>JASXTE010000005.1:24345000-24945000 GCA_030280995.1 Hemileia vastatrix
TTTCCTTTTTCCTCAGTAATCATTTCTAAATCCTAAATCTTTGATTTTTGAGTTCTAACCCTTTGTGAGATCTTACAAATTTTAATATTACCTTTAAATTATATTAGAATTCTTCTTGAACATATCTCAAAGCAGTAGCTCTTCCTTCGAGTCATCTTTGAATCACTTCCTCAAACATTTCCTCTGTGCATCGAAGAAGTTACTAAACCCCTCATCTCACTTTCAGGAACATCCTTGACCTTGTGCGTAGGTTGTCCGGTGACAGTATAATTTAATTCTCCATAGTTCTCATTCTTTGCACTACTACGTCCTTTTTCAGGTGTTTTCTAAATTCTTAAAATGGCACCTGTTCATAGCACTCCTCCTACAGGTGCTACTACTAGAGATCACGCAGGAGGCAGGCAAACAGCCACACGGCCTGTTTCCTACACTCACTCCCTGGAACCTCTTGACCTTAGGGAATGGCAACATTCAGTCCAATCTGTAGAACACATCCCACAGGATTTCAATGATTCTAGTGATGATGAAGAAGGAGAGGATTCAATGCATGAGGCACCATCTGCCTCTGCTACACACCCTTCTGGTCAACCTTTGGAACATGGACCATCTAATTCACTGGAAGATTTCATGAGGCTTTTCATGAAGACCCTTTCAAATCCAATGTCTTCAGAGGGATCAAAACTCAAAACTCCTTTCATGAAATCTCCTGACAAATTCAATGGAGAACATCCAGACAGATTGCGACCTTTCTTGCAAACATGCAAATTTCTGTTCCATAATGACCCTTGAACCTTTAATAATGACCGATCAAAGGTAGTTTACGCTTCTTCGTTCCTAGCCGGAAAGGCAGCAAGGTTTTTTCAAACCTTATCTTCTCATGCTCTCTTCGACAGAGACCCACTTACTCATCAATAATTGGGAAAAATTCAAAGAACAACTTTTTACGTTGTTCGGTGACCCTAATGAAACTGACAACGCGAAAATTGAACTGGAATTCCTTTGCATGAGTGATAATGGTAAAGCTTCTGAATACATCTCAAATTTCAGAGCACTGCAAACTCAAGTAGGTTGGAATGATGCTGCCCTCAAGTATCATTTCAAAAAGGGACTTCCTTCAAGAATCCTGGATCAATTAAATCTTCACGGTCAGAATATGACTACTTTAACTGATTTAATGGATCGAACCCTCAAACTCAACAGCGCTTACCAAGGATTTCAACAACATTTTCAATACGCCAACAAATCTCAAGGCCTAAATTTTAAATTGGGACCTTCTTCACACCCACGGCCAAATCAATCCTCCTCGACTCAATCCAAACCAAATAAGGGAAAGGACAAACCTTGACCAAAAATCTCGACCCCAGGTGATATCAGTAAAGTACTGGATCCTAAAGGGGAACTTAAAGAAGCTGAGATGAAGAGACAAGCAGATAATTGGTTATGTATGTATTGTGGGGGTAAGCACAAGCTAGAAGATTGTGTAAAGTTGAAGGAAAGAGAAGGTACTAGTTCAAAGTCAAAAACTAGTAGATAGTTTACTTGTGTGAAAAGCAAACTATCTTGTTTCTCCCAGTGCACAGAACCTCCATGTTTTAAGGACTGGAGTTGCCTTAAACCGCTTGAGATTCATTCTTTTTAAGGAAGATATCCCCTTCAGTTGTCTTATAGACTCTGGAGCTTCAATTTCTTTTGTCAGTTTATCTTTTTCCAAGAAGTTATAACTGAAATTTACAGATATTGATAGAACTCCAATTTATTTGGTTGAATCAGAGGAACCCAAGTATTGGGTAAGTAAGAAAGTTTTATGGGTTTTCAACTTTCCAAACTTTCCCTCCTTTGAGTGGGAATTATCAGTTTTGACGCCCCAAGGATGGACGATACCATTCTTGGCCATGACATTTTAACGCATTTGAATCCTGAAATTGATTGGATATGGTGATTGATTACCTCATGCACTAAGTATATTTTTGATTCTTCAATGCAGGTCAATAAGGAGTTAAACAACCCGCCTAACAATGTCCTTCTAGAGGACAAATATCTGCCAGATGACTTGCAAGCATCTGATCTTTCCCTAAATGAGCAATTGGCTAACCCTTCTAGCTTGATGACTTCACTCGAAAAGGATTTAAATTGCCTCGAAGTAATTGAATTATGCTCTCTCAATTCTGGTTTTCTCTTGACAGATTCTCTCAAAGATGATGAGGACAACCAAATCAACTCTACCGAAAATATATCATGATTTCCTTGATGTTTTCTCGATCCGCAAGGCCGATAAGTTACCACCTCATCGACCCTACGACCATCAAATAGAGTTTATAGGTCCAGTACCTCCGGCAGGTCCTGTCTATTCTTTGTTGAAGGAAAAATCTCAAGTTCTTTGAGACTACATTGCAGAGAATGTAGCCAAAGGTTTCATCAGAGCCAGCAAATCTCCAACCGGCTCCCCTGTTTTTTTTGTTAAGAAAAAGGATGGCAGCCTTAGGTTGTGTGTTGACTATACAAAGCTCAACACAGTCACTAAGAAGAATGCATATCCTGTTCCTCCTATTTCATTTCTTCTTACCCTTTTCAATGGTGCTAATTTCTTTTCTAAAATTGATCTTAGAGGTGCTTACAATCTTATTCTCATTGCAGAAGGTCATGAACCACTGACTTCAATGCGCAATAGATTTGGTAGTTTTGAATATTTAGTTATGCCTTTTGGATTGTGTAATGCACCATCAACTTTTCAAAATTTGGTTAATGAAATCTTTCAAAATGTTGTAAAACAATTTGTTGTTGTCTATTTAGATGATATTTTAATTTTCTCAAAGACATTAGATGAACATATTCATCATGTTTGACAGGTTCTAAATCAACTTCGAGATCACGGTCTCTACACCAAGCACAATAAATGTGAATTCCATCTTAAATCAATTGACTTTTGGGTTTTACGTTATCCACTTATGGTTTAGTCATGGACAACAAAAAGGTCCAAAAAGTCCTGGAATGGCCTGAGCCCAAAACTTTTGAAACCCTACAAGGATTTTTGGGTTTTGCAAATTTCTATAGAAGATTTATTAAAGATTACTCTAAAATTATTTCCAATCTTGCTTCTCTTCTTAGAAAAGATATTCCTTTTGTTTTTACTTCTACAGCACAAAAGGAATTCGAAGCATTGAAGACTGCGTTCACCACAGCTCCAATTCTTCGACACTTTGATCCTTCTGCTTCGAAAATAGTCGAGACAGATGTGAGCGATTATGCTATCGCAGGGGTCATTTCTCAATTAAATCCTGAAACAAAATTCTTTCATCCTGTTGCTTTTGAGTCATGCAAACTCATTGCAGCAGAATTAAATTATGAAATTCATGACAAAGAGCTATTAGATATTATTCATTGTCTTAAAAAATGGTGCTCTTTTTTTCTCAGCCTAGATAGTCCTTTTCAAATTATAACAGACCATAATGCTTTGAAATACTTTATGTCTTCCAAAGTGTTAACCAGGCGTCAAGCCAGGTGGGCTGAATTTCTTTTTTCTATTTCCTATTGCCCAGGTAAGAGCTGCATTGTTCTAGATATCTTGTCACATCCGGATGACGTTTACCCACTGCGGGGGGATGCATTAGCTGACAAGAAACCAGCAAATATGAAATCAATTTTCAAAAATCAAGGTTAACAACTCATCAACTTTATTCGATGACGATTTAATCTTTTCAAAATCCACTATCCAACATCCTCAAAGCTCAGTCAAAGGACAATTATTGTTTAGGGTTAAAAGACAAAATACTCTTGAAGCAAGGGGCCAAAAGATTTAGTATTGAATCAGGTCTATTAGTTTTTGAATGTAGAGTAGTCATACCCAACAACAATGAAACAAAATTATGGATTTTCAACAGTCCAAATGATTCTCCATTAGATGGTCACTTTGGGGTTGATAAAACCTACCAGTTAATAGCAAGGGATTTCTTCTGGCCAGGAATGACCAGAGAAATCAAGGCCTATATAAGAGCTTCTTACAAATGTAATAGGAATAAGGCTCCATGTCACTGGAAGCATGGGTTGCTTCAACCTCTTCCTATTCCCTCTAAACCTTGAGAATCTTTATCAATGGATTTTATTTCTCAACTTCCTCTTTCTAATAATTTTGATGCTATATTAGTAATATTAGATAGATTTTTAAAAATGTCTATTTTCATTAAAAACACTACTACTGCTACAGCAGAAGATTTGTCAAAATTGTTACTAGAATATGTATTTTCCAAACATGGCTTACCTAATTATATTATTTCAGATAGAGGCTTGTTTTTTGTATCAACATTCTGGACTCAACTGTGTCAACAACTCAATATTACGAGGAATCTCTCCACAGCCTATCATCCTGAAACCGATGGGAAAAGGGAAAGGGTCAATCAAATCCTCGAACAATACCTTCAAATGTATGTCAGTTACCAACAAGAAGATTGGACCACATGGTTACCATTGGCCGAATTTGCTTATAATAACTCGACTCATTCTTGGACATGACAATCTACTTTTGAAACTGTTTATGAAAGGCATCCTCAATTCAACTCAATCCATGTAGGAACTAATCATCCTGCAGAACATTATCTTCGAACCATATCAGGACTCCAAGAAGAACTTAAATCAAATTTGGAATTAGCGACTTGAAGGTACAAGGAAAAGGCCGATAAACATAGACAATCTGCTCCTCTCTTTAAACCAGGAGACAAAGTATGGCTCAATGCACAAAACATTTGAACAACTCAACCATCAAAGAAACTAGCTGAAAGGCGCTTGTGACCATTTGAAATCGACTCTGAAGTTTCTAAAACTGCATTTTGACTCAAGCTACCTCCTAAATGGCAGGCTATTCACCCTGTTTTTCACGTATCTCTCCTGGAACTGGATTGAGAAATATACCCAGGCAGGAACCAACCTCCTCCGGAACCGGTCAAAGTAGAATACCATCTAGAGTGGGAAGTAAGTCGGATCCTTGATTCAAGAATGTGCAAGGGGAAACTTCAATTCCCCGTGGAATGGGAAGGCTTCCTCCATTATTCAGACAAAACATCCTGGGAACCAGCCATCAATGTTTCTAACGCCCCTGAACTCCTAAAATCTTTTCATCTTAAATATCCTTTAAAACCAAAACCTTAAAACTCTCTTTTATTTTTTTCTCCTCTCTTTTCTTTTTCTTTTCTTACTCTTTTCCTTCTTCTCTTTAAAATCTAAAACATCTTTACCTCTAAAAATTTCCTTATTCTTTGTTTTCTTTTCTTCTTTCTTCTTTTTTCTTTCAAAAGTTTTCAACCTTCTTTAAAATAAATAAAATTTAAATAAAATAAAATTAAATTAAATTGAAGTAAAATAAAATTAAATTTAAATTTAAATTAAATTTAATTAAAAATTAAAATAAAAACAAATAAAAAAATTCATAAATACCTTTTAAAATTTCTTTTCTTTTCTTTTCAATTTTCTATATACATTCTTTCCTTAAAAATTCCTCTCTTCAAACTTTCGAAATTTTTCACAAACGCAACACAACAATCTTTCTAGAACTTCACTTCAACCTCTAAATCTCTCTTTTAAAAATTTCTTCAAAAAAATTACTTCTTTCTTTCAAATACTTTTTTAAAAATTATTTCTTCTCTTCTTCTCTTTCTTTCTTTTCAAATAACCAAAAAACTTCAATAAATAAAAAAATTTTTCTCATTAAATTGTTTCAATCAACTATATTTTTTTCTTTTCTTCTTCTTATTTAAAATTTTTTCTTTCTTTTCAAAAACTCAAAACAAAATTTTTTTCTCGATTAAATATATTTTCTCCTTTCAAAATTTCAAAACAAAATTTAAATATTCTTTCTTTCTTTTTCATTTTTTTTCTCAAAAACTTATAAAATTAATATTAAAATTTTAATTAAAACAACAAAATAAAATAAATAAATATACAAATTGTTTCTACTTTTCTTTTCCTCTTTCTTTCTTTTCTCCTTTATTTTCTCTCAAAGCAATCTCTTCATTTTTTCCAAAACCACTCTAATTTCCTTCCTGCATTTCTTAAAAACCTCCTCCTCTCCTACGGGTACCTCTTCCCCAATTTCCAGTAACTCTTCGGCCACTTCGAAGGAGGCAGCATCAACAATCTTATTGACTTCACCACTTAAATCTTTGATGAATCCAGTTTGTCAACCTAGGTGAGGTTTCTTTGACCATACCTGGTTGAGAGTCTCTTCTTTGTCCTCCCTCAAATCAACCACTGTTTGATCTGCCTCAACTGGCAGCAATGGCGCAGCTTCCACAATCGGAACTTCCGCGATGACATCTGAATTCTAAAGCAAGATCATCAGTAACAAAGTTTCAAAAATAACATAAGAATGGACTTACTTTGAATAATGGGTCAGCTTCTAAAAATAACTTCAATTTGACTTCCACTGCCACTTCATCTTCTTGTTTGTCATCTTCGATGACCATCCACCGCTTCTTTGGCGTCTGCCATAAGATGGGGACTTCCTCCTCATCTTCCTCCACCAATTAATCCACCTCCTCTTCTACCCTTTTTTTTTACCCGTGGCTTGGGTTACCCAGGTCGCCATGTTGTCCTCAACTTCCTCCTCAACTGCTTCTGATTGATCATCCCCGATCGACACATCCCATATGTCTTCAACCACTTCTTTGGTATTTGGTATTACCCAATATTTGGTTTTTGTAAATTGATGCTTGATGTCCGCATTTTTAGACAAGGCATCACAAGCCACCCATCTCCTGCGGCAAAACTTGCATTTCTGGAAAGAACCTTGTGTTGCCGTGCTTTCAACGCAGTAGTATTCCATTGACTCGCAGGCCGTGAAGGCTTGGGAATACTGCCGGGTAATGATTCCACCATCTGCTTTAGGGTGTGGAGGCGTGGGAGTTGGGGTAGGACAATTCAACATAATAAATTATAAAGTAATTAAATTAAGAAGGGTGGGAAAGTAGGGTGGGAAGTATGTCTCACGCTCAACGGAGCTTGCGTTTTTATACCCGGGCATCTGTCACATGCCATGTGACACTCGAGGTAAAAGCAGCTCATTAAATCAATAAAATAGAGGTCTAAATCCATACTCAGGGCACAGAAAGCGATTCTACTTTGCCACGGCGACTTTCCTTTGTGTACTCACTATTCAACTGCACTAGTCTAAACTCTAAATCTTAATTAGTAAGTCTCTCAATAGTGTGTCTTAGTCTTTTCCTCAATAAGCGACACACATCACAATAGTCAATGTAAAAGTACGCTAAAAGGTTTATTAAGTGTCTGTGAATTATTAAAAGGGGTAGTGAGCATGGACGGAGTGGTTAGTGGAGGATTAAAGGGTTGACGGATGTTAGTGAGGAGGGTCCAGGTGTAACGGGTGTATTTTTTAATGGTCTGTGGTGTGCGGAATAGTGGATGGGTATGAGGTCAATGCGAGGAGGAGTAAAGGATATAAAAGGGGTTGGTTTTTGGTTCGATATTCTTTAGAATTAAATTATAAAACGTATATATAGTTAATAGTGGTAAAGCTTTAGGTTAAATCATTATTATTGTATCTTTCCTTATTTCCTCAGTAATCATTTCTAAATCCTCAATCTTTGATTATTGAGTTCCAACCCTTTGTGAGATCTTACGAATTTTAATATTACCTTTAAATTATATTAGAATTCTTCTCGAACATATCTCAAAGCAGTAGCTCTTCCTTCGAGTTATCTTCAAATCACTTCCTCAAACATTTCCTCTGTGCATCAAAGAAGTTTCTAAACCCCTCATCTCACATTCAGGAACATCCTTGACCTTGTGTGTAGGTCGTCCGGTGACAGAAGGGATATAGTAACAGTCTCTGATTTGCTGTAGTAAGTAAATCTCACATGGTGTTTCTCAAAGGGACAGGGGGTTTTCTCTCCATTTTTACTCCAAATCCCTTGGTCAAGGCCTATAGCTAGTACTATAGGATTGTCTACAATGAGAAAAACAGGATGAATTGATTTCCACTTTGGAGGTAGCTTGAGCTGAAATGCATTTTTTGAGATTTCAGCATCAATTTCAAATGGACCCAAGAGTTTCTCAGATAGTTTCCAAGAGGGTCGAGTTGTTTGAATATTTCTTGCATCAAGCCATACTTTTTTGCCTGGCACTACGCAATATAGGGGGTGGACTTGCTAGCAAGTCCTCAACCTGAACTCAGATGGAACTCAGACTGAACTCATACTGAACTCATGCTGAACTCTACTTGGACACCCACCTAAAACTGTTCTGCTGAGTGGTGTTCATCCCTGATTGTATGGTTCCTTTATCAATATCTCAATGTGTGCTCAATCTGTGGTGAGTTTGGGTCCAAGGTTGCGGACTCGCTAGCAAGTCCGCCCCCCATATTGCGTGGTGTGGTTTAAAGAGTGGAGCAAATTGTTGATGTTTGTTGGCCTTTTCCTTATACCTTTGATTTGCCACTTCCATGTTAGATGGAAGTGTGCCTTGAAGTTGTGAAATTGTTTGAAGATAATGTTCAGCAGGATGATTTATTCCTACATGAATAAGATTGAATTTTGGATGTTGTCCATAGATATTTTCAAAGGGAGATTTTTTTGTCAAAGAATTTGTCATGTTGTTATATGCAAATTTGGCCAATTGTAAACATTTGGTCCAATTGTGATGTTGATAATTAACATAGATTCAAAGGTATTTTTTGAGGATTTGATTGACTCTTTTCATTTGCCCATTGGTTTCGGGATGATAAAAAGTAGAAAGATTCCTTTTAATATATAATTGTCAACATAATTGAGTCCAGAAAGTAGAAAAAAAAAGAACCTCTATCTGAAATAAAATCATTGGGTGATCCATGTTTAGAAAATACGTGTTCTAGAAATAATTTTGCTAAGTCCTCTGCTGTTGCAGTATTAACAGTTTTGATAAAAATAGACATTTTAGAAAATCTATCAACTATAACTAGTATACTATCAAAATTATCCAATGGAGGTAATTGAGAGATGAAATCCATTGAAATTAACTCCCAAGGTTTAGAGGGAGCTGGAAGTGGTTGAAGCAACCCATACTTCCTATTTCAAGGTACCTTGCTTCTATTACATTCATAACAGGCTTTAATATAGGCTTTGATTTCTCCAGTCATTCATTATCAGAAGAAATCCCTTACTATTAACTGGTAGGTTTTATCAACACCAAAGTGACCAGCTAATGGAGAATCTTTTCTACTATTGAAAATCCATAATTTTATATCCTTATCATTGCGGATGACTACTCTACCTTCAAAGACTAAAAGACCTGATTTGATACTGAATCTTTTGGCCCCTTTCCTTGAGAGTATTTTATCTTTAATCACCACACGATACTTATTTTTAGCTTGAGCATCTTGAATGTTGGATAGTGGATTTTGAATTGTTTGGGTTGTCATTGTATTGAGTTGATGAGTTGTAAGAATTGATTTGACATTTGCTGGGTTCTTGTTAGTGAATTCCTTCCCTCACTCTGGTTAAATGTTGTCCTGACGTGACAGTATGTCTGGAACAATGCAATTTTTCCCGGGAAAATAGTTAATAGTGAGAGGAAATTCAGACAAGAACTCAGCCCATCTGGCTTGACATTGGGTCAAGACTTTGGAAGACATAAATTATTTTGAAGTATTATGATCCATTAAAATTTTAAAAGGGCTATTAAGACTGAGAAGAAAAGAATTCCATTTTTCAAGACAATGAATAATAGCAATAACTCTTTAACATGAATTTTTTAATTTAACTCTTCTGGGGGTAATTTGCATGATTTGAACATAACAGGATGAAACAATTTTTTTTCAGGATTTAGTTAAGATATAACCCCTACAATAGCATAATCACTTGCATCTGTCTTGAAAATTTTTGAAGCAGAAGGGTCGAAATTTCAAAGAATTGGAGCTGTGGTGAACGCAGACTTCAATTCTTCAAATTCCTTTTGCGCTGTATCAGTGAAAACAAAGGAAAGATCTTTTCTAAGAAGAGAAGTTAGATTTTTAATAGTTTTAGAGTAATCTATAATAAATCTTCTATAGATATTTGCAAAACCCAAAAACCCTTTTAAGGATTTTACAGATTTTGGCTCCATCCATTCCAATTTTTTTTTAGCTTTCTTATCATCCATGACAAGGCTTTCATTGGATAATGTAAAACCAAAAAAATCAATAGACTTTAGGTGAAATTCACACTTATTGTGCTTGGAGTAGAGAACATGCTCTCAAAGACAATTGAGAACCTGTTGGACATGCTCAATACATTCCTTGAGGGTCTTCAAAAAAATTAAAATATCATCTAAATAGACAAAAACAATCTGTTCTACAAAATCATGAAAGATATCATTGACAAAAGTTTGAAAATATGAGGGTGCATTAAATAACCTAAAAGGCATAACCAAATATTCAAAACAACCAAACCTAGTGCGCATTCCTGTTAAAAGTTCATGGCCTTCAGAAATATGTATAAGGTTGTAAGTGCTTCTTAAATAAATTTTAGAGAAGAAGTTAGAACCACTAAACAAAGTAGGAAGTAAAGACATAGGAGGAACTGGGTATGCATTCTTCTAAGTCACTGCATTGAGTTTTCTATAATCAACGCACAACCTAAGACTTCCATCTTTTTTCTTAATGAAAAGAGCTGTAGAGCTGGCTGGGGATCTACTGGCTCAAATGAAACCTTTTGCCACATTCTCTGCAATGTAGTCCCAAAGAACTTGAGATTCATCCTTTTATAGGGAGTAGACAGGACTTGTCAAAGGTACTGGACTTACTAACTCTATTTGATGATTGTTGGGTTGATGAGGTGGTAGCTTGTTGGCCTTATGGACTGAAAATAAATTGTGGAATTCATTATAAACTTCCGGTGTAGACAATCCTATAGTACTAGCTATAGGCCTTGACCAAGGGAGTTGGATGAAAACCAGAGAGAAAATCCCCTGTCCCTTTAGAAAAATAAGTGAGATGTACCTGCTACAGTAAATTGGTTCCTGTTTTGCTAAAACCCCTTTTAAACACACTTGACTGCTTGATGAGCCAAGAAAGTAGTCCCCAGATAGACTGCCAGACCAAAGAACTGAAATGTAGACCAATGTCCACACCAGAGACAGAAAAGATACTTGATGTAGGCTGCAAATCCACACCAGAGACAGCAATAACACTTGCTATAGCTTGCAAGACTATAACAGAGAAAACAGTTGCCAAAGTTAAGTTAAATAAAGAACTCACTTGCAACAAACACAGCCAATTGTGGCCAGAAAACAGTGAAAACTGAGTGAGGAACAATGATATCACCTTGGGAAGGTTGTATGATGATTAAGGTTGCCCAAACTGTCTTATTCACTATATACACACAGACCACTATCAAAGAGCCCATGCGCACTCACCAATCTGGCGCCTGTAACCGCCAAATTGCATAAAAAACCCTCCAGAAGAGCTCCCCAACATTCTAAAACAGAGGCAGGTGGGCTGCCCAAAGTCAGAGGTGCCGCCTGAAGCGGCACAGCCTCCCTGAAGCCTGAGAACCACTAAAAACACCCAATCTACTTACAAAAACTAACTACAACTACTAAAACCTTTAAAACACAGAATTTCACTATAACAACATTGGGACATGAAATATATAGAAAAATTAGCTCTATCCAATGGTACTAAGCACTTAACCCTAAGACTTAAGGTCAGCCCGTAAAACACAAAAAAATAAATTAAACAGCTATCTTTTTAAATGAAAAATGAGGAAATGACCCCTTAAAACCTAGAATATGAAAAATGTCTTCAAGACATAAAATATAGAGAAAACCCGGGGCTAATCAATTATAGTACCCACATACCCGCAGACCCAATATCCATGGAATAAAACCAGAAAAATACCTAATTCCTTAACAGATGTCAATTAAGACATGCATAAACAATGCCAAATCACGCATCAAAGGCCCCTGCCAATGTTGGAAGACCACATCCTCCCTCCAATTAAGAATGTTCACATTCTTTCTTCCTCAAACCACCATGTTCAACCTTCTTCCTAAACATGCCTCTGAAATTGGTCCTTGCCAATACTGCATTGACAATAATCTAATCTGCGTCATGACACCACCTGTCTATCCATACAGAATGTCCTGCAATGTCTGCCAATCTAGAAAGTAGCCCTGCTACAGACCTGGTCCATTATTTTACGCAACAGATTCACCTCCACCTCAACCTGGTCCATCTTCTACCAGCACCAAAAGATCTAGGCCATCCATCCTGATACCCAGATTAATCAAAAAGCTTCACCCTTCCCAGAAGAGTGCCACAACCCATAAAACAACAAGTTCCACCATCCCTGGTCCATCTGATGGTAAAGAACTTTCATTTCTTCCTTCAACTTTAAAACTGATGACTTCTCAGTTCCTCCATCTTCTGATAGTGATGATGACAATGTAGGATCCATTGCACCACCAACACCAAACCACTTTCCCATTATCAAGACCAAGCTCCAACAACACACATCTCAACAAAAACACCTTCTGCTAAACTACTTCCAATCCACTCCTGCTAGAGATCCACAGGACATCGAGAACAGAAGACACCTCATTCACCAGTTCAAGGCTAATTCTGAACACTTCATTTCATCTCTTTATTCCCTCTGTAACTCCACTAGTACTTGAGTTTGATTCAGAAAAGAAAAATTGACCACACCCTCTATAGGATGTAGCCACAAACAACCCTCAGTTTTAAGTCTTGGGGGACCATCCTCATTTTATAGTCTTGGGGGACTCAAAAACCCTCAGTTTAAAGTCTTGGGGGGCTCAAAAACCTAAATCATGAACCCAGAACCAGAGATCAACCACATTAAGACACAGAGAAAAAACTAACATTCTGGGGTAATTGTGAATAGAGCTGCCAGCCCATAAATTACCCCCAAACTTGACTTTGCTAAATTTGGAGGCTCCCCCTGTGGATACCCTCCACCAATCTTTCAAACCAACTCCATCAACAACAAAACATATTCCTCAGTTTATAGTCTTGGGGGACTAACACAGTGTTCAGTTTAAAGTCTTGATGGACTAATAAAATTTCCAGTTTAGAGTCATAGAGGACTTACAGAATCTTCCATAAACCTGACCAGCCAATTTCATGCAATACACCCACAGCTAGACCCGCGGAGCATCCACCTTCACTTCATCTTCTACTCATCACTGACAAAATTCTTCTCTTATCATTCTCATCATCTTTACACCACAGATCATGTCTGGATCCCTTGCTGTTGACTCCTCTACTCTTCCTTGCTTCACTTCTCCCAGGGACTATGCCTGCAAACAGTGCATCCACATGTGCAGACCTTGCACCTTCACTCTTCCAACTCCTGAAGCCAAATTCTACAACCGGGCTTGTGACTCTTGCTATTCCAAAAAGAAGAAATGTGACAGAGATGCCCACTATCCTATTCCTCCTCCTTCTCCTTCTCACAAGTACATCTCCAGAATGTGGTCCATCCTCTTCCTCTCTCTCTTCAGCTCTTTCTAGAAGATCCAGAAGCTCAACTTCCTGCACTCTTCCCAAAAGACCAGCCTTAGCTTCTCAAGAAACTGCTTTTATCACTGCTAAATTAGCTCCAAAAGCTTTGAAATCAACCCCTAGGCTTCTAGACCGCGTCCAGGCGGCCCGCCCGCCTCACCAAACAGTGAAAATCAGGGCCAAAACCTCCAAAAATGGCCAGAAAACAGCCAAATTCAATCAATCAACTAAATCAACTCTACACAATCACCTCCTACTGCTCCCAGAGCAATGCAATCAACCCTTTAAAAGTCCAAAAGCGCCAAAATTTCCCAAATTTCTAAGAGACCTGCCAAAGGACCCCAGGAAGAAAACAGAACACCCAGCACTGCACCAAGACCACAACTTCGTCCCCAATCAAGGCAAAGCAACTACACCTCTACTCTGTCAGCCAACTATTCTTCTGACAGTTCCATTCCTTCAAAACCTCCATCCAGAAGAGATCAATCTGCTTCCAAATCACCCTCTCCTGCTCCATCTTTCAACCATCCTGGTACTCCATCACCAGTACCTCCTCCAACTGAACCAAGCAGAAATATTAACAACAACAACAACAGCAACAGCAACAATCCTGCTGCTATAACTAGGACTCAGGAACATCAGAATCTCAGTTCACCTTCTCAGGATCCTTCAGAAGAAGACCAAGAGAATCCGTATCTTTCTTTGATTGATCCTCCTACTATGACCAAGCCAAATTCTTCAGAAGTCCTAATTCCTGCTGCTTACATATTTGATGAGCTTCCAATCTGTAAGTACCATATTAATTCATCTAATTTCTTCAACAAAAATAATTACTGATCTGATTCTTCTTGTCTAGTTGGCACCCCTACTCCTGAAACTACTATTGGAGTTGGCCAACCTCTAGAAACTTCTTTGACCCTGGATTATGGAGACATGAAACAACACCTAAGCACCATGTGTTCAAACATGCTGAAAGCCTTCGCTCTCCATAGACCTTTGAATGATTTTAAAAATTCCCTGAGAAAGCACCTACTGGACGACCACTGGAAGATGTCTAGGATCATTAAGCACAACTTCCAGCACTCCATTCCTGCCTCTTCTTCTTCCTCCTCTGAACTTCGATCCAAACACATTCCTGACCATTATAACCCATATAATCTCTCCAGTAGGATGCACTTCAAACAACACAGTGCTTCCCACAACCCCAACAAAAAACAAAAACAACATCATAATACAGACCAGCCTCCAGAAGCTTCATCATCCAGACAATGAGCTCCTGCAAAATGATTAGAAAAATAATAATATAAAACAACAAAATAATTTCGTTTTTTTTTTTTTTAACAGCTTATTCTACTAAACTACTAATCATAAGAAAATTTGAAAATAAAATGTAAATGAACTAAATAAAATAATATAAAATAAATAATTATATAAAACAAATTGGTATCCCCCAGCCAATCGATGAGCTGATCCCCTGATACCTTACCCACATCCAAGTGCACCTTGATGTGGATACACAATAAAATATTTTAAATGATTAACAATAATAAAAAAAATCCAGAAATTAAATAAGATAATAAAAATAATGAAACACAGAATTAAATGAAATATAATAAAAAAGAAAATAGCATTGCCCGGCCAATTGATGAGCCTTTCCCCACCAATGCTTGCCCACATCCAGGTGACCCTGATGTGGTAACACCCTATATTTTTGATTTTATAATTTTAAACAACCCCCATAAAAAAATTTAAAGAAAAAAAAGAGAAAAAAGAAAATAATCTAAAACCACAATCTAGCAAAAACATAACTAAAAAATCAAAGACAGTCCAGCTCCATAGATGGTCCAGTAAGAGAAAGTCCAGTCCATAGAAATGATCACTAGGTGGGCTCCCTCCAATAAGTAAAAATGATGGGAGACCACCAATGATCCACCCCCAATCCGAAAGAACTAAAGATAAAGAAGCCAGTCCCAAACCAGTTTAAAGTCATAGTGGACTTAAACCTGAATAATAAACAACAGAACTAGAATTCAACTAGGAAAAACAAAAGACCTGAGACAGACATTCTGGGGTAACTGTTCTCACCAGGTCAAAAGTTAGACAACTTGCAGTCAAGTGGTTGTTTAGTACCTGTGGTCTAACCTGAGTCAAACCTGTGTTGGAACTTTGGTGGGACAATTTTTCATCATGACACATAGCTCATAGCTGAATCATTGGGACCAATTTGAATTCTTTATATAGTGCTTTTTGCATAATTTCCAACAGGCAATAGATCATACTTTGGTGTCTAAAAGGCATATATTGAATTCATAATGGATATTACAAAGGTGATTAATAGGCACCAGCTATACTACTTAATGACATTTTACAGACAGTATCAGATAAAACACCACCAAAGCCATTTAGATTGAGAGCTCTTGAAGCATGTCCAATAATATCTTTATGAGTAATAATAACATTTTTAGACCATCTATTGTAGCACCAAAATACTTTGATCCTGATTTTGAAAAAGGATTTTCAGTTTGAGTTTCAACAGCATCACACAATCGAGCTATAATAATGATTATATCTGGGGAATTTAGTGAATTCCCCATTTACATAAAACTCTGTTCTTATTTCAATTTTATAATATAATCTTATTATTCCCATTACCTTGATGTTTTGATTATGGTGAGAAGCCTTACCACCAAGTTTTTAGTATTGGAGATGATTAATTTTAGATTGAAGAAATTGTAAAGCACCACTGTATTTATCTTTTTTGAAGATATTGAAAAATGACTTTTTCCATCAATCTTGTTTAAATATCTCAGCCATACATCATGTTATTCACAGAATAAATTAAAAATTAATTATGAAGTCTTTTTTTTTCTTTATTTAAAATATCATTCATTTTTTTTACAAATAAATTGTCATTCCACTCAAGAAAAGATTAAAGCTTCCCTTTTCAGATAAACATTTTCATAAAAATTTTTAAAATTTCATCTAAAGTCCAAAAAAAAATGTAAAGTAAAATGGGTTATATAAAGAACTTTAGAAAACATACTTTTTTTCTTATCGTGTGAAATAGATAATCACCTTCAATTGGTATGCTCATGAGCCTAAGCTACTGATTATGGTTCTGGTCCAAATTTTTACAGAACTTTAGGAAAATTTTGGGATAAGTTAACATTAGGCTTGATATCAACTTTTTGTCAAAATTGTTTAAGACATTTCATATAATCCTTCATATAATTATGAAGAGATATAATTTTATCTTCATTGAATTCAAAGGAAGTAAAAAGATTGATTATTGATACCAAAAGTGAAAGAAAATTTATCGACTTCTTCTCTTGACTTTCAAAGCTCTATTTATTCCAAACTGTGAAAAAAGCAACCCTATAATAAATTTTGTTTAATAACAGCCATTCTACTGCCTTGAGACTTTTTCCAGTCTCCCCTACATGGTGTGGAGTGTAAATTAGCCATGAGGGAATAAGTGTTTGACAAATAAGATTTTGATAAATCCTTAATTCAGCAGGCCTTAGACTTAAATCAGATTTAAATAATTTGGGTTCTCAGATGATCCCAATTTGATTTTAGCTCTAAAATGGGCAGAAGTTTTCTGAAGTATGGACTCTAAAGAAGATATCTATTAGATAAAAATGTATCTAATTATGAGTAAGCTTATTTAATTGGACTATCCACATCAGAAATTGATTTTTATTTATCTGATCTTGCTCTAAAACCCAGTGGATTAGCACTGCTTGATATCCCAACCAATTTTTGAGCTTCTTTTGCCTTCTCTCAAGCACTTTTTTCAAAAGATAGTTTTTGTTTGAGTTTTTTTCTCAGTGGTGGTATCACTTTAAAAATTGTAGTTACTGTTTTTCTAATTTTACTTGAGTCATGAGACAAAGAATTTGTGGTGAAAGATGGTATTTTTAAATTTTTATTTTTAGCCTTTCCTTGCATTTGAATTCTGCATTTGATTGTGAACCTTTCTATTTCTCTGTATTTTTGTTTAGTAGCTTTTGTTGATGTAATTTTGTTTTCTATTGTTCTGAATGGTATATTTTGACATATAATTAAGCCTCTTCTTGTTGCTTTCATTTTACCTATCCAAATATTTTTCTCTCTATTATCTTTATCCCTTCCATTGCTCCACCCTATCCACTGCTTCCCCCTTGGCTGCATCAAACAGTTTTTTTCACTGTGTGGGGAGAATTGAGTTTTTCTCCATACTCTTTCCATTTATTTTATGTTTATTCTCTACTTATTCTTTTAAATCTAATCACAGAAACTCATAACTGTGCTCCTTATATTTTTAGAACATGCTTTGTTGTAGTTACTTGTTGTTGCAAGGCTCACAGTTGCTGATTTACCTGTGTTTAGGTATGTTTTTTTCAATGATATCCAAATATTTTTATCTCTATTCTCTTTAGAGGTTCCATTACTCCCTGTTGTCCACTGCTTCTCCCTTAGCTTCATATGAAAGTTGTGGGTAGAATATAATCTTTTTTCCAGTTTTATCACATGATTTTCTGTAGTTAATTTTTTTTGTAAGATGCAAAGTTGCTGATTGACCTGTTTTTTGCCTTCCTTTGTGCTAAAACCTCATCATTGATAATTTTTATAGGATAATAAGCTCTGATTAGAAATAAGGAATCAGGGGAGAGAGAAGATAGTTAATTATTTTAATTGAATATATCTTTTACAGCACAGCACAAATGAATTTATAGTTTATAGTCAGGCAGAAGAATAGCTATGCTGAAGAGTGATTCAAGTACTTGGGAGAAATTGACTAGGAAATGAGAAAGATAGGAAATCGATTTTTTTTATTTTTTGGGGATAATTGTTATCCTTTTGGGGTAATAATGTATCATCGACCCATATAGACGGTGAATTTTACCCAGGAAGAAGACCCCCAGAAGGATTAACTAATAATTATTAGACTGGTGGGCCATTTAGGTCATAAAAGATGTTAAAATAAGATGGAAAAGTCTACCAATGCTAATATGAGGTGAATGTGCCCTAGCCCTGATAGTGTGTTTTTTGTGAGAGAGATAAAGTAAAACAGGTTTCTCCATCAAAACTGGGGTGCTTATGATTTCACATATGTGAGATTGAAGAAATCCAATGCAAATGAGAAAGGAATTATAAGATTATTCCATCTTCGAAAGAAATAAAGTTCAACAGTAAAGAGGATAATTTATGAAGAAAAAAGTATTTATACAAGAATAGAACCATTTCATTTCCAAGTAAGTCACATAATCTAAATTATCACTGTATTTCTCATAGTTAGTAAAGCTTTGTTGAACACTGTTGGTCAAGATAAACTATCAGAACATATTTCAGCAAGATATATTAACTGAAATAAGTTTTTCAAATATATTAAAGTTACAAGATATCCAAATTAACAACTTAAATTTTTAAATATTGATGAATGGTTTATTCATGTAAAATTTGAGCTCCACTAGTCAACAATATTAGTAAAATATTTCTGCAAAATTTGAACCATAGATTTTGAGAAATTATAATTCAAGAAAATACTTAATCTTCCACTGTTACAAGAGAAAAACCAGCCTTTGGAATGAGGAAATCTGCTTATGGACACAGAAATATAAGAAATCCTAGTTCCATGCTGCTGATAGGTAGTATGACCATAAATATGCAGGAAAAAAGGAGCCTGAATTATGCCCTTAATTTTTAATTCATGTTTTGAAACATTTCACAAAAATAAGTTAAAATTATGGTGGATCACAGCTAACTTATATATAAAATCCAATATCACGCATGCTTTGTATTTTTAGATGTTTGGTTTTGAAAAGCCACAGCACAGCTTCAACAGCTTATGGTCAAAATAATATTAATCAATTGAATAGCACAAGTATATCTAATAAAATAATCTATCTTTAATACAAAATACAAAATTATAATTATTCCCTGTATTTTTCTCAAAAACATTCCAAAATGTAAAACCAGATTTCAACTCATTAAATTTGATTTCCTGTACAAATAACACAATACAAAAAAATATTCAACTGTATATACTTAAAAACCACTTCAGCAACTAAAAGGGATGTAGAGTTGTTTGCTGGGGTGCACCACCCAGCCCCTATGCAGACAGCCACTGTGACTTACAAAAGCATTTCCAAGTGACACCTAGTTCATTCAAATTTTCTACTCTTACTTAGCTTATTTTTATCATTTACTATGAAGTTTTCCATAAACTTATGTACTTAAATAAATCATCTGAAATTTTCAACAAAAGTTTAGCTCTAATTCACCACATCTCACAAACAAGACAAAATTTATTCAATATAAATCTAGAAAGTGCTAGTATATGGAAAATAAACTGAAATATATCTAAATAAAAGTTACAAAATATGATCCCAATTTTATTGGCAAATAAATTATTCTAATAGTATATCACAACATGAGAAAACATGTCACCTCATATTTGGATATTTGCACATCCACTCTACTTACTCTACTAAGTGAAATGACAAGCAAACATTTTACTTCTTACTATTTAAAGAAAAGTGAAAATTTAATGCCTTTTAAATAGGTAAAATGAGGCAACATGGTGTTTTATGACATGCAGACATAACTATATAACTCAACTGATGTATAATCTCAATTTAAAATAAGTATCTGTCAATTACAATGATGAGACAAAATTTTGGGAACTGTAAATTTAAATGAGATGCAATATTTGTAGAAAGAAAGTGTAGATATTTATCAACTGAAATAGAACTGAATTTGGAAATATATTTCTCTATGCACTGCCTTTGAAGAAAATTAAACGTTTTAGCTACATTAGTAAATACGTTACCCAGTTCAGTGCATTACTTAAACTTACTGACACAAGGTTCTTATGATACAAGAGGCAATATTTTACCTCAAATATTGGATATAATTTTACTTCATACTAAATCTGAAAGGCAGGAAAAATTGTGGTGACATATGGCCCCATTTTTCCCCACATGTGCTCAGCAAAAAGCTCAAATCCAAAATAAAATCATTTTTCTATGTTGGCACACAGAACTACATACAAAGTATACACCATATCCCAATTAAATGAGGCAATGAATTTCCTCATGTCATCAGAAAATGTTGCAGCTGCATAAGGGTGAGGCAACAATTTGCCTCATCTTATGCTTTGTGGAAAGTCATATGAGAAAGGGGTAGAGAAGTTTCCTACATGCATACATGAGGCGACATGTCACCTCATGTATGCATCTTAGATACTTGCTTCCTTTTTGACTTCTGTATTGTTTTAACCTTGGGGATATATTGCATACATGAGGCGACATGTCGCCTCATATATGCATGCAAGCCACTTGCTTTCTGTTTCACTTCTGCATGTTTTTGAGATCAAGGGGATATTGCATACATGAGGAGACATGTCGTCTCATGCATGCATGCAAGCAACTTGCTTGCTTTTTTACTTCTGCATGGTTTTAAACTTAAAGATATATTGCATACATGAGGCAACATATTGCCTCATGTATGCAATACAAGAGCACTGATAAAAAATAGTGCAATAGATGTTTTTTATCAGCACTCTTGTTATTGCATACATGAGGTGACATGTCACCTCATATATGCAATAAAATTCTTTGAACTTCCTCATTAAGGTGAGAAATGAATTGGTGAATGCCTACCATACCAAAGAAAATCCACATCATGCAACTTGTTTACATGCATACATGAGGCAACATGTCGCCTCATGTATGCATGTAAACAAGTCAAATTCTGGGGAACTCACTTGGTATGGTGGCATGCACAAGTGCATTTCTTACCTATATAAGTTAAACTTCAAAAAAAAAATTGCATACATTGTGGTAGCCTAAAGTTTAGTACGGCACCTAAATATGTAAATGGAGTTATCACGGCATGCAAGATTGGTGTTATTATTTTTTTTTAAAAAGGGGTTTTATTTAATTTATTGGAGTTTTAAATATGAAGAAATTGGTCACGAGCAAATGCCTACACGAAAACAATTTATTTTGCGGAGAAAACTTATTTTTACGGTCTGAAAAATTTATAAGTATTAAGTCGAGTCACTCAAGAACCTTGGGAAATTTTCCCAGAATTTTTACTATTTTTCTTATATTTTTAAATGAATTTTAAAGTTTTATAGAAATAGTTACGTTTTTCAAAAATTACTTAACTTTGATGAATTTTCACGGGATAATTAGAGCTGCGCAGACTACGAAAATTAGTTTGGTAGGTAAAGGGGAAGTAGCTCTATTATGTGTAATTTTTCTAGATTTTTTATTATGGTTTTAAGGTTCTAAATTGAGTCCGGAAGTCCGGACAGACTCCGTTTCGACTCCGTACGGACTCCGTACGGACTCCGCTTTGACTCCGCTTTGACTCCGTACGGACTCCGTACGGACTCCGTTCCGGCTCCGTACGGACTCCGTACGGGCTCCGGATTGACTCTGGAAGAGCTCTGGAGGGGAAAACTTAGGCACGTGACTAGGAATACTTAAGCGACTCTCAAACTCGAAATTGAGGGGGGGGACACATCATACAGCTTAATCATTAACCACCACAGTCTCATTTTTTATTACTCAACAAATTAAAATAACTTGTAATACCCTTATAACATTATTATATTTTATATATAACATTTTAGAAATACTACTCAACAATTTAAATCACACTTCATACAGGGTATCTTTAGAAAGGTCTTCATCGCTGGGACTTGATTATTGCTGTCTCATATAAATTTAAAATATTATAAAAAACATAAAAGTCAATCTTTACAGATCTTTCACTGGTACACCTTAATTGTTGTTATCAGTATTTCTTTCTCAACAGCCACTTTCTTTTAATCTCAATAAGCGTTAAATATTTTAGAGTTTCATTATTTTTTATCAATCAGATCCAAGTAGATTGGTTAGCTTAGTGATTTAGAATTCCCATTTTGTTATTTTTATTGGAAGGACGGGGTTTTCAGCTAAATCCACATATCTCCTCCGGATTCTGCTTACAGCAAGGCAACTGTAAGAGTTTACCTTACCATAGTTGGCGCCCAACGTTGGGTTCGATTTCTCTAGCTTTCTTTAAAAGACTTACTTGGATCAAGAACGTTATTAGCCTGCAAGAGGCTTATTTTCTGGAACTCTAATTGGATTTTTGTTATTGGCCTGCAAGAGGCTTGTTATTTTATTGATTGTTAACGCTTCTCATTACTTATTGGGATGTCTTCTTCTGCTGTTGCTTCTGGATCTTCTAACCCTCTTACTCCCTCAGTTAGAATTGTTTCTTGGGATGGCCCAAAGTTTGATGGGGAGGAGGTTAAATGGTTCATTAGCAGGTATGAAGCTGCTGCTGCTGTTGATGGTGCTTCCCATGTGGATATGGTGAAGCAAGTTAGATTTTTTATTGCCGATAGGGAGGTGGAAAAAGAGGTTATTGCTATGCAGGCATTTAAGGACAAGGATTGGGTTAAGCTTTCTAAAGCTATGGTTGATAGATGGGGTGTTAGGTTTACTATGATGGACCTCAACAAAATTGTAGGTGACTGGCAAGCTAAAGGTGGTGTTTCTTCAATGGTGGACTTCAAAAAACTTTGTGTTCAGTTTGATGAAGTGGTAGAATATCTTATATTGGTGGATGAATTAGTGCATGAAAATCAAGCAAAAGATTTGTTTTGGTCAGCATGCAGTAGGGATATTCGAATGGACGTCTTGAAGGATCTCTCAAGAAAGAATTTAATGAAGGAACTGCCAAACGGTGAGCAGAAGTTACCGGCTCTGGAGGTTATTAAAGAGAACATCCAAGCCCATCTAAAGTTATTAGCGTTGGACAAGTATCAAGAGTCTTGCACTCAATATGTCAGTAAGGTTAGCGAAGTTTTGGCCGAGAACAACGATATTATGGTCAAAGCCCAGGAGGCCAAGAAGGCACAAATGGGTGTTCCTGCTGCAAAAGTTGAGGGCAATGTAGACAATAAGATGGTCGATCACTTGGCCGATTTAACGAAACAATTAAAAATATTTGTTCAAGAGACTCAGAAGGCCAATAAGGCCCCAATCGCTTCTTCGTCGACGTCGACTTCTTATCAGTCCAGAGGTTATGAACGTCGAAATTATAATGGCAATAACAACGGTAACCGCTTCCCAGGCAATGGGAGAAATGGTGGGAATGGTGGTAATGGATATAGAGGTGGCTATGATGAGCCAAAGGTGTGCTCCTATTGTAATAGGAGGGGTCATAGAGCAACAGTTTGTTTTGCTCTTGATAAGGATATGGATGCTGGGCGAGTTTTATTTGATGGTAAAGTTTATAAATTTCCCGATGGTTCGTTCATCAAGCCCAGTGATGGACAGTCTCCTTCTGATTTGGTCAGAAGAAGTTTAACGGCTGAAAGGAGAGCCAGATTTGAAGAGGTGACGGATGAAGATGTTAATGCCAAGAGTGGCAAAAATGGTAATGGTAATGGTGGTAAAGCTGACAAGGGCAAGGAGAAAGAGGTCAGTAAAGCCACATTTTCTACTTCTTTTGGTGGTTTAGAGCTGGCGACGGTTGCCCAGGTGGAGGGTAGCTGTATGGCTGGCGAATATGATGTTAATGCTGCTAGAAGAGCAGCTGCTACTAAGGCGAAAAGTAGCATTCAGAGCCAATTGAGGGCTAATCCTGGCAAGGCCAATAACAAAGTGAACCCTTACTCTAAGGACAAGAATTCTAGTGCTCAAACTGCCGCCAACAAATTGAACCCTTACTCTAAGGACAAATTATATAAAATGCAGAAGGGGATTGCTGATATGGGGCCCCCTAGTTATGGCAAGTTTGATTTAAATGGTGAGCCTATGCCAGAGGATGATTCGGATTCTGAGGAGGACGTACCGTTGGCGTCTCTACCCAGACCAAGTTTTAGCGGTCCCATCCCAATGGAGGGTGTAAGAAGGACTAGCGATGGATCAGGATTAGTGCAAGAAGCTGGTGACGGAGTTAGGGTTATAGAAAGAGAAGATGTTATAATGGGGGGTGAAGATGGCTCGGTTGGACCTCAAGAGGTACCCAGGGCCAAGGTTGTTAAATCAAAGGTCCAGTATGAGCGGCCAGTAGTCTCTGGTCAAGCTAATGCGATGGACGCAGTTTTGAATAGGGTGAATCAACTTCAGATTCCCTTATCTTTGGGGGAGTTATTTACGATTAGTCCGGCGCTTGCTGAAAAGCAAAAGAAGCATTTGACGAGGCGTCGGGTTTCCACTGGAGAGGTGGAATATATTTGTGAAAATGCTGAAAAGTTTGGGGAAGATGTAGATACGCATTTTTCCGCTCCCCTGGGTTACCTGGTGGTAACTCTTAATGGTAAAGAAGTAAAGGCCTTGGTCGATTCAGGGTCTCAAATTAATTTAATTTCATTGGAGCAAGCGACGAGTATAGGCTTGCCAATTAAAAGTGGAACTGGGGGAAACCTCAGAGGTATTGGAGGGCATGCAACAGAGCTAATGGGTACAGCTGAGCATGTCAGGTTAGGCATTGGTGGATCTGTTGGTAAGGTTCACTTTTATGTGGCCAGAGGAGCAGTCAAAACTGTTCTTGGTGGTCCTTTTTTGATGGATTTTGAGGCCAGGATAGGGTATCAAGCTGGCATGGGGATTAGTTTGGAGATCACTGGTGAAGATATGCGGAGGTTACATATGCGGTTAGCGCCTCCTGGAGATGAAGGTTGGGAAACACGGCCAGGGATTACTACTCTGTGCCAGTGTTGTGTTTGCACCAAGAAGCGGCATATAAAACGGACGGCTTCTGGTGAATTATGTTTGTCGGAAAGGGATGAATGCCCTCATTTTTTGGGGTAGCAGGGGCTGATCGCTCAAATGTTGTAATCTCTCCTCAGGATGAGATCCCGGATTGCAATAGGTCAGCTCACTTGGAGATAATTCAAGTGGATTCTCAATTATTTTCTGTTAATATTACTTTGGAGTGCAAATACGTTTTGGACTTTTCTATATGTTTATTGGATTTACCTGGTTTTTCTATTAAATTTAAAAACGGTGAAAAAGGCAAAATGGGCCAAATTAGGTTGGATAAAAATTGGAAGGGTATGTTTATGGACCTCCAGCAAGAGGTTAAACTGCAAATATCACATCAAAATCCGATAAAAAATCTCAGTATAATTAAAACCCAAAATAATAATTTTTGTGAAAATTCAATTCCGGTCCTCCAGCAAGAGGTTAAACTGCCAACTTTCTTTACGGGTGATTTACTGTTGGATAAGGGAAGCAAAGGTGTTGGAAAATCTGTTTATAAATTAGACGAGGGAAAGGAGAAAAGGGTAAAATTTAAAAATGAAATAAAATATTTTTCTAATTTTTCTTATTCTGATTCTGGCGATGAAGAAGATTCATTTGATGAAAGTTTTAATGGCGATACAAAAGTAAATGATTTAACTCAAGTTAATTTAGATGTGGACGCAGCCAAATATAAGAAAGTAGCAAATAAAGTTAGACCTATTAATGAGCCGCTACCTGCTGAATTAAATCCACCTTTGAGAAGACCAAGGTTATCAAGAGATCCTTATGAAAGTCCCTTGGTAAAGAATCCGCCTGAATTTTCTGAGACGTCAAGAATCACTTTTGAGAGACTGGGTGTTGTTAATTTTGGACCTGATGGTTGGTTGTCTGGAGAAGAGAAGAAGTTGTTGTTGGATGTGATGGTCAAGCGAGAGAAGGCCATTGCTTTTGTAGAAGAGGAGAGGGGTGTGTTGAAGCATTCCTATGGGGAGCCTTACAAGATTCCTGTGGTATGTCATGAACCGTGGCAGCAGAAACCGATTCCTATTCCGGCTGCATTGAAAGAAGCTTATATCGAAGTTGTCAGAGAACGGATACGCACTGGACTGTATGAGCAATCAACGTCAAGTTATTCTAGTCCGGTATTTTGTATCAAGAAACCGAATGGCAAGCTTAGAGTTGTTCATGATCTTAGGGAATTAAATAGGGTTACAATAAAGGATGCTGGGATACCACCTAGTGCTGAGGAGTTTGTTGAAGCGTTTGCAGGGAGAGTGTGCTATGGATTGGGAGATATTATGGGTGGATATGATGAGAGAGAGTTACATCCGGACTCAAGGCCTCTCACTACATTCGATACGCCACTTGGACGTTTACAGTTAACAAGATTACCTCAAGGAGCAACAAATTCGGTTGCAGTTTATCAAGCTCAGATGGCTTGGATCCTTCAAGATGAAATTCCACAACATGCTGGAATCTTTATAGATGATGGAGGAATTAAGGGACCAACAACCGACTATGATAACCAGGTGTTGGAAGAGAATCCCGGGATACGCAAATTCATTTGGGAGTTTGCAATTACTTTAGAAAGAATCTTGTTTCGAATTGAAGAGGCTGGTTTAACTATTTCAGGTTCAAAATTTTCATGTTGTGTGCCAGCCTTAGAAATATTAGGCCATGTGGTATGTAGAGAGGGTAGGATTATGTCCAAGAAGAAGGTTAACAAAATTCAGTCCTGGCCAAGACCCAAGAATACGACCGAAGTTAGAGGGTTTTTAGGCGTTTGCGTATATGTTAGAATGTTTATCAAGGACTTTTCTTCATTGGCAGCTCCATTGAGACGGTTAACGAGAAAGGATGCAGACTGGGAATGGGATGAAGAGTGTGAGAAGGCGTTTGTGAAGTTGAAGGAGGTTGTAGGGAAGGATTTAGTCCTGCACAAGTTGGATTATGGAAAAGGAGCTGGCAGAATTTATTTAGCAGTTGATTCAAGTCAGGTTGCAGCTGGGGCGGTTTTGTCTCAGATGGATAAAGCTGGTTACATCAGGCCAGTTAGGTATGAATCTGTAGTATTTACTGAGGTCGAATCAAGATATTCTCAACCAAAATTGGAATTATGTGGTGTGGCGAAAATACTGAAGAAACTTCAGCATATTTTGTGGGGGCAACATTTTGAGTTGCAAGTGGATGCGAAATCGTTAATCCAGATGATTAATTCCCCAAGTTTACCGAACGCACCCATGACGAGATGGGTAGCTTTTATTCAACATTTTTCATTTGATTTAGTTCATAAGCCTGGCAAAACTTTTACTATGCCAGATGGTTTATCAAGGAGACCACCCACTGAAGAAGATTCAGACTCAGAAGAGTTCGATGAAGATATACCTATTATCAAAGCCAGCACTAAAGGAGCTGAAGACTTTCCATACCTCCCCCATGAGGTTAAACTGGCAGGATTATTGTGTTTAGATTATGATGATGACCTCCACCAAGAGGATAAACTGGAAAATAGTTTTTATGTTAAAAAAGGTGTTGAAAAAGGTGTAGATAAATTCGGCAGAGAGGAGGTAGAAGAAGATGTGGTGTATGTAGAGGAAAATGGATTGGTAGTGTGGGATAGTAGTAAATTAAGGAATGGTGTATATGTTGGAGAATTAGAGAACTTAAATAAAAAGGTGGATAAAGAGAAAGAGGTATTTTCAAATACGGTTTTCGAAGGATCCAAAGGTTCAGAAGAAAAACGTCGACATAGCTCGATTAAAGATTTATTTAGGGGTCAACGATTATTGGCTCATTCATGTGCAGGTGATATTGGTGATAGAGAAGTCCCTATTGATGTTATATTAATCGATTTTCAAGATGAAGTCTGGGGTCAGACTGGTTTTTATTTTTTGTTAGTCAAATATTTGTTGACTTTAGAGAGGCCAGAAGATTGTGAAGACGATGAATGGGTGGCTATCAAGAGGAAGTCATCTACGTTTTACCTATCTGGTCGACGTTTAATGAGGAGGAGGTATCCAAATCCTCAAGTAGTTATAACTCAAGAGAAGGGGCAAGAATTAGTTTTGAAATCACTGCATGAAGATCTCGGGCATAGAGGCGTGGGAGAAACGTTTAGAAGAATTTCTGATCGATTTTGGTGGCCTGGCATGAAGATGGCTGTTAAACAGTGGGTTCAGTCATGCGAAGAATGTCAAAGACGAAGTTATTTAAGGCCAAAAGAACCTGGACGCGCGACCGGTGAAAATACACTCTTTGGGAGAGTTAGTTTAGATGCCGTTCATATAAAAGAGGGACGGTATAAATATTTAATTGTGGCCAGAGATGATTTATCTGGTTGGGTAGAGGCAGCGCCTCTTATTAATTTAACTGCCAAAAATGTGGCAGAATTTTTTTTGAATAATTGGGTATATAGGTATGGGGTGATGAAGTTGGTAACGGTAGATGGAGGTCCTGAATTTGGGACAGAGTTTAAAGAGGCCGTATTGAAAGTTGGATCAAAGGTTAGGGTAGCAACCCCATATTATCCTGAAGCTGAAGGCATGGTTGAAAGAGGGCATCAAGTTATTAAGGATGCTTTAGTTAAAATGTGTGGGACAAGTGCTGAAAAGTGGAGGCACTATTTACCTTTAGTTTTATTTGCTGATCGAATCACTGCCAAAAGGACGACCGGATTTTCACCTTATGAACTTGTTTTTGGACAGAAAGCAGTTTTACCGGTTGATTTAGAAGCTGAATCATATCTTGGAGTTGACTGGGACACGGTCAAAACTACTGAAGAATTATTGTGTGCAAGAATGATGCAGCTAGAAAAGAAAGAAGAATATTTAGAAAAGGCATATTCACGGATGATGAAGATCCGAAATCAATCAGTTAGATATTGGGATGAGCGGTTGGCACATCGATTAAGGAAACCTTTGAACCCAGGAGATATGGTCCTGGTGTATAATAGGAGTTTGGAAAGTCAGTGGGGAAAAATGTTTGCAGATAGGTGGAATGGACCGTATAAAATCAAGGAGCAAGTTTCCGGCGGTTCATATGTGCTAGAAGAGTTGGATGGAGTAGTATTGAAGAAGAGGGTAGCGGCCGATCAAGTGAAACGGTTCTATCCTAGAGGCACCAGGAGTGCCGAAGTCTAACTCCGAAATGAGGATAAACTACAATTTTAAATGACTTTTATTAAATTTATACCTCCGCAACGAGGATAAACTATGATATCAATGAAACTTTATGGATTCCTCCGCAATGAGGATAAACTATGATATCAATGAAAATTTTATGGATACCTCCGCGACGAGGATAAACTATGATATCAACGAAATTTTATGGATTCCTCTGCAACGAGGATAAACTATCTTCTTATTTTTATCAAAAATACTTTACTATCGTTACACTTCCTATGGGCGACAAAACTATGATGAAACTTAACGAAATTCAAGAAGACCATCTTTGAAATTTTCAAAAACTTAAAATTCTTTAAATATGGGTGAAGATAGTGTTGGAAAATTTTTTAAAATTTATTGGAAGAAGTGTTCACAGGGGAACCTTCTTAATTTAATATTGGCAAGTGTGGGGGTAATTGATGGGCTGGCTGCTCTATACACAATTACCCCATAATGTTCGTTTCCAAAATTTTCCCTGTTTCTAGTTGAATCCTGGCTTTGTCTTTTAATTTTAGGAAGTCCACTAAGACTATAAACTGGAACGAATCAAGAGACACCGCTCTCAACGCCGGATTCAAGATTTTTTTATTTTGTTTTTTGATTTTTTTATGTTAGATTGTGATTTCTTTTCTTTAATATATATTATGAATTAATGTAAAGGTGATGCTCACTGGTGGTCTCTAATCATTTTTATAAATTGGAGGGAGCCCACCCAGTGATCATCATTATAAAAATTATCTTCTAAAAACTTTCATTTATTTTCTTTTCTTTTCAATTTCTCAAAATTGTGTAACCACATCAAGTTGCACTTGGATGTGGGTATGATGTCGAGGGTACGGCTCATCAAATGGCCGGGGGGCATCTTTTAAAATTTTTTTTTAAATTTTTTTTTATTTATTACTTTTTTTTAACTTTCTTTTCACACTCATTTATCTTTCTTTAAAAATTAAATTTTAACTTTTATTTCAAAACTATCTTTTCTAAAATCTTTTATTTTAAATAAATAAAAATAAAAAAAAAATAAAATAAAAAATAAAATAAAAAAAAAAAAAAAAAAAAAAAAAAAAAAAAAAAAAAAAAAAAAAATTAAAAAATTAAAAAATTAAAATTAAAATAAAAAAATAAAATAAAAATTAAAAAAAAAAAATAAAATAAAAAAAAAAAAATAAAATAAAATAAACTAAAAAATAAATAAAATAAAAAATAAAAAAAAAGATAATAAATCATAAAAAAAAAAAAATAATAATAATAAAAGGTATTTTAGTTTTAGGTAGTTTAGATGTTTATATTTTATTTTTCAAACATTATTCAAGAAAGCTACATACCAGGAAGAGCACCATCAAGGGTTGTTATCTTTTGAAGAATCGAAATTAGAAAATTTAGAAGGACCTTGATCGATTTCCTGGGATTCGAATCTTATTTCACGGTCACGATAGTGTTGAAGCCAGTTGGCTATTTTGAAAAGGTCTCTTAACAGTTGCTCTCTCATCCAAGATTCTGATCTATCAGAGGGCGGGTATCGTTGGAAATAAGCGATAAGGTTATTAAAATTGGCAAAAAGCTTTTCAGACACTAGGTGAATTGGAACTCTAGGAAAGCTTGGATTAGGTTCTGGTAGTTCATAAGCAGAATATGAAATTGGAGAACCGGTGGACGCTTATCAAATTAAAATATCAGCAAATTAAAACCTGAAGATTAAGAAAATAAAAAAGAGACAACTAACCTGTGTCAACACTATCATGATCATAGATAAATGGCTTACTTGGTAATGGAGTGGGATTTTTTATGTTTAGAAAAGGATTTTTTATTTTTGATAGATGAGGAGGACTGGTGTTGGATTTGGTGTTTGAAGTAGATGTTCTGGGCCTTTTGGATGATACAAGAGAAGATGAAGACTGCTGGCTATTATAGGACCTTTTGTGCTTCAAGATGTTGGAAGAAGGAGAAGAATTGTTAGAAGGTTGAAGCATGGCCCTGGGAGCAGCAATAGTTCTTGGGGGAGTAGCAGCAAGTCTAGATTGGAGAGAAGGACCCAGAGGATTAGGTGATGGAGAAAGGTTTAAATAGGCTGATGGAGAAAAAGGTATGGGATCTTTAGAGGTTGATGGAATAGGTGGTGGAGTAGAAGGTGAAGAAGAAGGAGGAGGATTGCAGAAGGCGGCGAAGCTAGTAGCAGTGATGGGGAAAGAACCACAGTTCAAGCCAGAACATTTTCTTTTCTTCTCATAGCAGGATAAACAGGCCCTGTTATAAGTGTGCTTTTGCCAGTTAAAAGAGAAGATACATTCCCTATGGGTGAAGGCACAATATTTGCAAGATTGATCAGCTGAAGCAATGAAGTCAGAAGGTTTCATCTTGTTAGGAGATATTTTTTTTTGAAGAAGAAAATTTGAAACTAGGATGAAGAAAGCTGGTGGCAGAATCTGGGTTCAAGGATAGAGAAGTTGTTAGGTCCACCAAAACCTTAAACTGGACTGTTATCAAGCTGTTGGGTCCACCATGACCTTAAACTGGATTTCTTATCGATTAAATGTTTGGTCCACCATGACTTTAAACTGGTAGTTCATTCATTGTTTAGTCCACTATGACTTTAAACTGGAAAATTAATATCTGCAGGATAATTCAACATTCATGGGTCCACCATGACCTTAAACTGGATTTCTTATCGATTAAATGTTTGGTCCACCATGACTTTAAACTGGTAGTTCATTCATTGTTTAGTCCACTATGACTTTAAACTGGAAAATTAATATCTGCAGGATAATTCAACATTCATTGGACCACTATGGCCTTATACTGGATTACTTGTCGATCAAATGTTTGGTCCACTATGACATTAAACTGGATTAACAAATTTATTCAATCTTTGGTCAAGCCTAGGCCTTACTTAGGAATATATCAAGTTATTTATGCACCTAAACGATCTTTGGTCCACCAAGACCATAAACTGGCAATCGATTAAATGTTTGGTCTACCAAGACTTTAAATTGGAATGTCAATCTTGTTTGGATAACTCAATTCAATCTTTTAATTTATCACTGTCCACTAAGACTCTAAACTGGTTATTCAATTATTTCTGGAATTGGGTGCTGATAGCTTTAGGAGGTTAAAATTTTAGGTGGTAATGATGCTAATGAAAGCATAATGGTGAATTAGGTGAAATTTGTGGCGCTTTAACATGGTCTAAAGTTGAAATTATTATTGGAAGCCTGGCAAAAGTATTTTATGGGTTTGCTGTATAGCAAAGTTTGAAAATTGTGATGAAGGAATCAGAAGTTAGGATGGTAGTTGGATTTTAGGGAATGATTTTTTTTAGTGCCTCATAGTTAGGCCATTTTTTTTGGTGTGAAGCTTGGAGGACCTTATGGCGAGATTGGAATCATAGAATTCGGCTCAGTGGGGGGCCCTATGAGGTTGGAATCAGGAGTATTCGGCTCATAGGAAGATCCACTCTCTCAATGCTGTGACAAGAAGGAAGACTGGTATATGGGAGTCTGAAGGGATTCAAACCTTGCTCTCAGTAGTGGAATCATCACAAGATTTATTTTATTTTATGTTATATCAAGCCAGAGAAGAAAGAAAACATCATTTATGTTGAAAGTTTAAGAAGACCAAGCAAAAACAAAATTTTATCAAGTTATACTGTTAGAAAAGATAATTTCTTTGAAATTGTTCAACATCATTATCAAAGCTTTGCATTAAAATTCTTCTTTTCATGAGGTCTTCATGGTTATTAGCTGGAGTTTCTTGAAAATAGGCCAGCATTTTTCGTTTCAACTCATTAGTAAAGTCAAGAAAAAGATAGCGATGAAAATTTGGGTAATGATTGATATAGTCCGTCTTCACTCTACCAACATCATCAGTGTTGGTTATTTCGACAGCTAGAAGTTCAAATATGTTATTAAGTCATAGGTTTAGTCAATTTTGATTAAAAGTTTTTTTTTTTAGTAAGATAAATAGGGTCTTACATTTAGAGCCAGGAAACATAGTCTCAGCAAAGTTAGTTGGGGGTACTGGCGTTATAGGATTAGGATCTTGTGAAGGCAAAATTAGGCCGGGATCCGTTGATGAAGATTGAACTTTTGAAGCTGTTTTTGATCTTATTCGTTTTAAGAAGACAGGAATTTTGGATCGCTTTTTAGAAGTTGAGGGATCAGGGAGAGCTGCTGGTCCTAAATATACGTTTGTTTTAGAAGGAACTATTGGCCGGTTGCATTTGACTTTTTTCACACGGCATAAGTCGCAAGCTGTTCTGCCAGGAAGATTAGGGTTGGACATTAAACAAGGTACCTGGTATCGAGCGCAGAGTTCACATGGAGCGACAAGTTCTTTGGAAGACATATTGATGAAGATGAATTTTTTTTAGTTGATTAAAGAAGATGGTGGTTGAAGGTTAAAGATGAATATTGTGTTCAACCACTTATGCAAAGTTTTAAGAATGGGGACATTCTCGATTGGAGGGAGGATGTGGTAGCCTAAAGTTTAGTACGGCACCTAAATATGTAAATGGAGTTATCACGGCATGCAAGATTGGTGTTATTATTTTTTTTTAAAAAGGGGTTTTATTTAATTTATTGGAGTTTTAAATATGAAGAAATTGGTCACGAGCAAATGCCTACACGAAAACAATTTATTTTGCGGAGAAAACTTATTTTTACGGTCTGAAAAATTTATAAGTATTAAGTCGAGTCACTCAAGAACCTTGGGAAATTTTCCCAGAATTTTTACTATTTTTCTTATATTTTTAAATGAATTTTAAAGTTTTATAGAAATATTTACGTTTTTCAAAAATTACTTAACTTTGATGAATTTTCACGGGATAATTAGAGCTGCGCAGACTACGAAAATTAGTTTGGTAGGTAAAGGGGAAGTAGCTCTATTATGTGTAATTTTTCTAGATTTTTTATTATGGTTTTAAGGTTCTAAATTGAGTCCGGAAGTCCGGACGGACTCCGTTTCGACTCCGTACGGACTCCGCTTTGACTCCGCTTTGACTCCGTACGGACTCCGTACGAACTCCGTTCCGGCTCCGTACGGACTCCGTACGGGCTCCGGATTGACTCTGGAAGAGCTCTGGAGGGGAAAACTTAGGCACGTGACTAGGAATACTTAAGCGACTCTCAAACTCGAAATTGAGGGGGGGGACACATCATACAGCTTAATCATTAACCACCACAGTCTCATTTTTTATTACTCAACAAATTAAAATAACTTGTAATACCCTTATAACATTATTATATTTTATATATAACATTTTAGAAATACTACTCAACAATTTAAATCACACTTCATACAGGGTATCTTTAGAAAGGTCTTCATCGCTGGGACTTGATTATTGCTGTCTCATATAAATTTAAAATATTATAAAAAACATAAAAGTCAATCTTTACAGATCTTTCACTGGTACACCTTAATTGTTGTTATCAGTATTTCTTTCTCAACAGCCACTTTCTTTTAATCTCAATAAGCGTTAAATATTTTAGAGTTTCATTATTTTTTATCAATCAGATCCAAGTAGATTGGTTAGCTTAGTGATTTAGAATTCCCATTTTGTTATTTTTATTGGAAGGACGGGGTTTTCAGCTAAATCCACATATCTCCTCCGGATTCTGCTTACAGCAAGGCGACTGTAAGAGTTTACCTTACCATAACATGAGGCGACATGTCGCCACATGTATGCATGTAAAAAGGTTCCATGATGTGTATTTTCTTTGGTATGGTAGGTATGCACCAATGCATTGCTCACCTAAATGAAGGATTTCAAAGAATGTTATTGCATACATGAGGCGACATGTCACCTCATGTATGCAATATATCCTTAAGTTTAAAACCATGCAGAAGTAAAACAAAAAGAAAGTTTCTTGCATGCATACATGAGGTGACATGTCGCCTCATGTATGCAATATATCCTGAAGTTCAAAAACATACAAAGGTAAAAAAGCAAGCAAGTTGCTTGCATGCATACATGAGGCGAAATGTCTCCTCATGTATGCAATATACCCTTGATCTCAAAAACATGCAGAAGTGAAACAGAAAGCAAGTGGCTTGCATGCATACATGAGGTGACATGTCGCCTCATGTATGCAATATATCCTCAAGATTAAAACCATACAGAGGTAAAAAATCAAGCAAGTTTCTAACAAGCATAGTGAAGGTTCAAATTTATAAAAGAAGTCAGGTAAGAATCTTGATTTTATTACTTTAAATAAGTTATTATAAATTAAAATCACATCTTTATACTTTCCTGATTGAAAAATTAACATGGCTTCATCAATTTTTGTCCCTGAAATGGCTGAATAATTTGAATATATCTTTATTCACTCTGATACTGAGGAAATACAAGATGAGAGTAGATTCTAGCTTTCAATATCATAGCTAATTGATTTTATGGTTTGATTTTCAAATGGACTTGACAGAGTGTTTATTTCTAAATCCTGTTCAAACTATAAATCTCAAACCTCTGGGGAATCTATCAGGAAATGTTTTTTTTTGAAATTTCAAGTTAAGTCAACTTCTAGTAATAGGTGTTCAGCCTGTTTCAGGCCCCAGATGACTTCCTATATATGATATTTTTGAAGAAGTGTTTCTTGGGGAGCTTCCAATAGCCTTTTTATACTAAGAAAACTATAATGATTTGTCTGTGGTGGATAAGTCCCTTTTTGATACTGAGACAAAGGTCAAGTTGGAAGATTTAGCAACTGTTATTAAATTTTACTGTTGTAAAAGTCAAGCCAGTTTGAAATAAGAAAAGATTAAAATGTTACAGAAAATAAATTTTCTGATTTATTTATACTAACTGAAGCAATACTGTGTCTGGAAAAAAAAGATTCTAATATATATCCTTATTTTTCATCATAGCATAGAGGATGCATGTAATCCCTTTTATATACTCTATATTTATTTTTCTTAAGTTTCTAAAATTACCTCTAAGCTAAAAAAACTTATTATATAGTAGAAATAAAATCAAATTTAGTACTATAAGGGGTTTGATTCACTATTAATTTTTGGTTAAAGTATTATATTTTCTCAACTAATTATACCTTTATCTGCTCTGTTATAGTTTTTACAACCTCTTATTTTATCAACATAGGGAAAAACCTCACCTGATAAAATCATCTAAATTATTTTTTAATATGGTGCAGTAGATTCCAGAAGCTATTATGAAACTTTATAAATTACAGGTTTGAGTGTAATCTAAGTAAGTGCATTATTTTGTTTATATTTTTTAAAAAAAACTTGAAAGTATAAGTCAATTTTTAATTTGTGATTTCAACTCTTCTAGAATCACAAATTCACCAAGTCATTTTAAAAATTTCACATTGTCTGTGAGATTTCACTTTTCAAATATGGTAAAATTAAGGATATTATATGAGTTCATGTAAAAAATTTTCAATGAGTGAAATTAAACCACATTTACCTAACAAAAAAAGGGTATGAGACTTTGAAATGTGCTTTCATTGATGCTTGTTCTGGTAAAGTATACAATGCTAACCTACAGAAAGAAAATTATGACAAGTTATTTCATGGGCCTGGAATAAATGGTGCAAGATTAGTTATCATGGATGACTTATTTCCAGGAAAAATGGTAATGTAACACTGAGACACAATTTTTGGAAGCCACTCAAGATCAAATAAGATAGAACGTTTTAACAATAAGCAGTGCAATAAACTTTCTCTAATTTTCTATTTGGTACAGAGACACTCAGAGTTTTGGTCTGTCTTGTAAGTAATTTAAGCACTGAAATTCATTCAAAGGTTACTTCTGATGTTACTTTAAGATACCTGAAAAACCACTTGACTGCAAGTCGTCTAAATTTTGACCTGGTGTCTACAGAGCAGCCAGTTCATCAGTTACACCCACACTTGCCAAAATAAAATCTAGAAGCCCCCCCTTGGGTACCTTCTAACCAAAAAAACACCACATACAACACCATAATCCAAAACCAATAAAAGTGAAGAGTCCGGAACATGAAAACCAAAGGAATTTCCAGTTTAAAGTCATAGAGGACTTAAACCTGTGAAAAGAAACCAATACTAGGGTTCAACCAAATTAAGAGAAAGGGTTGGAGACAGACAATCTGGGAGAACTGTTGATAGAGCAACCAGCCCATCAGTCACCCCCACACTTGCCAAGGCAAAATCTAGAGGCCCCTCTTATGGGTACCCTCTAAAAAAAGTTTCCAACAAACAAATTCATAGCATCACCACAAAAAAAACCAAAATTAAAGAATGGTCCGTAGTTTATCCTCATTGCGGAGTCAATCTTCTTCATGCCTAATGCCTCTGGGACAAAATCTCTTCACCTGGTCTGCAGCCTCTCTCTTTTTCAAGAATGCACCATCCAACTCTTCCAAAACATAAGAACCTCCAGACACCTGAGATATGACTCTGTAAGGTCCGTTCCATCTTTCAGCAAACATTTTTCCCCACTGACTCTCCAAACTTCTATTATACACCAAAACTAAATAACCAGGTTTCAAAGGATTCCTGAGTCTATGAGCCAACTTCTTGTCTCAGTACCTGACTTATTGATTCCTAATTTTCATCATTATAGAGTATGCCCTCTCTTGACATTCCTCTTTACATTCCAACTGTTGCATCTTGGTGCAGAGCAAATCTTCTGTTGAGTGCAAGTCATCCCAATCAATTCCAAGATAAGAGAAATCTTCCAAGTCCACTGGTAGGACAGCTTTCTGACCAAAAATTAACTTGTAAGGAGAATAGCCAGTTGTCTTTTTCACAGTGACCCTATCAGAAAATAACACCAAGGGTAAATCATGCCTCCACTTTTCAGCACTATCCCCACACATCTTTACCAAAGCATTCTTGATAACTTGATGGCCTCTTTCAACCATGCCTTCAGATTCAGGATAATAAGGTGTATCCACTCTAACTATTGAACCAACACTAGCCACAGCTTCTTTAAATTCAGCACCAAACTCTGGCCCGCCATCAACAGTCACCAACTTCATCAACCCATACCTATAAATCCACTCCTTCTTCAAAAACTCTGCCACATTCTTGGCAGTCAAATTAACCAGAGGCACTGCCTCAACCCAACCAGAAAAATCATCCCTGGCCACAATTAAGTATTTATACCTACCCTCTTTAATATGGACAGTATCCAGACTGACTCTTCCAAAAACAGTTGCTTCACCAGTAGCACGGCCAACCTCTTTAGGTTTCAAATGACTTCTTCTTTGACATTCTTCACAAGATTGAACCCAACTCTGCACTTCCAACTTTATACCTGGCCACCAAAATCTGTCAGCTACTTTTCTAAAAGTCTCCCCAAAGCCTCTATGACCAAGGTCTTCATGCAAAGACTTCAACACAACTTCTTGACCCTTCTTCTGAGTTACCACAACTTGAGGATTAGGATGTCTCCTCCTCATCAGCCTTCTTCCTGACACATAGAAGCCAGGACTCTTCTTCTTGATTGCCAACCAAGTATCATCATCACAACTATCTGGTGTCTCCAAGGTCAACAGATATTCTACCATAATAAAATAAAACCCAGACTGACCCCAAGTCTCATCTTAAAAATCCAACAAAACAACATCCAAGGGTACAACTCTGTCATAAAAATCACTAGGGTGAACATGAGCCAATTGACCAGCCCAACCAGGGCACCAATCCTTAAATTTTGGCATGTCCTTCTCTTTCCACTGAATCTTATGAGAATCCAGTTCACTAACAAAAACATCCTTCTCCAATTTTGAACTGTCCCAAACAACAACTCCATCTTCATCAACAAAAACATCCTGATCACTGAAATCAGGATCAGCTCCAGCCAGTTTAACCTCTTGGGGAAGGTCAGAACAATCATCCAGTTTAGCCTCATGGGGGAGGAGAGAAAAATCCTCATCACCCTTTGTTCTGGCCCTAACTACTGGAACATCTTCATCAAACTCTTCCGAATCAGAATCCTCATCTGTAGATGGCCTCCTTGATAATCCATCAGGCATCATTAAAGTTTTTCCTGCTTTGTGTACCAGGTCAAAAGAAAAATGTTGAATAAATGCCACCTACCTAGTCATTTGAGCATTTGGAAGACTAGGTGTATTGATCATCTGGACTAAAGATTTTGCATCCACCTGCAGCTCAAAATGCTGCCCCCACAAAACCGTCTGTAGCTTCTTCAAAATATTTGCTACACCACACAATTCCAACTTAGGTTGGGAATACCTAGATTCCACCTCATTAAACACTACAGACTCATACCTTACTGGTCTGACCCTCCCAGTCTTATCTTCCTGAGACAAAACAGCACCAGCAGCAATATAGCTTGAGTCCACTGCCAGATAAAATTTTCCAGCATCAACGCCATAATCCAACTTGTGAAGAATAATATCTTCACCAACCACCTTCTTCAACTTCTGAAAAGCCTCTTCACACTCTTCAGTCTATTCCCAGTCTGCATCTTTCCTGGTCAGCCTCCTTAAAGGTGAAGCCAACAAAGAAAAATCCTTAATAAGAATTCTGACATAAACACACACACCCAAAAATCCCCTGACTTCCGTGGTATTCTTAGGCCTCAGCCATGACTGAATTTTATTAACTTTTTTCTTCGCCATAATCCTTCCCTCTTTACATACCACATGACCCAGAATTTCCAAATCAGGAACACAACAACAGAATTTTGACCCTGATATGGTCAAACCAGCCTCTTCAATCCTAAACAACACTCTCTCTAGAGTTATTGCATATTCCCAGACAAATCTTCTTATACCTGGGTTCTCCGCTAACATTTCATTATTATAATCAGTGTATGGTCCTTTAATTCCACCATCATCAATGAAAATACCAGCATGAGTAGGGGCCTCATCCTGCAAAATCCAAGCCATTTGTGCTTGATAAACTGCTACTGAATTAGTTGCTCCTTGAGGCAACCTAGTGAGCTGAAATCTTTCCAAAGGAGTCTCAAAAGTTGTGAGAGGCCTTGAATCTGTGTAAAGTTCCCTCTCATTATAACCACCCATAATATCACCTAAACAATAACACACCTTTCCAGCAAAAGCTTCAACAAAGTCCTCTGCACTTGGGGGCATACCAGTGTCCTTAATAGTGACTCTATTCAAGGCTCTAAGATCATGGACCACCCGCAATTTTCCATTCTGCTTCTTTACACAGAACACCAGACTTGAGTAACTAGAAGTCGATTGTTCATATAACCCAGTCCTGACTCTTTCCCTAACAATCTCTACAAAATCCTCTCTGATATCAACTGGAATCGAAATAGGTTTGATTTGCCAAGGTTCATGACAGACCACAGGAATCAAGTAAGGTTCCCCATAAGAGTGTTTCAATACACCCCTTTCCTCTTCAACAAATGCCACAGATTTCTACCTCAGCACAATAACGTGCAACAACAACTTCTTTTCTTCTTCTGACAACCACCCATCAGGACCAAAATTAACAACCTTCAACCTCTCCGCAGTCACTCTAGCCGTCTCTACAAATTTGGGAGGATTCTTCACCAAAGGAGTACAGTAGGGATCTCTTGACAAAGGCCGTCTCTTCAAAGGCGGGTTCAAACCCACAGGCATAGGCTGATAGACAGGCCTAATCTTCTGAGCCACCTTCTTATATTTTGCTGCTCCACCTTCAACTCAAGGGATCTTCAGGACATTTTCACCACCAGACCTGGAACAAAAACCAAGGGTTTCCCCATTGCTCACATGTGTGGCCAAGGTAATGTTTTTGAAAGGTGTAGAAGAAACCCTAGCGGTTCACAATTGGGAGGACTTACTTTTAGACCTCAATCTCACCACTCCACAGCTTTTCCACAATCCCAAAACTTCATCTCCACTTCCATCTTCTAAATCTTCAAATCTTGATTTATCATCAGAATCAACCCTTCTTAAATATTGCAGTTTATCCTCTTGCTGGAGGCCCAAAAATAGATCTTGATGATCTTCCTTCTTCAATATTTTCTGCAGTTTAACCTCATGCTGGAGGCCCAAAAATAGATCTTGTCGATCTTCACAAAAATATTTTGAATCTTCTTTCTTCATTATCTTCAGATTTTTTTTTTTGATTTTCTTGAATTATTTTGAAATTTTTATCTTCTTTTCTTGAGTTTTCTTCTGGCCTACAAAAATAACCAGGGGTTTCCCCAAGGCTCACAGGTGTGGCCCAGGTAATGTTTTTGAAAGGTGTAGAAGAAACCCTAGCGGTGCACAATCGGGAGGACTTACTTTTAGACCCCAATCTCACCGCCCCAAAACTTTCCCGCATATCTTTCAATAAAGATATATAACCAATCTTCTTTTTTGAGCTTGAATTAAAAATAATTAAAAATCATGAGAGAGAACAGAGACTTGGTAAAAAATTTGATGAATACTTGCAGAGAAGAGAAACATTAAAAAGAGAAAGTTGAAAATCCACTTGGTATATCTCCAAGGGAGCTGACCTACTACAACCTGGGATTTCCTCACCTTGGGGAGAGGTTGTAGCACTTGGGTGATCAGCCCTCATAACTCTAAAAAAGACAGACTCTCAATAGAGCCTTAGCCACACTCCAAAAAACCGGAGTCAGCACCAACTTCTCTCCGTCTCCTGCAAAAATCCATACACTGGCACATTGAAGATAAGCCAGGCCTGGTCTCCCAACCATCCTCTCCAGGGGATGATAACCTCATGTGAAGTCCTCTTTCATCTTCACCAGTCAACTCCAAACTGACTCCCAGTTCATATTGATAGCCAATTCTTGCCTGGAAATCCATCAAGAATGTCCCACCCAAAACTGCTTTTACATTACCTTTAGCAATGTAAAAATGAACCTTCCCTGAGGCTACACATACATCTAATTCACAAATTCGGAAGTTCCAACCAATTCAATGACATGGCCACCAATCCCTCTCAAGTTTCCACCAATACCAGTTTTGATGGGGAGGCCCATATGAGTTGCCTCAAACAAAGAAATCAGGTTTATCTGTGAGCCTGAATCCACCAATTCCCTTGCCTCCCTGCCATTCAGAGTGACATTGACATATCCCAGAGGATCAGAAAAATGAGTTTCCAACCCCTCACCAAACTTTTCAGCAGAATCACAGGTGTATTCCACCTCCCCAGAAGACACCCTTCTCCTGATCAACAACTTCTTTAGCCTATCAGCCAACCCCAGGCTGATAGCATACAATTCCCCATACGATAGGGAAACCTGACCCTGATTCATCCTTTCCAGAACAGAGTCCATAACATTGGATTGACCAGAAACTACTGGCCTCTCAAAGTGAGCCCTTGGCTTCACTACCTTGGTCCTAGAATTTTCCTGAGGACCAGCACCACCAACAGATTTACCATCCACAGGAACCAAACCTGATCCCTCACCAGACCCTCTAACTCCATCAGGCTTTGGCAATGAGGCCAAAGGGACATCCTTCTCAGAGTCAGAATCAACATCCATAGGCATTGGCTCACCATTCATGTCCAATGCGCCAAAACTAGGGGGGCCCATATTAGAAATTTCCTTCTGCATCTTGTACAGCTCCTCTTTGCTGTACTTCCTCCTAGCTGCACCCAGCTTAGGATCCCCTTTAGAAGCCTTAGGCTTTGGTTGGGCCTGAGAACTGCTCTTTGGCCTTCCCACCTTACCTGCCTCTACATCATAAACACTAGCCAAGAATTCATCACTTGACTGTCCACCACAAGAATACAATTCCAAACCACCAAAAGAAGTAGAAAGAGAGACCTTATTGACCTCCTTCCCCTTTCCCTTGACATCCTCATTCTCCTTAGCAGAAGACTTCCCCTGATAAGGAATCTCCTCAAACCTCGGCCTCCTTTGGTTGAGACCACCCCTCCTCCTGACCAAATCCACAGGAGCCTGCCCCTCACTGGGCTTAACAAAAGAACCGTCAGGGAACTTGAAAACCCTGCCATCAAACTCCACTTTTCCTTCAGACACATCTCTGTTCAACGCCCAACAATCATTGGACCTGTGCCCCCTCCTACTGCAATAAGATCAAACCCAAGGATCACTCCTTCCAGCCCTCCTTTCAAACTCTCTAGGCTGTGAAGGTGCTTTGTTGACCTTCTTAGCCTCCTGCACAAAAATGTGAAGCTGTTTTTTCAGGTCAGCTAACTGTTCCACCATTGGGTCCCTCTCCTGTTTTGGAACCTTCACCAAATTATTCTCCTCCTTCTTCTCCCTAACTTCCTCATCAGCCAAAGCCTCACTGACTTTGATGACATACTTGGCACACCCCTCCTGATAGGTGTCCACAGCCAATAACTTCAAATGGGCCTCAACAGCCTCCTTCACCTTATGCAAGGCAGGCAACTTCTGATCCCCATTAGAAAGAGTTTTCATCAATTCCTTTCTTGACAACTCCTTCAACACATCCATCCTGACATCTCTAGCCAGGACAGACCAAAAAACATCTTTGGCAGCATTTTCATGTGCCAGCTCCTCCACTTCCACCAAATATTCCACCACAGGATCAAATTGCAGCAGAAATTTTCTGTAACTGTGTAAGTTACCAACACCACCATAAGATTGCCATTCACTCACAACCTTGTTCAGATCCACCATAGTGAACCTGACACCCCATCTAGCAATCATCTCCCTACACAGCAACTTCCAATCCCTCTTCTTGTAGCCAGACATGGCCACAATCTCCTTCTCCACTGACCTATCACCAATGAAGAAGATAATCTGCTTCACCATGTCCAGGTAGGAAGCACCATCCACTCCAGCAGCAGTTTCATACTTCTCTAGAAACCACTTGACATCCTCCCCATTAAACTTGGTACCATCCCAAGTTTTAATCCTAACACACTCCCTAACCATCACAGCAGGAGGACCTTCCCCCCCACTGACAGTCACCACAGGAATAGCAGAACCAGAAGCCATTCTTCCAGTCGAAAACACCAAAAAGAGCCAACCAAAGAGAACAAAGATTCCAAAGAACTAGCAGGTTATACCCCACATTGGGCGCCAGAAATGTAGACAATCCTATAGTACTAGCTATAGGCCTTGACCAAGGGAGTTGGAGAAAAACCCGAGAGAAAATCCCCTGTCCCTTTAGAAAAATAAGTGAGATTTACCTGCTACAGTAAATTGGTTCCTGTTTTTCTAAAGACCCTTTTCCAATACACTTGACTGCTTGATGAGCCAAGAAAGTAGTCACCAGAGAGACTACCAGACCAAAGAACTGAAATGTAGACCAATGTCCACACCAGAGACAGCAAAGATACTTGATGTAGGCTGCAAATCCACACCAGAGACAGAAATAATACTTGCTATAGCTTGCAAGACTATAACAGAGAAAACAGTTTCCAAAGTTAAGTTAAATGAAGAACTCACTTGCAACAAACACAGCCAATTGTGGCCAGAAAACAGTGAAAACTGAGTGAGGAACAATGATATCACCTCCAGATGGTTGTATGATGATTAAGGTTGCCCAAACTGTCTTATTCACTATATACACACAGACCACTATCAAAGAGCCCATGCGCACCCACCAATCTGGCGCCTGTACCTGCCAAATTGCATAAAAAACCCTCCAGAAGAGCTCCCCAACCTTCTAAAACAGAGGCGGGTGGGCCGCCTGACGTCGGAGGTGCCGCCTGAAACGGCACGGCCTCCCTGAAGCCAGAGAACCACTAAAAACACCCAATCTACTTAGAAAAACTAACTACAACTACTAAAACCTTTAAAACACGGAATTTCACTATAACAACATTGGGACATGAAATATAGAGAAAAATTAGCTCTATCCAACGGTACTAAGCACTTAACCCTAAGACTTAAGGTTAGCCCGTAAAACAAAAAACAAAATTAAACAGCTATCTTTTTAAATGAAAAATGAGGAAATGACCCCTTAAAACCTAGAATATGAAAAATGTCTTCAAGACATTATATATAGAGAAAAACTGGGGCTATCCAATGATAGTACCCACATACCCACAGACCCAATATCCACAGATTAAAACCAGAAAAATACATAATTCATTAACAAATGTCAATTAAGACATGCATAAACAACGCCAAATCACGCAACAAAGGCCCCTGCCAATGTTGGAAGACCACACCGGTAGAGTTGATTTAATAGTTTCAATATTGATTTGGTTGTCCTCTTCATCATCAAAGAATTCTGTCAAGGTTAGACCTGAATTTAGAGAGAAATAATCGTTTAACTCAAGGCTTTTGATAACCTCTTTGAGTGAGGTAACCACCACAGGAAATCTAGGGGTGAATTGCTATCAACCCCCTCTCTTGAAATTTAGAGTGTCCCTTAATTATGCCAGGTTTATGAATACTTTATAAACATAAGTAAATTAGAGTTAGATTTACATTTATTCTCAGATTGATTATAGACAGAATATCAACTGATTCCAAATTATGCACAAGTTGATCCTCCAGAACTTGATTTTGGTCCTCTGTTGAGCACAAATTGAGCACAAATTGATCTAACCTAAGCTTATGCATATATAATAATTCAGGATACTTGCTCTATTAAATTTGATAATAAAATAAAATATTGATGAATTTATATAAAAAAAAATTAGTATGTAAGATATTAAATTATAAATTTAGGCATCATAGGAGGGCACTTAATAGAACTTAATTATACTATGTGACACCTTAATACTGTATCACGCAGTTTGAAACATTTAAAACAAAATGTTTCATGATGGGCAATGAAATTGCTTGGACAGACACTTTCAAAATTAATACTGACCATAATACACAAGTATGAAACCTTGGAATCTATCCAATAAAAGATTTTCCTTCTGATAAATGGATTTTTCTCAGTTACTCCCTGCTAAAAAGTGTCCTTGTGAGGTTTGTCTGACCTTCAGGGGGGTAATTTGGCCACATCAAACTACTTATATTTCCATGATTGACCAAAACATTATCCTCATTTCCATCTAAAGAGTTGATCTCATCTGACTGTGGCTGATCAAAGGGGTCCACCACAAGTTTAGCCAAAATTTTGGTGAACACTTTTTTGATAGATATTGACTAACTGGTGCTTTCTGAAATTGTCCACCTGAAGTTAGGCTAAACTTCAGGAGGATAAATTTATTATGAATACCAAACTAACTGAAGAATACTTTTGCCCTAGCTACTCTGCATCATAAAAGTGTCCAACTGAGATTTAGCCATAATTCAGGTAGACACTTTTGGAAAGGCACAGTCTGATGGTTTTAATATCTATATATGGCAATAAGTATCAGTTTTTTATCAACATGGAACTAGAATTAATTTAATATGGCCAAAGTGTCCACCTGAAGTTTGGCCAAAATACAGGTGGAAATTTTTATGAGGATTACTTGATGAAATGAAGACAACTTGCAATTACTTTCCATCATAAAATTTTAAAACTTAAGTTTATCAAAAATTGTGGTGACACTTTTGCCAGATCCAGTCATATGGGATCAACTCTCTATATGGCAATGAGAATCAATTTTTAGTCATTCATGGCATTAGAAGTAATTTGATATGGACAAACTTTACACCTAATTTTTGGCCAAAAATAAGTTGGAGAAGTTTATGAGGAATACCAGATTAACTAAAGAAGACTTGCACCCTACTACTTTCCATCATAAAAGTCTCCACCAGAAGAATTCTCAAACTTGTGTTTGACACCATTGGCCTGGTCCAGCCATATGGGATCGATTCTGCATATGGAAATGAGGATTTAATTTGGTCAATCATGGTACTAGAAGTAATTTGATATAGACAAAGTGTCCAACTAAATATTGGAAAAAAATCAGTTGAAAACTTCATTTAGATTTTCAAAAAATCAAATTAATTACAATTTTATTCCTGATGATGCCCATTTTATCCAACACCTCTTCTGAGCCTTGAAACTAGGCATTTAGCTTGAATTTTTAATTTCATATAAAATCCCTTTTATTCAACCTATTTCTTTTTATCCCTTTTTTTTCTTTTAGATATCAATTAATTTTATGTAAAACAAATCATTTTCATAATTTTTTACCTGTATTTAATAAAATTATTAAAGGTTTAAAATCACCCTGTAAGCATTTGGCACATGTTTTTTTGCTATACTAATAAAAATAATAATATACTGGTGACAAAAAATTGATCAAATGATAGAATATTAATAAAACAGAAAGATCAAATACCAGTGGATATGTTTTAAAAAAATACCAGTTGCACTGAAGAAGAGCTGAACCCTAGATACTCACCATCAAAAAAGTGTCCAGCACAAGTTTGGCCGAACTTGTGCTGGACACATTTGGTCAGGTGCAGTCATATGAGATCAATTCTTGCTATGGCAATGAAAAAAATTATTTGATAAAAAACTTCACTAGAAGTAGTTTTACATAGCCAAATTTTCTACCTAGAGTTCATCCAAACCACAGGTGCACAATTTTTTATCTTTAAAAAAAAGTCAATTTAGTACAATTTATCCCTGATGGCTCTTATTTGCTTCAACACCTCTACTGGCCTTTGATAGTAGGAATATTACTTGGATTTATTTTTTCATATTTGATCCCTTTAATTTAATTTTTTATTCCTAATATTGCTTTTGGATATCAATTAATAATTTTTAAAATAAAATATTTTCATATTTTTATACATTTATTTAATAATATTATAAATGGCATAACATCACCTGGTATGCATTTGGCACATGAGTTTTTTCTATACTTATAAAATTAATAATATAATGGCAACCAAAAATTAATCAAATGATATTAATGAGTGAGGAAAAAAGATAAAATACCAGTAGACATGTTTGTAAGAAATACTAGATGAACTGAAGAAAAATTCTACCCTAGCTACTCTCCATCATAAAAATGTCCAGCACAAGCTCGGCCGAACTTGTAGCTGGACACTTATGGTCAGGTGCAGTCAGATGGGAGAAATTCTCTCTATGGAAATGAAGATAAATTTTTGATAAAAAGTTACACTAGAAGTAGTTTGATATGGCAAACTTTTCATGCTGAAGTTTTGGTAAAGCTCAAGTGGATTTTTTTTTTATTTTTACAAAAAAGAAAATTTAGTGCAAGTTTAGCCCTGATTTTGCTAATTTGATTCAACATCTCTTTTTTTTGTTTATGGCAGGAATTTAACTTGGATTTTAATTTTAATCTTTGATTTCTTTTATTTTACTTTATTCCTCTCATATTTCTTTTGGATAGAAGTTTATTTTTTGTAAAATATATCATTTTCATATTTTTTTACCTTTATTTAATAATATTATAAAAGGTGTAACATCACCCAGTATTCATTTGACACACAAGTTTTTGCTATACTGATAATATTAATAATATAATGGTGACAAAAAATTAATCAATTGATAAATATGAGTGAGGTACAAAGATTTAATAATAGTGGACATGTTTATAATAAATTCCAGATGATTTAAAATGACTTGCACCCTGGCTACTCTCCATGATAAAAGTGTCCAGCACAAGTTTGGCCAAACTTGTGCTGGACAGTTTTGGTTGCATGCCGTCAGATGAAATAAATTCTTTTTATGGAAATGAGACTGAATGATCACTCCATCATTGCAATGAAAGTAGTTTTATATGGACAAATCGTCCCCCGGAAGTTTGTCCAAACCTATGGTAGACAACTTTTTACTTTGGTAAAAAGTAAATTTTGATCCATGTTAATCTATGATGGTGCCCATTTTTTCTGAAGCATCTACTGGCTCATGATAGCAGAAATCATACTTAATATCTTTATTTCATGTTTGATCTCTTTAATTTTAATTTTACCCTTTTATTTATCCTTTAGCTTTTAAATATCAATTTTATTTTGGTAAAACTGATAACTTTCAAATTTTTTTACATTTATCATATAATATTATTAAAGTTGTAAAATCACACAGTGTACATTCAGTACACATGTTTTTTCTATACTAAAAACATTAATAATATAATGGTGACTAAAAAATAATCAAATAATAAATATGGATGACACAGAAAGATCAAATACCCATAGACATTTTTAAAATGAATATAAGATTAACTGAAGAAGACTTGCACCCTAGCTACTCTCCATCATAAAAGTGTCCAGCACAAGTTCAGCTGAGCTTGTGCTGGACACTTTTGGTTGCATGCAGTCAGATGGGATAAATTTACTCAATGGAAGTGAAAATGAATTTTTTCTCAATCATCACACAAGAAGTAGTTTTATACTGCTATACTATCCTCCTGATTATTTTGAAAACCTCAGGTGGACACTTTTATTAATTTAAAAAAAATGAAAATATATTCCAAATCTAGAACTGGTGGTGCAATTTGGGTCTGAAAACTCAAATTTCTTTGATGGCAGAAATTTTATTTGAATGTTTAATTTCATATTTAATCACTTTTATTTTACTTTTTTATTCCTCTTTTTTCTGACAAATATCGATTTATTTATTGTAAAACTAATACTTTTCATATTTTTTTTACTTTTATTTAATAAGATTATTAAAGATGTAGCATCTCCCAGTATGCATTTGGCTTATAATTTTTTCTAATACTAGTAACATTAATAGTATAATGGTGAAAAACAATGAATCAAATGATAAATATTAATGACACAGAAAGATCATATACAAGTGGATTTGTTTATAAGGAATACCTGATGAACTGAAGAAGACCTGCACCCTAGATACTCACCATCATAAAAGTGTCCAGCATAAGTTTGGCCGAACTTGTGCTGGACACTTATGGTTGCATGCAGTCAGATGTGATAAATTTACTCTATGGAAATGAAAATGACATTTTGCTCAATCATTGCACAATAAGTAGTTTGATATTGCCAAAATGTCCTCCTGATGAATTTTCAAAACTCATCAGGACACTTTCTTTGGTTTAACAAAAAAGAAAATATAGTCCAAGTTTAGCCCTGGTGGTGCACATTTGATCTAACACCTCTACTTGTTATTGATAGTGGGAATTTCCCTTATATTTTTTTTTCTTATTTTATCCCTTTTATTTTACTTTTTTATTGCTCATATTGCTTTGGATATCAATTTTTAATTTTTAAAATAAATAATTTTCATACTCTTATACCTTTATTTAATAATATATGATTAAAGGTGGAACACCACCTGGTATGCATTTTTCACACACGTTATTACTATAGTAATAACGTTAATAATATAATGATGACAAAAAATTAATCAAATGGTAAATTTTAACGACACAGAAAGATCAAATACAAGTGGAAATGTTTATAAGAAATCCCTTTTGAGTTTAAGAAGATTTGCTGTATGCCTACTCTCAATTATAAAAGTGTCCAGCACAAGTTCGGCTGAACTTGTGCTGGACACTTTTGGTTGCATGAAGTCATATGAGATAATTTCTCTCTATGGCAATGAAAATGATATTTCACTCAATTATTGAAGTAAAGAATGTTTAATATTGTAAAATTTTCCCCTGGAAGTCTGTCCAAACCTCAGCTCAAAATTTGTTAGCTATACATAAAAGTAAGTTTAGACCAATCTTGACCTAGTGGTCCCCAACTGTCCCAACACCACTTCTGGCTCTTGATAGTAAAATTTTACTTGTATTTTTTATTTCTTTTTTGATCCCATTTATTTTCATTTTACTTTTCTATTACTCTTTTTAATTTTAAATATCAATTTATTTTTTTAAAACTAAACATATTTATATTTTTTTAACTTTATATAATAATATTATTAAAGGTGTAACATCACCAATTTTGCATTTGGAATGCAGGTTTTTGCTATACTAGAAACATTAATAATATATATGGTGACAAAAAATTAATTATAAGATAAATATTAATGATAAAAAAAAGTTAAAAAACCAATAGAAATGTGAAAAACAAAAAACTGATGTACTGAGAAACACTTCCACCCTAGCTACTCTCCATCATAAAAGTGTCCAGCACAAGTTCGGCCGAACTTGTGCTGGACACTTTTGTTCAGGTGCAGTCAGATGGGATCAATTCTCTCTGTGGAAATTAAAGTAAAAAATGCTAAATAATAACATTAGAAGTAGTTTGGTATGGCTGAGTTATCCACCTTGAGTTTTTCCAAACCTCAGGTGAAAAATTTTTTATCTTTAAAAAAAAATAAATTTTATCAAATTTAGCCCTGATGGCACCCATTTGTTTCAACACCTCTACTGGCTCTTGAAGGCAGGAATTTTCCTTGAATTTTTCTTTTTCATATTTAATCTCCTTTACTTTACTTTTTTATCACTCATGTTACATTTGGATATTAATTTATAATTTTGGAAAAAAAATAATTTTCATATTTTTGTAACATTTTTTAATAATATTATAAAAGGTGTAATATAACATGGCATGCATTTGATGCACAAGTTTTTTCTATACTAATAAAATTAATAATATTCTAATGACAAAAAATTAATCAGATAATAAAATATGAATAACACAGAAAGATCAAATACCAGTTGACATGTTTTAAAAAAATAACAGTTTCACTGAAGAAGACCTGCAACCTAGCTACTCTCCATCATAATAGTGTCCAGCACAAGTTTGGCCAAACTTGTTCTGGACACTTTTGGTCAGGTACAGTCAGATGGGATCAATTCTCTCTATGGCAATGAAAAAAATTATTTGATAAGAAAATTTACTAGATGTAGTTTGATATAGCTGAATTATCCACCTAGAGTTCATCCAAACCACAGGTGCACAATTTTTTATCTTTAAAAACAGTCAACTTAGTACAATTTATCCCTGATGGCTCTCATTTGCTTTAACATATCTACTGGCCTTTGATATTAGGAATAATACTTGGATTTCTTTTTTCATATTTGATCCCTTTAACTTAATTTTTTATTCCTCATATTGCTTTTGGATATCAATTAATAATTTTGAAAATAAATTATTTTAATATTTTTATACATTTATTTAATAATATTATAAAAGGTTTAAAATCACTCAGTATTCATTTGGCACACAATTTTTTGCTATACTTATATAATTAATAATATAATTAAGACAAAAAATTAATCAAACAATATTTATGAGTGAGGCACAAAGATAAAATACCAGTAGACATGTTTGTAATAAATACCAGATGAACTGAAGAAAAATTCTAACCCATCCACTCTCTATCATAGAAGTGTCCAGCACAAGTTCGGCCAAACTTGTGCAGGACACTTTTGGTCATGTGCAGTCAGATGGGATCAATTCTCTGTATGGCAACAAAAAAATTTTTTTATCAAATTTCACTAGAAGTAGTTTGGTTTAGATGAATCATCCACCTGCTGTTTTTCCCAATATCAGGTGTATAATTTTTTATCTTTAAAGAAAAGGTCACTTATTAAAATTAAGCCCTGATGGCTCCCATTTGCTTTAACACCTCTACTGGCTCTTGATAGCAGGAATTTTACTAGTATTTTTTTCATATTTGAACTCTTTGACTTTTATTTTACTCTTTTATTCCTCTTTTTACTTTTAAATTTCGATTTAATTTTTGTAAAACTAATCCTTTCCATATTTATTTATGTCTATTTTAAAAAATTATTGAAGGTATAACTTCACATGGTATGCATTTGGCACACAAGTTTTTGCTATACTAATAACATTAATAATATAATGGTGATAAAATATTAATCGGATGATAAATATGAAAGATACAGACTGATCAAATACCAGTAGACATGTTTATGAGAAATACAAGATGAAGGAACTGAAGAAAATTTCCACCCAAGCTACTCTCCATCATAAAAGTGTCCAGCACAAGTTCGGCTGAACTTGTGCTGGACACTTTTGGTCACATGCAGTCAGATGGGATCAATTCTCTCTATGGCAACAAAAAAACATTTTTTTATTAAACTTCACTACAAGTAGTTTTGTTTAGCTGAATCATCCACCTGTCATTCTTCCCAACCTCAGGTGTATAATTTTTTATCTTTATAAAAAAAGGTCACTTACTTAAATTTAGCCCTGATGGCTCCCACTTGTTTCAACACTTCTACTGGCTCTTTAGAGCAAGAATTTTACTAGTATTTTGTTTTTCATAATTGATCTCTTTGAGATTAATTTTACTTTTTTATTTCTCTTTTTTTTAATATCTATTTAAATTATTGTAAAGCTAATCATTTTCATATTTTTTTACTTTTTTTTCATAATATTATAAAAGGTGTAACATCACCTGGTATGAATTTGGCACATGAGTTTTTTCTATACTTATAATATTAATAATATAATGGTGACAATAAATTAATCAAATGGTATATATGAGTGAGGCACAAAGATCAAGTACCAATGGACATGTTTATAAGAAATACCAGATTAACTGAAGAAAAATTCTACCCTAGCTACTCTCTGTCATAAATGTGTCCAGCACAAGTTTGGCCAAACTTGTGCTGGAGACTTTTGGTCACATGCAGTCTGGTGTGATTGATTCTCTCTCAATCATTGCACTAGAAGTTGTTTGATATTGCTAAATGGTTCTGCTGAAGTTTTGTTAAACCTCAGATTGGCACTTTTTTATTTTTCAAAAAAGCAATTATAGTCCAAGTTTAGTGCCACTGGTGAGCATTCATCCCAACATGTCTACTTGCTCTTGATGGCATTAATTTTATTTTAATTTTTTATTTCATATTTGTTTCCTTTAATTTTACCTTTTTATCCCTCATATTGCTTTTGTATATCAATTTATTTTTCGTAAAACAAATCATTTTCATATTTTTTTACCTTTATTTAATAATATTATAAAAGGTGTAACATCACCCGGTATGTGTTGGGCACACAAGTTTTTGCTATACTTATAATATTAATAACATAATGGTGACAAAAAATCAATCAAATGATAAATATGAGTGAGGCACAAAGATCAAATACCAGTGGACATGTTTATAAGAAATACCAGATGAACTGAAGAAAAATTCCACCCTAGCTACTCTCCATCATAAAAGTGTCCAGCACAAGTTCGGCCAAACTTGTGATGGACACTTTTTGTCATATGCAGTCTGATGTGATCAATTCTCTCTATTGCAATGAAAATGAATTTTTCTTCAATAATTGCACTAGATGTTGTTTGATATGGCAAAATTGTCATCCTGAAGTTTTGGTAAGGCTCAAGTGGATTTTTTTTTATTTTTACAAAAAAGAAATTAGAGTCCAAGTTTAGTGCCATTGGTGGGCATTCACCCCATCATGTCTACTTGCTCTTGATGGCAGGAATTTTACTTTAATTTTTTATTTCATATTTGATCCGTTAAATTTTACCTTTTTATCCCTCATATTGCTTTTGGATATCAATTTATTTTTTGTAAAACAAATCATTTTCATATTTTTTTACCTTTATTTAATAATATTATAAAAGGTGTAACATCACCTGGTATGCGTTGGGCACACGAGGTTTTGCTATACTTATAATATTAATAACATAATGGTGACAAAAAATCAATCAAATGATAAATATGAGTGAGGCACAAAGGTCAAATACCAATTAATCAATAATTCTTTTTAATATTATAAATTTTTTGATTAAATAAAATGGTAATAATGAATTATATTTTTCATTCACAATTCCACTCTAATGATTCCCACTGCACAAAAGGGGTTCACTCAGTCCTTTCTTTACTGCTTGTGCATATATTTTATTGCCCACAGTACTACAATTTTTTGTAGTGATTATCCCACATCTGATTCAGGAATATTTTTGAACAATATAAGTTTTTTTTACAAAAGACCTTATCATATCCAATATCCCACAAAAAATACAACCTGTTTTTGTATTAAAGCCTGTTAATTATTAAGAAATTGTTAAAATAATTAGATTAGACCCTGGTACAGCCAGATCCATACCAAACGACCTAAAGTCTTTTCAATATTGAAAACAATTAAATAAAATTATGATATCATACTAAATTATGGGCACCAACCATAATTCAGCACTTCTCATTTGCTCTGCTACAAAATGAGTGCATGTAGCATTTTTCTAACGTCAGACTGTTTTTCTTCCTTCCCTCACACCTTTAGTCCAGAATGAAAATTTAGTATGAGTTTTGGTCAAGTTGGTTTGCCAGTGTTATCTGTATGCAATATGAATTCATATTGCATATTTCTATTTATGCATAAAATATACTTGTTAAGCATCATTTTTTTTGCATTTTTCAATCATTATGCATATTTATGCATATTCATTATACAGATTTATATGCATACTAATATATTTTATTCATATACATATATGCACCTTTTTTTGTATATTCAATATGCATATTTTTTCTGCATATTCAATATGCATATTTTTATGCATATTCAATATGCATATTTTTATGCATATTCAATATGCATATTTTTTATGCATAATCACTATGCATATTTTTTATGCATATTTTTATTCATATTTTTTATGCATATTTATTCTTTATAGTCATTATGCATACACTTTAGATAGGCATTTCACATCAATTTTTAACATGCAATAAGTATCCACCATGCAAATTCAAATGCATATGCATCTATATCATACACGCAACATATATTCAAGTTTAATATTTGAATATTAAGGTATGCTAAGTGATGTTGTTCAACCTTTTGCCAAACCTGAGATTAACTGATGTTCAATGTGGTTCCTAAGCTCTGCTCAAGGAGGGATTGTCCTGGATTCAATCTGTGACAGTTTATTTTTTCAATGTTTTTTCATCAGATTTAAAAACATATTTCTGACAGTTTCAGGATGGTTTCCCAACAGTTTCCTGACAAATTCCAGATAGTTTCAAATAGAGGGAACTGCTAGCAGTTCACCCCCAGATTTCACGTGGTGAACCGAGCTAGAAATGTTAGCCAAATGCTCATTTAGAGAAAAATCAGATGGTTTCAAATAATCTGGAAGAGAGATGTCCTCTAGCAGTGTAGGTAAACTCTTACAGTTGCCTTGCTGTAAGCAGAATCCAAAGGAGTTGGATAATAAGAGAAAACCCTGTCCCTCTAAATGAATTTGTGAGTTTTTTAGATCAATAAGCTTAAAAGTATATTTGATAATATTAAAGAATGAAACCCTGTCTAATAAATGCTTGTTAGGATGATTGAGCGGTTCTTCTGTGAAAAACAACTGAAATGAAACAATAAAGTTACACCAGAAACAATATTTTAAATGAAAGAAGTTTTTATGCTTTTAGATTTAAATAATTTTTGAAAACAGATACAATAAATGAGTCCCTGGAGTTGAGACCTTTCTAATGATACCCTATATGTTAATGTTTAAGAGTTTTTGAGTAAAATATTTAAAGTTTTATGTAAAATTGTTATTTTATAAGGGTATTATAATTGATTAATTATTTTGTTGACAAAAGAAAAATATGAATAATGGTTGTTAATCATTCAAAAAGACTCTCAATATCAAAACTAAAAAAGACAAAAACATGTAGCAGACTAAGATTCCCCCTTCTATCTGATTCTCCTACTCCAGACCTTTCCAACAATACCCTACATGCATAGGATCTACAATAAACTATTGATCTAACAAGCATAATAAATTCTAACCAAATTTTGCCACAATAGCCAAACTTTTCTGCAGTGACCAAACTTTGAACTGGTGATCAGACTTTTCTACAGTGACCAAACTTTGCACTGGTGATCAGACTTTTCTACAGTGACCAGACTTTGCACTGGTGATCAGACTTTTCTACAGTGACCAAACTTTGCACTGGTGATCAGACTTTTATACAGTGACTACACTTTGCACTAGTGATCAGACTTTTCTACAGTGACCAAACTTTGCAGTGGTGATCAGACTTTCCCATTGTGAGAAAATTTTGCCACAATGAGCTCTTTTTGCCATAATGAGCTAATTTTGCCATAATGAGCTAATTTGGCCAGAGTGAGCTAAATTTGCCGCAGTGAGTTAATCTTGTCACCATGACCAAGCTTGGCCACAATGACAGAATTTTTCCAGTACACTTCACTTTTGCACTGGAAAATCAACGGAGCAAACCGGAGCACACCAGAGCGCACCAGAAAAAAGTGGCCATTCCAAGAGCACACTTCATTCACCAAAAATACAAATCCATAAAACCATCAAATCACAAAAGAAATACCACATATAACCATTCCAAAACACCAAAAATCAACCCAAAAAAAATCCAGTTAACTCCCTTCAACCAAATTAACACCTGGTAACACCATGATTTTCTTCCAACCAAGTTCCAATCAAATTTTCTTCTAAGTGGCCTACCCAGATTTGGAATGCCACATCCTCCCTCCAATTAGGAATGTCCCCATTCCAACCAATTATGCATTCTAATTAGTTTATTTTGATGGACATTTTTTTAGCTTATCTTCTACAAATTAAAACTGTTTGTCTTCTTCTCCAGCTCTTCATATAAATCATAATAATAATAAAAATAAATTTTTGTGATGATTCCACTGCTGAGATAAATGTTTGAATCCCTTCAGACTCCCATATACCTGTCTTCCCACTATGTCACAGCATGAGAGAGTGGATCTCCCTAATGAGTCAAATACTCTTGATTCCATTCTCATAGGTCCCCCATTGAGCCAAATTCTATGATTCCAATCTCGCCATAAGGTCCTCCAAGCTTCACACCAAATATCCTAACACTGAGGCTTTAAAATAAAACAATAATAAATCCAACTACCACCCTGACTTCTGATTCCTTCATCACTATTTTCATCCATTTGCTATTCAGCAACCTTTACAAAATACTTTTAGCCAGGCTTTTAATGTTTAATTTTAGACTTTTAGACCATGTTAAAGCGCCACAAATTTCACCAAATAGATTGACATTCCAGTTTAAAGTCTTGGTGGACCAAACATTTAATTGATTTCCAGTTCCAACTACTATCCGAAACCTTTCTCCAAGAATATCCATAAAATTTTGAACGTCCTTGAAAATTAGCCAGTTTAAAGTCTTGGAGGACTAACAGCATATCTTGATATAAAATCATAAACAGCAGTTTAAAGTCTTAGAGGACTAAAGATCCAATGAGGAACCAAATTCTTGAAATAAAATCGTAAAAACTATCCAGTTTAAAGTCTTAGTGAACTAACAGATCTTGAATACAAATAAGACCTTAAAGAAATTCTTGAAAAGAAGCCGGTTTTAAAGTCTTGGAGGACTAACAAATCCCAAAATAACAAATATAACCCTTTAAAGAAAGTCTTAAATAATAGCCAGTTTAAAGTCTTGGAGGACTAACAGATCTTGAAGTAGGATCCAATTTTGCTCGAGCTCCACTTGACCCTTTTTCATATATAAAATATACTATAAAAGAAATAATCCAAAAGAAAAATTGAAAATTAAATTTAACAAAATTTAAAAAAAAAATTGTATGTTTATATATTTATTTTATTTTTATTTTATTTATTTTTTTATTTTTTTATTTTTCTTTATTAGTTTTTTTTAATGATGAAAATAATAAAAGTTTATAAAATATTGTTATGTAATAAAATTTAATTTTTAATTTTTAAAAAAAATTATAAACAAATTTGAAATATAAAATTTATGAAATGTAAAATAAAATTTAAAAGATGCCCCCGGCCAATTGATGAGCCATACCCTCAACATCATACCCACATCCAAGTGAAACTTGATGTGGTTACACAATATTGAGAAATTTAAAATACAAAATTAATAAATGAAAGTTTAGGAAAATAAAATTTTATGATAATGATCACTGGGTGGGCTCCCTCCAATTTGTAAAAATGATTAGAGACCACCAGTGAGCATCACCCTTAACAATATTTATAGTATTATAAAAATTAAAATGAAAGAAAAACATATTTCATTTTATAAAAAATCTAACATATAATAAATAACAAAATCAAAAATCAAAAAGAATCTTGAATCGGGAAGTGGGAGCATTGTCTCTTTGTACGTTCCAGTTTATAGTCTTAGCAGACTTCCTATAGATCAAAAACAAAGCCAGGATTCAACTAGAAACAGGGAAAAATTGGTAACAAACATTTTGGGGTAATTGTGTATAGAGCAGCCAGCCCATCAAATACCCCTAAACTTGCCAATATTTAATTCAGAAGGCTCCCCTGTGAACACTTCTACCAATAAAAAAATTATCAATCCAACATATATCTTCCCCATAATTTTTGTCACTTTTAAAAGTTTCAAGAATTTTCAAACAAAAGTCTTCATAAATGTCGTAAATTTTGTTAACGGTTTTGTCTCGCACACCATAGTAAAATGACAGTAATATTTTTAATAAGAAAGTAGTTTATCCTCATTCTGGAGTTAAACTTTGACAATATTTTATTTAATTGATTATGTAGTTTATCCTTAATTCGGAGTCCCTTTAAAAGGATTGTAGAAATAGTTTACCCTCATTTCAGAGTTAATTTTCAGCTCTCCTGGTGCCCCTAGGATAGAACCATTCGACTTCATCAGTCGCTACCCTCTTCTTTAAAACTACTCCATCTAATTCTTCCAAAACATATGAGCCACCAGATACTTGTTCCTTGACTTTATACGGTCCATTCCACCTATCTGAAAACATCTTGCCCCATTGGCTCTCCAAAATCCTATTATACACCAAAACCATATCTCCAGTTTTCAAAGGTTTTCTAAGTCAATGTGCCAACTGCTCATCCCAATATCTTACTGACTGATTTTGGATCTTCATCATCCACGAATATGCCTTTTCTAAGTACTCTTCTTTCTTTTCTAGCTGCATCATTCTTGCACATAATAGCTCTTCAGTAGTCTTGACCATGTCCCAATCAACTCCAAGATATGATTCAGCTTCCAAATCAACCGGTAAAACTGCTTTCTGTCCAAAAACAAGTTCATAAGGTGAAAATCCGGTTGTCCTTTTGGCGGTAATTTGATCAGCAAATAAAACCAAAGGTAAATAATGCCTCCACTTTCTGCACTCAACCCACACATTTTGACTAAAGCATCCTTAATAACTTGATGCCCTCTTTCAACCATACCTTCAGCTTCAGGATAATAAGGGGTTGCTACCCTAACCTTTGACCCAACTTTTGATATAGCTTCTCTAAACTCTGTCCCAAACTCAGGACCTCCATCTACTGTTACCAATTTCATAACGCCATATCAATACACCCAATTTTTCAAAATAAATTCTGCCACATTTTTGGCAGTCAAATTAATAAGAGACGCTGCCTCTACCCAACCAGATAAATAATCTCTGGCTACAACTAAATATTTATACTGTCCCTCCTTAATATGAACGGCATCCGAGCTAACCCTTCCAAGGAGAGTATTTTTTCCAGTAGTGTTTCCAGGTTCTTTCGGCCTTAAATAACTTCTTTGACATTATTTGCATGACTGAACCCACTGTTTAACAGCCATCTTCATGCCTGGCCACCAAAATCAATCAGCAATTCTTCTGAAAGTTTCTCCAACACCTCTATGCCCAAGATCTTCATGCAATGACTTTAAAACTAATTCTTGCCCTTTCTTTTGAGTAAAAACTACTTGAGGATTTGGATACCTCCTTTTCATTAATTGTCGACCAGATAAGTAAAACGTAGATGACTTCCTTTTTATAGCCACCCATTCATCATCTTCACAATCTTCTGGCCTTTCTAAAGTCAATAAATATTTGACCAACAACAAATAAAAACCAGTCTGACCCCAGACTTCATCTTTAAATCAATTAATATAATATCAATGGGCACTTCTCTATCACCAATATCACCTGCACATGAATGAGCCAATAGACGCTGACCACAAATTTGATTCTTGATCAAGCTATGTCTATTTTCTTCATCTGAACCTTTTGACCTTTTAGAAACTAAATTTGAAAATACCTCTTTCTCTTCTTCACCCTTTTTAACCAAATTTTCTAATTCTTCAACATATACACCCTTCCTTAACCTACTACTATCCCAAACTACCACTCCCTCTTCATCTATATACACAAAATCTTCTTCTACCTCTTTTTTACCCAATTTATTCACACCAATTTCATCAATTTGATCAACATAAAAATAGTTTTCTAGTTTATCCTCTTGGTGGAGGTCATCATCACAGTCATCTAAATACAATAGTCCTGCCAGTTTAACATCATGGGGGAGGTATGGAAAGTCTTCAGCTCCTTTAGTGCTGGCTTCAATCATAGGTATACCTTCATTGAACTCTTCTGAGTCTGAATCATCTTCAGTGGGTGGTCTTCTTGACAAACCATCTGGCATATTAAAAGTTTTTCCAGGCTTATGAACTAAGTCAAAAGAGAAATGTTGAATGAATGCTACCCATCTAGTCATAGGTGCATTTGATAAACTTGGGGAATTAATCATTTGAATTAAAGATTTTGCATCCACTTGCAATTCAAATTGTTGGCCCAACAAAAAATTTTGAAGTTTCTTTAAAATATTTGCCACTCCACACAGTTCCAATTTTGGCTGAGAATATCTTGATTTGACTTCAGTGAATACCACAGACTCATACCTAACTGGCCTAATGTAACCAGCTTTATCCATCTGAGACAAAACTGCCCCAGCAGCAACCTGACTTGAGTCAACTGCTGAATAAATCCTACCGGCATCTTTTCCATAATCTAACTTGTGCAGGACTAAATCCTTCCCTACAACCTTCTTCAATCTCTCAAATGCCCTTTCACACTCTTCATCCCACTCCCAGTCTACATCCTTTCTCGTCAACCTTCTCAATGGAGCTGCAAATAAAGAAAAGTCCTTGATAGACATTCGAACATAAACACATATGCCTAAAAACCCCCTAACTTTGGTTGTATTCTTGGGTCTTGGCCAGGACTGAATGTTATTCACTTTCTTCTTGGACATAATCCTACCCTCTCTACATACCACATGACCAAAAATCTCTAAATCTGGCACACAACATGAAAATTTTGAACCCAAAATAGTTAAACCAGCTTCTTCAACTCTAAACAAGATCCTCTCTAAAGTGATTGCATACTCCCAGATGAATTTTTGTATCCCTGGGTTCTCCTCCAACACTTCATTATCATAATCTGTTGAAGGTCCTTTAATTTTTCTAATGTCAATAAAGATTCCAGCATATTGAGGAATTTTATCTTGAAGAATCCAAGACATATGAGCTTGATAAACAGAAACTGAATTTGTTTCTCCTTGAGGTAATCTTGTCAATTGTAATTGTCCTAGCGGTGTATCAAAAGTAGTGAGAGGCCTAGAGTCTGGATGCAACTCTCTCTCATCATATCCCCCCATAATATCTCCTAAACCATAACAAACTCCCCCAGAAATTGCTTCCACAAACTCCTCAGCACTAGGTGGTATACCAGCATCCTCTATTGTAACCCTATTTGACTCCCTGAGATCATGAACTACTCTAAGTTTGCCATTCGGTTTCTTGATACAAAATACCAGACTAGAATAACTTGATGATGATTGCTCATACAGTCCAGTGTGAATCAGTTCTCTGACAACTTCAATATAAGCTTCTTTTGATGCAGCCGTAATTGGGATTGGTTTTTTCTGCCACGTTTCATGACATACTACAGGAATATTGTAAGGCTCCCCATAGGAATGCTTCAACACACCCCTCTCCTCTTCTACAAAAGCAATGGCCTTTTCTTGCTTGACCATCACATCCAACAACAACTTCTTCTCTTCTCCAGACAACCAACCATCAGGTCCAAAATTAACAACACCCAGTCTCTCAAAAGTGATTCTTGACATCTCAAAAAATTCAGATGGATTCTTTACCAAGGGACTTTCATAAGGATCTCTTGATAACCTTGGTCTTCTCAAGGGTGGATTTAATGCGGCAGGTAGCGGTTCATTAATTGGTTGGATTTTATTTGCTACCTTCTTATATTTTGCTTCCTCCACATCTAAATAAACTTGAGGTAAAATATTTATTTTTGTATCACCATTGGAAATTTCATCAAAGGAATTCACTTCTTCATTGCCAGAATCGGAATAAGAAAAATTAGAAAAATATTTTATTTCATTTTTAAATTTAAACCTTTTCTCTTTTCCCTTGTCTAGTTTATCAACAATTTTTCAAACACCTTTAGTTCCCTTATCCATCATAAAATAACCCGTAAAAAAAGTTGGCAGTTTATCCTCTTGCTGGAGGACCGGAATCAAATTATCAAAAAAAAAAATTTTTGTGTTTTAATTATACTAAGATTTTTTATAGAATTTTGATGAAATAATTACAGTTTACCCTCTTGCTGGAGGTCAGAAAATAAATCATTCCAATTTTTATTCAACATAATACTTCCCATCTTCCCTCTTGATCCATTCTTGAATGCGATAAAAAATCTTGAAAGAGAAGTGAGACAAGCCGAAAATTTGAAAACATAATAACAATTTAACGTATTATTAACAGAAAATAATTGAGAATCCACTAGAATTATCTCCAAGAGAGCTGACCTATTGCAATCCAGGATCTCATCCTGGGGAGAGATTGCAACATTAGAGTGATCAGCCCCAACTACCCCAAAAAATGAGGGTCACCAAAATTCCCCTCTAAACATAATTCACCAGAAGCTTTTTGTTTAATACGCTGATTCTTGGTGCATACACAACATTGACACATAGTGGTGATCCCTGGCCGTGTCTCCCAACCTTTGTCTCCAGGAGGTGCCAACCACATATGAAGCCTTCTCATGTTGTCCCCTGTAATCTCCAAACTAATGCCCATACCAGCTTGATAACCAATCTGGGACTCAAAATCCATTAAAAAAGGACCACCAAGAACAGTTTTAACCGCCCCTCTGGCCACATAGAAATTAACCTTTCCAACTGATCCAGAAACACATAACTTAACATGCTCTGCTGTACCCATCAGCTCAGTAGCATGCCCTCCAATACCTCTGAGGCTTCCCCCAGTGCCAGATTTAATAGACAGACCAATACTGGTAGCCTGCTTGAAAGAAATAAGATTAATTTGAGACCCTGAATTGACCAGGGACTTAACCTCTCTACCATTGAGAGTAACCATCAAATAACCTAAAGGTGAAGAAAAATGAGTTTCCACCTCCTCACCAAACTTCTCCACATTTTCACATATATATTCCACCTCTCCTGTGGACACTCTTCTCCTTGTCAGATGCTTCTTACTCTTTTCTGCAAGGGCTGGACTAATTGTAAATAATTTGCCTAAGGATAAAGGGATTTGAAGTTGATTTAATCTTTCTAAAACCATTTCCATTGCATTCTCTTGTCCAGCGACAATGGGCCTCTCATATTGAGCCCTAGATTTTGTTACCTTGGCCCTGGGCACCTCTTGGGGACCCACATTTCCATCTTCACCCCCCATAATAACATCTTCACTACTAATAACCCTAACTCCATCACCAGCTACTTTCACTAATACAGATCCATCACTAGTCCTCCTTACCCCTTCCATAGGAGTAGGACCACTAAAACTTGGTCTGGGGAGAGATGCCAAATTTACATCCTCCTCAGAATCCGAATCTTTTTTCACAGGCATAGGCTCACCATTTAAATCCAACTTTCCAAAACTAGGAGGCCACATATCAGCCATCTCCTTCTGCATATTATAAATTTTGTCCTTAGAGTAAGGTTTCTTTTCCAAATTTTTAATTTCTGCCTTACCCGGTTTAGCCCTTAATTGGCTCTGTATGCTACTCTTAGCTTTAGTAGCAGCTGCTCTTCTGGAAGCATTGACATTGCATTCACCCACCATACAACTTTCCTCTGCCTAACTACAGAGGATAACTCCAAACCACCAAATGAAGTTGAGAATGTGGCCTTATTGACCTCTTTTCCTTTTCCTTTATCTACCTTTTCCACATCTTTACCATCATCAACTTTACCACCTTTAACCTTTTCTTCATCATCACCAGGTAACTCTTCAAACCTGGTCCTTTTCCCCAAATACATATTCCTCCTAACCAAATCCGAGGGAGCTTGACCTTCACTGGGCTTGATGAAAAATCTGTCAGGGAATTTATAAACCTTTCCATCAAATTTCACTCTACCAGCATCTAAGTCCGTATCCAAATAATAACATTGTCCAGCCTTGTGTCCCCTCCTATTACAATAAGAGCACACCGTGGGCTCGCCATATCCACCCCTAAAACCATTCCCACCATTACCATTACCACTACCATTGCCATTCCTATCACCATTACCATTTCCAGAAAACCAATTACCATTGCCATTAAATCCATAATTCCTCCTCTCATAACCTCTAGATTGGTAAGAAGAAGAAAATGAAGTTGAAGCCACAGGTGCTCTATTGTCTTTTTGAGTCTCTTGAACAAATATCTTTAATTTTTTAGTTAAATCAGCCAAGTGATTGACCATCTTGTTATCTACATTTCCCTCAAATTTAGCAAAAGGCTGTCCCATCTGAGCCTTCTTGGCTTCTTGAGCTTGAATCATAATATTGTTATTTTCAGCCAATACTTCACTAAATTTGCTAACATATTGAGTACAAGATTCTTGATATTTGTCCAGTGCCATGAGTTTTAAGTAGCCTTGAATATTCTCCTTGATGATCTCCAAAGCCGGAAGTTTCTGTTCACCATTAGGCAGATCCTTCATAAAATTTTTCCTAGACAGTTCTTTTAAGACATCCATCCTAATATCCCTACTAAAAGAATACCAGAATAGATCCTTGGCCTGATTTTCATGGACCAATTCCTCCACCAAAATCAGTATTCCACCACTTCATCAAACTGTCCACATAACTTTTTGAAGTCCACCATATTTGAAACACCACCTTTAGCTTGCCAATCACTGACAATCCTATTGAGATCCACCATCATATACCTGACACCCCATCTATAAACCATCTCTTTTGACAACCTTATCCAATCAAACCTTTTATAACCCTCCATAGCAATGACCTCCTTTTCCACCTCTCTGTCAACAATAAGAAACCTGATCTGCTTTACCATATTCAGATTAGTAGCTCCATCCACCAAATCAGAAGCCTCATATCTGCTCAAAAACCATTTAAATTCTTCCCCATTAAGCTTGGGCCCATCCCAAGAAACAATCCCAACTGATGGTGTCATAGGAAGAGACACACCAGATCCAGCAGCAGAAGAAATCCTAATATATTAGATTAAAGATAAAGCGTTCCAATAAGTGAGCCTCTTTCAGGCTAAGATAAATAAATTGATAAGAGTTTCAGAAAACAAGCCTCTTGCAGGCTAAAAGTCCAAGTATCAAGTAACTTCTTTTAAAAGCTAGAGAAATCAACCCCCATGTTGGGCGCCAAATATGTAGGTAGTCTCTTACAGTCACCTTGCTGTAAGCAGAATCTGAAGGAGTTGGATAATCAGAGAAAACCCTGTCCCTCTAAATGAATTTGTGAGTTTTAGCTTAAAAGTCTATTTGATAATAATAAAGAATGAAACCCTGTCTAATTAACGCTTTTTAGGATGATTGAGCGGTTCTTCTGTGCAAAACAACTGAAATGCAAAAATAAAGTTACACCAGAAACAATATTTTATATGAAATAAGTTTTAATGTTTTTAGATTTTAATAATTTTTGAAAACAGATACAATAAATGAGTCCCTGGAGTTGAGACCTTTCTAATAATACACTATATGTTAATGTTTAGGAGTTTTTGAGTAAAATATTTAAAGTGGTATGTAAAATTGTTATTTTATAAGGGTATTATAATTGATTAATTATTTTGTTGACAAAAGAAAAATATGAATAATGGTTGTTAATCATCCAAAAAGACTCTCAATATCAAAACTAAAAAAGACAAAAACATGTAGCAGACTGAAATTCCCCCTTCTATCTGATTCTCCTACTCCAGACCTTTCCAACAATACCCTACATACATAGGATCTACAATAAACTATTGATCTAACAAGCATAATAAATTCTAACAAAATTTTGCCACAATAGCCAAACTTTTCTGCAGTGACCAAACTTTGAACTGGTGATCAGACTTTTCTACAGTGACCAAACTTTGCACTGGTGATCAGACTTTTCTACAGTGACCAGACTTTGCACTGGTGAGCAGACTTTTCTACAGTGACCAAACTTTGCACTGGTGATCAGACTTTTATACAGTGACTACACTTTGCACTAGTGATCAGACTTTTCTACAGTGACCAAACTTTGCAGTGGTGATCAGACTTTCCCATTGTGAGCAAATTTTGCCACAATGAGCTCTTTTTGCCATAATGAGCTAATTTTGCCATAATGAGCTAATTTGGCCAGAGTGAGCTAAATTTGCCGCAGTGAGTTAATCTTGTCACCATGACCAAGCTTGGCCACAATGACAGAATTTTTCCAGTACACTTCACTTTTGCACTGGAAAATCAACGGAGCAAACCGGAGCACACCAGAGCGCACCAGAAAAAAGTGGCCATTCCAAGAGCACACTTCATTCACCAAAAATACAAATCCATAAAACCATCAAATCACAAAAGAAATACCACATATAACCATTCCAAAACACCAAAAATCAACCCAAAAAAAATCCAGTTAACTCCCTTCAACCAAATTAACACCTGGTAACACCATGATTTTCTTCCAACCAAGTTCCAATCAAATTTTCACCTACATGGCCTACCCAGATTTGGAATTCCGCAGCAGGACTTGGTCAGATGGGTTGTTTAGCTCCCTATTGACTTGCATTGAAGAATCAGAAATATACTTAGAACAAGGGGTGATCAATCCCTCTGACCAAATAATTTCAGGATTCCAATGCATTAAAAAGTCATGGCCAAGAATGGTATTTTCCATCCTTGGGGAATCCAAGACTGTTAATTCCCACTCAACGGAAAGAAAATTTCGAAAGTTGAAAACGCATAAAACTTTCTTACTAACCCAATACTTGGGTTCCTCTGATTTGACTAAATAAATTGGAATTTGATTGGTATCAACAAATGTGACCTTAAGATTTTTGGCAAAAGATAAACTGATAAATGAAATTGAAGCTCCAGAGTCAATTTGACAACTGAAGGGTATATCCTCTTTAAAAAGAATAAAACTCAAATGGTTAATGGAAACTCCAGTCCTTAACACATGGAGGTTCTGTGCACTGTGAGAAATAAAATAGTTTGCTTTGCACACAAGTAAACTATTCTCTAGTTTTTTGAGTTTGAGCTTTTACCTTCCCTTTCCTTCAATTTTTCACAATCTTCCAACTTGCGTTTACCCCCACAATACATACATAATTTATTATCTCTCTGTCTTTTCCTTTCAGCTTCCTTTAATTCCCCTTTTAGATCCAATACCTTACTGATATCACTAGCGTTCAAGCTTTTAGGTTTAGACTTTTCCTTTCCCTTGTGACTGGATTTGGATTGGGTCAGTCTGGAATGATTGTTCAAAGGAGGCCCTGATTTAAAATTTGAACCATGAGAATTTTGCATGTGAAGCCTTTGTTGAAGTTGTCCTTGATGCGCACCATCAAGTGAGAGGGTTGTTGTGGTGATCAAAACCTGGGTAGGCCTTTGAAGTGCATATTTGGGGGTATTTGGTATGAAGGTTGTTTTTGTTAGTGAACTGGATTCTCACAAGATTCAGTGGAAAGAGAAGGACGTGCCAAAATTTAAGGATTGGTTTCCTGGTTGGGCTGGTCAATTGGCTCATGTTCACACTGGTTATTTTGATGACAGAGTTGTACCCTTGGATGTTGTTTTGTTGGATTTTGAAGATGAGACCTGGGGTCAGTCTGGGTTTTATTTTATTATGGTGTAATATCTGTTGACCTTGGAGAGGCCAGATAGTTGTGATGATGCTACTTGGTTGGCAATCAAGAAGAAGAGTCCTGGATTCTATGTGTCAGGAAGAAGGCTGATGAAGAGAATACATCCTAATCCTCAAGTTGTGGTGACTCAGAAGAAGGGCCAAGAAGTTGTGTTGAAGTCTTTGCATGAAGACCTTGGTCATAGAGGCTTTGGGGAGACTTATAGAAGAGTAGCTGACAGATTTTGGTGGCCAGGTATGAAGTTGGTGGTGCAGGGTTGGGTTCAATCTTGTGAAGAATGTCAAAGAAGAAGCCACTTGAAACATAAAGAGGTTGGCCTTGCTACTGGTGAAACAACTGTTTTTGAAAGAATCAGTCTGGATGCTGTCCATATTAAAGAGGGCAGGTATAAATACTTAATTGTTGCCAGGGATGATTCGTCTGGTTGGGTTGAGACAGTGCCTCTGGTTAATTTGACTGCCAAGAACATGGCAGAATTTCTGAAGAAGGAGTGGATTTATAGGTATGTGTTGATGAAGTTGGTGACTGTTGATGGCGGGCCGGAGTTTGGTGCCAAATTTAAAGAAGCTGTGGCTAGTGTTGGTTCTAAAGTTAGAGTGGCTACACCTTATTATCCTGAAGCTGAAGGCATGGTTGAAAGAGGCCATCAAGTTATCAAGAATGCTTTGGTAAAGATGTGTGGGGATAGTGCTGAAAAGTGGAGGCATTATTTACCCTTGGTGTTATTTGCTGATAGGGTCACGGTGAAGAGGAAAACTGGCTATTCTCCTTACGAGTTAATGTTTGGTCAGAAAGCTGTTCTACCTGTGAACTTAGAAGCTGTCTCTTATCTTGGAATTGATTGGGATGACGTGCACTCAACAGAAGATTTTCTCTGTGCCAGGATGTAACAGTTGGAATGTAAAGAAGAATGTCAAGAGAGGGCATACTCTAGAATGATGAAGATTAGGAATCAATCAGTCAGGTACTGGGACAAGAAGTTGGCTCATAGACTCAGGAATCCCTTGAAACCTGGTTGTTTGGTTTTGGTGTATAATAGAAGTTTGGAGAGTCAGTGGGGAAAGATGTTTGCTGACAGATGGAATGGACCTTACAGAGTCAGATCTCAGGTGTCTGGAGGCTCTTATGTTTTGGAAGAGTTGGATGGTGCAGTCTTGAAAAAGAGAGTGGCTGCAGACCAGGTGAAGAGATTCTATCACAGAGGCACTAGGCATGAGGAAGATTGACTTTTCAATGAGGATAAACTACAGACCATTCTTTAATTTTGGTTTTTTTTGTGGTGATGCTATGCATCTGTTTGTTGGAAACTTTTGTTAGAGGGTACCCATGGGCGGGGCCTCTAGATTTTGCCTTGGCAAGTGTGGGGGTGACTGATGGGCTGGCTGCTCTATCAACAGTTACCCCAGATTGTCTGTTTCCAACCCTTTCTCTTAATTTTGTTGAACCCTAGTATTGGTTTTTTTCACAGGTTCTAGTCCTCTATGACTTTAAATTGGAAATTCATTTGGTCTTCAAGTGCCGGACTCTCCACTTTTATTGGTTTGGTTTATGGTGTTGGATGTTGTGTTTTTGTTACAAGGTACAAAGGGGGGGCTTCTAGATTTTATTTTGGCAAGTGTGGGGGTAACTGATGAGCTAGCTGCTCTGTAGAACAGTTACCCCAGAATGTCTGTCTCAAGTCTTTTGTTTTTCCCAGTTGAACTCTAGTTCTGTTGTTTATTATTCAGGTTTCAAGTCCACTATGACTTTAAACTGGTTTGGGACTGGCTTCTTTATCTTTGGTTCTTTCGGATTGGCGGTGGATCACTGGTGGTCTCCCATCATTTTTACTTATTGAAGGGAGCCCACCCATTGATCATTTCTATGGACCGGACTTTATCTTAATAGACAATCTATGGAGCTGGACTGTCTTGATTTTGTAGTTATGTTTTGCTAGATAGTAGTTTTAGATTATTTTCTTTTTTCTCTCTTTTTCTTTTAATTTTTTATGGGGGTTGTTTAAAATTATAAAATCAAAAATATAGGGTGTTACCACATCAGGGTCACCTGGATGTGGGCAAGCATTGGTGGGGAAAGGCTCATCAATTGTCCGGGCAATGCTATTTTCTTTTTTTATTTATTTCATTTATTTCTGTGTTTCATTATTTTTATTATCTTCTTAAATTTCTAAATTTTTATTGTTAATCATTTAAAATATTTAATTGTGTATCCACATCAAGGTGCACTTGGATGTGGGTAAGGTATCAGGGGATCAGCTCATCAATTGGCTGGGGGATACCAATTTTTTTATATATAATTATTTATTTCATATTATTTTATTTAGTTCATTTACATTTTATTTCCAAATTTTCTTATGATTAGTAGTTTAGTGGGATAAGGTACTTTAAAAAAAAAATCTGAAATTATTTTTATTAGTTGTTTTATATTATTATTATGTTTCTAATCTTTTTGCAGGAGCTCATTGTCTGGAGGATGAAGCTTCTGGAGGCTGGCCCTGATTATGATGTCATTTTTGTTTTTTGTTGGGGTTGTGGGAAGCACTGTGTTCTTTGAAGTGAATCCTGCTGGAGAGATTATATGTGTTATAATGGTCAGGAATGTGTTTGGATGGAAGTTCAGAGGAGGAAGAAGAAGAGGCAGGAATGGAGTGCTGGAAGGTGTGCTTAATGATCCTAGACATCTTCCAGTGGTTGTCCAACAGGCGCTTTCTCAGGGATTTTTCAAAGTCATTCAAAGATCCATGGAGGGCAAAGGCTTTCAGCATGTTGGAACACATGGTGCTTAGGTGTTGTTTCATGTCTCCATAATCCAGGGCCAAAGAAGTTTCTAGAGGTTGGCCAACTCCAATAGTAGATTCAGGAGGAGGGGTGCCAACTAGACAAGAAGAATTGGATCAGTAATTATTTTTGTTGAAGAAACGGGATGAATTAATTTGGTGCTTACAGATTGGAAGCTCATCAAATTTGTAAGCAGCTGGAATTTTAACTTCTGAAGATTTTGGAATGGTCATAGTAGGTGTATCAATCAGGGAAAGATATGGATTCTCTTGGTCTTCCTCTGAAAGATTTTGAGAAGGTGAACTAGGAGGCTGATGTTCCTGGGGCCTAGTTGGAGCAGCAGGACTGTTGTTGTTGTTGTGGTGGATATTTCTGTTGGATTCATCTGGAAGAGGTGATGGTGATAGAGTACCAGGGTTGTTAAAAGATGGAGCAGGAGAGGTTGATTTGGAAGCAGATTTATCTCTTCTGGATGGAGCTTTTGAGGGAATTGAACTGTCAGAAGAATAATTGGCTGATAGAGGAGAGGTGTAGTTTTGTTGTCTTAACTGGGGACAAAGTTGTTGCTTTGGTGAAGTGTTGGGTGTTCTGGTTTCTTCCTGGGGTCCTCTGGCAGGTCTCCTGGAAGTTTGGAAAAATTTGGAGTTTTTGGACCTTGGAAGGGTTGGTTGCATTGCTCTGGGAGCTGCGGGAGGTAATTGTGTGGAGTTGTTTTCGTTGTTTGTCTGAATTTGGCTGTTTCTGGTGGTTTTTGGAGGTTTTGAGCCTGATTTTCACTGTCTAGTGAGGCGGGTGGGCCGCCTGGACGTAGTCTAGAAGCCTAGGAGCTAATTTAGCAGAGATAAAAGCAGTTTCTTGGGAAGCTAAGGCTGGTCTTTTGGGAAGGGTCCTGGAAGGTGCTGAAGATAAAGAGGAAGAGGGAGGACCAAGCTCTGGGGATCTAGTAGGGGATCTGGAGATGTATTTATGAGAAGGTGAAGGAGTAGGAATAGGGTAGTTGGCATCTTGGTCACATTTTTTCTTTTTGGAGTAGTAAGAATCACAAGCCCAGTTGTAGAATTCGGCTTCAGGAGTTGGAAGAGTGAATGTGCAAGGTCTGCACATGTGGATGCACTGTTTTCAGGCATAGTCCTTGGGAGCAGTGAAGCAAGGAAGAGTAGAGGGGTCAACATCAGGGGATCCAGCCATGATCTGTGGTGAGAAAAGATGATGGAAAGAGATAAGAAGGAGATTTTTGTCAGTGATGGGTAGATGATGAAGTGAAGGCGTAAGTTCTGCAGGTTGGCTGTGGGTGTATTGCATGAAATTGCCTGGGTTTTTTTTTATGCAAATTTTATTTCAGTCCTCTATGACTCTAAACTGGAATTTCTTCTAGTCCATCAAGACTTTAAACTGAAAATTCTGTTAGTCCTCCAAGACTTTAAACTGGCTGGTTTCAATATTTTGTCGAGAAGTAGTCCGTCAAGACTTTAAACTGAACACTGCGTTAGTCCCCCAAGACTTTAAACTGAGGATTGTTGTTGGTTTAGTCCCCCAAGACTATAAACTGAAGAAGGGGTTTTGTTGCTGGAGTTGGCTTTGAAAGATTGGTGGAGGGTATCCACAGGGGGAACCTCCGAATTTAGCAAAGGCAAGTTTGGGGGTAATTGATGGGCTGGCAGCTCTATTAACAATTACCCCAGAATGTTAGTTTTTTCTCTGTGTCTTAATGTGGTTGATCTCTGGTTCTGGGTCTATGATTTAGGTTTTTGAGTCCCCCAAGACTTTAAACTGAGGGTTTTTGAGTCCCCCAAGACTATAAAATGAGGATGGTCCCCCAAGACTTAAAACTGAGGTTTGTTTGTGGTTACATCCTATAGAGGGTGTGGTCAATTTTTCTTTTCTGAATCAAACTCAAGTACTAGTGGAATTACAGAGGGAATAAAGAGATGAAATGAAGTGTTCAGAATTAGCCTTGAACTGGTGAATGAGGTGTCTTCTGTTCTCGATGTCCTGTGGATCTCTAGCAGGAGTGGATTGGAAGTAGTTTAGCAGAAGGTGTTTTTGTTGAGATGTGTGTTGTTGGAACTTGGCCTTGATAGTGGGCAAGTGGTTTGGTGTTGGTGGTGCAATGGATCCTACATTTTTATCATCACTATCAGAAGATGGAGGAACTGAGAAGTCATCAGTTTTAAAGTTGAAGGAAGAAATGAAAGTTCTTTACCATCAGATGGACCAGGGATGGTGGAACTTGTTGTTTTATGGGTTGTGGCACTCTTCTGGGAGGGGTGAAGCTTTTTGATTAATCTGGGTATCAGGATGGATGGCCTAGATCTTTTGGTGCTGGTAGAAGATGGACCAGGTTGAGGTGGAGGTGAATCTGTTGCAGAAAATAATGGACCAGGTCTGTAGCAGGGCTTCTTTCTAGATTGGCAGACATCGCAGGAGGTTCTGTATGGATGGACAGGTGGTGTTATGGTGCAGATTAAATTATTGTCGATGCAGTATTGGCAGGGACCCATTTCAGAGGCAGATTTGTGAAGAAGGTTAAACATGGTGGTTGGATGAAGAAAGAATGCGGATATTCTTAATTGGATGGAGGATGTGGTCTTCCAACATTGGCAGGGGCCTTTGTTGTGCGATTTGGCATTGTTTGGACAGGTCTTAATTGACATCTGTTGAGGAATTAGGTATTTTTCTGGTTTTATTCCGTAGATATTGGGTCTGCAGGTATGTGGGTACTCTCATTGGATAGCCCCGGTTTTCCTCTATATTTTATGTCTTGAAGACATTTTTCATATTCAGAGTTTTAAGGGGTCATTTCCTCATTTTTCATTTAAAAAGATAGCTGTTTAATTTTGTTTTTTGTGTTTTAAGGGCTAACCTTAAGTCTTAGGGTTAAGTGCTTAGTACCGTTGGATAGAGCTAATTTTTCTCTATATTTCATGTCTCAATGTTGTTATAGTGAAATTCCGTGTTTTAAAGGTTTTAGTAGTTGTAGTTAGTTTTTCTAAGTAGATTGGGTGTTTTTAGTGGTTTTCTGGCTTCAGGGAGGCTGTCCGCTTCAGGCGGCACCTCTGACGTTGGGCAGCCCGCCCGCCTCTGTTTTAGAAGGTTGGGGAGCGCTTCTGGAGGGTTTTTATTCAATTTGGAGGGTACAGGTGCCAAATTGGTGGGTGTGCATGGGCTCTTAGATAGTGGTCTGTGTGTACATAGTGAATAAGACAGTTTGGGGCAACCTTAATCATCATACAACCATCTGGAGGTGATATCATTGTTCCTCACTCAGTTTTCACTGTTTTCTGGCCACAATTGGCTGTGTTTTTTGCGAGTGAGTTCTTCATTTAACTTAACTTTGGAAACTGTTTTCTCTGTCATAGTCTTGCAAGCTATAGCAAGTATTATTGCTGTCTCTGGTGTGGATTTTCAGCCTACATCAAGTATCTTTGCTGTCTCTGGTGTGGACATTGGTCTACATTTCAGTTATTTTGTCTGGTAGTCTGTCTGGTGACTACTTTCTTGGCTCATCAAGCAGTCAAGTGTATTGGAAAAGGGGCTTTTGGTAAACAGGAACCAATTTACTGTAGCAGGTAAATCTCACTTATTTTTCTAAAGGGACAGGGGATTTTCTCTCTGGTTTTTCTCCAACTCCCTTGGTCAAGGCCTATAGCTAGTACTATAGGATTGTCTACATCGTATGCACTAAATCCATCAAACTCTCCATTTTATGCCAGTGAAGATTTAATTGATCCAGAATCCTAGAAGGAAGTCCCTTTTGGAAATTATATTTGAGAGCAGAATCATTCCAACTAACTTGAGTTTGTAAAGCCCTGAAATTTGAGATGTATTCAGAAGCTTTACCATTATCACTCATGCAAAGGAAATCAAGTTCAATCTCCATGTTGTCAGTTTCTTTAGGGTCACAAAACAACATAAAAAGTTGGTCCTCAAAATTTTCCCAATTATTAATGTGTAAGTGAGGTTTTCATGAAGAAATCATGAGTAGATAAGGCTTGAACCACAGTGATTCCTTTACTGATAAATAAGAAAAGGCTTAAATGACCTTGGAGCAATCCATACTAAATGTTTGAGGGTCATTGTGGAATAGTAGCTTGCATGTCTGCAAGAAGAGACACAATCTGTAAGGATGCTCTCCATCAAATTTGTCTGCAGATTTCATTGAAGGAGTTTTAAATTTAGATCCTTCAGATGAGGCAGGATTAGTGAGGGTTTTATCCAGGAGTTTCATGAATTCCTCTGATGAAGCATTTGGGCTAGAACTTGAAGATTACCCTGAAGGTCTTGCATCCATGGCTGATGGTGTCCATTCCAGTTGTAGAAAAAAGTAAAAAAATAACTTTTATTTTTTCAGCATCTAAAGCAATAAAGCTTGAGAAAAATGAGAAAAGAACTGAATGATATTATACATGATAAGCCAATTAGTCATATTATGAGGACAATCAAGTGGTTTTAGGAGACAATAGCTCTGGAGAATGAGATGAGGTGGTGGTTTCTGGAAGGTCCTATGCATAAAAAATTGCAAGGAATTCTTGGGGGGTACTGTGCAATGGATTTCAGGAATGTGTGTACTGGTGGGCTGAATTATGGTTGGGGTTATGGTGCAAGAATAGGAAGTATTTGATGAAGTATTTGACCAAATGCTTGACATGTCTAATATCAACATGTATTCTGCCCAGAACAACAATCTGATACATGTTGATTCCACTGACATTCTGCTTCCTTTACCGCCTTCCCCTGTCCCTCCTGACCTCCTTCTGAACCCAGACTCCCCACCCCTACAAAGCTCAATTTAGCTTTCTTGCCCTAGTTCAAGTAGTCCTGATCTGCCTGCAGCCTCTCTGTCCTTAAAACCATTTTTTCATCAGAAAAGTTGCAGATTTTCTTCTCCCCCTTCCCTCTATAGGCCTACTTGCATTTACACTCCCAGCACCTTGGAGGAAGAAAGAGCTTCTCACCCTGAGCTCTTCCACAAAGCTTCTTCCACTATTGCTGGTCATCCTCCAGCCCCTCAATTGCAAACCCTTAATGATTCATTCCATAATCCTGCTAATCCTTTTATGGATTTTGGCCTAAAATATTCTCCCCGCACGCCACTCCCATCATCAGTCAACCACAACACCCCAGAAGCTTGCTTTGTTTGTCTTGTGGGCATGTCACACACCACAAATTCTGTATCTCTATCCTCCTGTCTTACATATCTCCTTGACACCATCAAAGAGCCAAATTTTAATGGGACCAAAGTTACAGTTCATAAAACAGTTCTTTCAGACATCAAGGCTTTAGTGGCTGCCATCTCTCACCAAGCATATCAGTCCAATTTTCACCAAGCGCCTCCCAATGCCCCTCCTCCATATGTCTCCACTCTTACCAACAAAATCAATTAGCTCCTAACCCATTTCCCTCCACTTCCTTCTCCTGCCACATTTTCCCACTCTCCTCTTAAAAATTACCCCTCTTCATGCCCTTCATTTTCTCAAGCTTCCTCCTCTAGTTCCCCACCCTTGTTTCATTGCTCCCAACATCCATTGGGCCTTCTTCATTTCACCATAAAGCAGTCTTATCCTTCCTCCCCACTCCTCACTGATCTAAAAAATTCCCAGATTCTCAATATGCTCAATAATAAAATTAAGGCCAAAAATATAATTAAACCTTCTTCTAACTCAGTTATATGCATTTGTGCCATTATCAGACACAAATATAATGATTTTAAAATTATCATTGCTACCCCTCTTGACCTCAATGCCCTCACTAGTGCATGGCAGTCTTGGATACCTCAAGGTCTAATTTATAAAGCTCCTACATATTCAGTAGTTTCCCACAGGGTTCCAACGTATTATGAATTTGATAGCCAATCTGATATTGATACATGTATTGAAGACAACCCAGAAATCCTCAAGTCCTAATACTATGTCACTTGGTTGAGAATGGCCTGATTCTAGAGTGGGAAAACCCCATTCTTTGGCTGTTCTTCACCTTCTAGACAAAAACATTGCTGAAACCTTATCCTCCCCTTCCCCTCCCTTTCTGATATATAGTGAAGGACAGGTTTGTTTTACAGAAGCCATTAAACATGAGCAAAGTACCTGCTTCAATTGCTGGGGTAAGGGCCATTTATTGATTCATTGTGCCCTTCCCCTCAGATGTTCCAATTGTTCCAGCGACCACAGCACCAAGTCCTGAAAAGCACAAAAACTATCTTCACCAGTGTGTTTTAGATGTATTGATGCCCTTCCTCATGATCATGCAATAAAAAGAGCTCAAACATCACTTCATTCACTTCTCAATGATTCTACTCCCCCTCCCCTCTTCCACCTTCCTCACTTGCCCACCTGCCCCCTCAATGAATCTTTATGATAGGGTACCCTAATCTTTTTCCAAAGTTTCCTTTCATGGTTTTTCAGCTGAATTGTCATTTTTCTTTCTATATTTTTCACTCACTTTTTAATGACCCTCACAGGGGAAAAAAAAGAGGACTAGTAGGCAAGTCGTTTTTCTGGTTTCCTGGAGTAATCTGTGGAGTAATCTTGAAAGGGCAAGAATTAGTGAAAAAATTTCAAGTAAATTTTTTGAAAACTCTTATGGCCTTCCTCCTTTTTTTCCTGCCTTGAAATCATGACATCAAAAAAAAAGAAAAATAATTTATTGTTTTTTAAATGTTGAAGCATATTGTAAATTTTAAAAAAGACATACTATATGTTCCATACACCATGTGAAATAATCAAAATTCATGTATACTGCATATAAATCATGCACACTCAATGAATATTTAATATATATTTAAAATAAATATTAAATATGGATGTATATTTCATAAACAAAAATTATTTATCATGTGTATTCAAAATGTATTTATGATGCAAATTCATTATATTTTAAATTAGTTATTGAATATGTATTTATTGGGCACATAAGGAGCTGTGAAAAAAATTTATAGTTCTGATCATGAATTTTTAATTTATAAATATATACTCATATATTTTCTGCAACTATACTCCAGCTATATCTGCTATTGCAGAGATAGAAAAAAAAGAAGGCTTTGATATCCTCAAATGGTAACTTTTTTTAAAAAAAACTATAGTTTTTCTTCATGATTTTTTATCTATTCTAAGTCAAATTATACAAAAAGAAATTCCCATGACCTGAAATATCATTTTTTTTTAGAAAAAACATATTAGTAGTTAATTTTTGAAAAATAAGAAAAAAAAATTACTTAGCCCCTAGATAATTCAGAAAAGTTTTTTTTTCAAATTATTCTGAAAAATAAAAGAGGAAAAAACTTCAATTGCATAGCACAATGAATTCTTTAAATTTCATGGAATATTTTAAGAAGGCTTTTGTAAGTTAATAGATATCATTATCCATTTACACTTTTTTTTTCTTGAATTTTTTTTTCTCATTTTTTCATCTCAAATTTTAAATTCTTTAATAAACTTCAGTATGGGACATGATTTTAATACCAATATCTTTTTTGAAGCTAATATTACAAGTGATTTTGAGAATTTAATTGTAAAAAATTGATTTATTCAAATTTTTTGCTCATAGTTTGTAGTTCATGAGATGGTAATCACCCATTTTTTTCCACATATATTTTCTTTTTTCCCTTTAATTCTCTTTTTCAACTTAATTTAACTTTACTCAATAATATTTCCTTATCATAATTCACAAGTTCTACTATTACTTCTACATGAATCATCAGTTAAGAACTTTTGGTGTGGTTTATGTATCTCATTTTTTGGTTCCAATCAAATATTTACATTACTTAAGTTTTTTTAACAATTTACTGGAGATAATTCATCACCTCCATTTATTTTACTTTTTGGATGATGGAAAAAATGGAATATAAGATGATGAATCATAGAAAGTGAAGTCCATATTTTTTAAAAAAAAAATTAGTCAGCTAATTGAAATTTTGATTAAATGATAAGCTTGTCTTTATATATATTCCTGGAGAACACTTTATTTTTAAAGCAAATCTAAGAATTAAAAATTAATTGTTGTATTAGGTGTTCTGCAGTTATAATTGGTAGATAATAAATTTAATATTTCACTTAAAATTGAAGTGGAAGAAATCACCTTTATAATTCCATTAACAGCTCCTCTTTATCCTAATTTTTCCCTTTTGAATCCCTTCTTTCACCCCTGAAGGGGCGCCCCTGACAGTGCTTGAGTTACTCACTGGGGTGTTAAATGTCTTTTAAATACACACTTTGTTTCACTTCTTGAACACCCTTCTTCTTCCACAGTTTTCCTTTTTTTTCCTCTACAAGCCCTCTTTTTAGATTTTTTATACCCATTGTTGAAGGTTTTCTTGGTCTAGAAGGTATTCTCGGAGGTCCAATGTGGCAAATAGGTGGATTTTAGGGCTTTTAAAGTCAAGGTACGTATTTTTCTCTATTTACTTTACTCAAATTTAAAGAGGTCAAATATTTTAAATATTATTATAATTATTGATTTATTTTTAGGTAGAAATAAGTGCTTAAAGAAATAAATAATAGTAATAAATAATTTTTTTTGTAATAATGGTGTAAATAAATAAGTAAGTAATGAAGGAATGTTCCAAAACAACAAAAAAGGGAGGCTTTTTATAGGCAAATGAGAGACAAATCACGGACTTAAAATTCTATATACAGGAGTATGAGAGAAGAAGAAAGAAAATTCCAAGAAGACATTTCAAATAATAAGATTGTTCTAGAAAGAACGTTTTCAAAATCTGTATTTACAGAATATTTCAGAAATAAATTGTTTTATTTAAAATTACAGTAAATGTCAATTTTAAAAAAGTAATTTGAATTTTTTGTATATATTTATTTATATTTCAATATTAATATTTATTTTAATATTAAGTATTTATTTCTCTTAACCTTTCATTGAGCCTTGTGTTAGAAAAAAAATAATAAAATTAAAATTAAAATTAAAATACAAATATAAATATAAATATAAAGGACATTAATTATTAAATTTAATTATTTACTAACTTTACTTTTTTTGTAACTAGTTAATTTATTACAAGTAAGTTTAAAATAAATATATTATAATTAATAATATATGAGAAATAAAAAGGTGTGGCTTCATCCAGTAAATAATTAATTATTTTACTGGGTAAGTCTAGCAGCCTAGCTGACACCCATACTCATTGTCTCTTTCTTCTTCTGAGACTATTCATTGTATCTACTAGTCCCTTCATCCATCCAATACCTTTCCCTTATCCCTACTCTTTTACTTATTCCCTTAAATAATACATTGTAATGAAAAAAAAATTATAAACACTAAATTATATGTTAATCAGTGTTCCAAGGGACTAAGTGAAAGAGTAGCAGAAAGTGAAATGAAAATACTGAGGTCACATGCAAGGAAGTGTTGCTGTGACACTTTCTTGCATGTTGTAGACAATCCTATAGTACTAGCTATAGGCCTTGACCAAGGGAGTTGGAGAAAACCAGAAAGAAAAACCCCTGTCCCTTTAGAAAAACAAGTGAGATTTACCTGCTACAGTAAATTGGTTCCTGTTTACCAAAAGCCTCTTTTCCAAAAACTAGACTGCTTTATCAGCCAAGAAAGTAGTCCCCAGACAGACTACCAAACAAAAGAACTGAAATGCAGACCAATGTCTACACCAGAGAAAGCAATGATACTTGATGTAGGTTGCAAATCCTCACCAGAGACAGCAATGATACTTGCTATAGCTTGCAAGACTATAACAGAGAAAACAGTTGCTAGTGGAGTTAAATGAAGAACTTACTTGCAACAAGACACAGCCAAATTGTGGCCAACAACAGAGGAAAACTGAGTGAGGAACAAGGATATCACCTCCAGATGGTTGTATGATAAAATAGATATTCCCCTAACTGTCCTATATTGTAAATACACATGGACCACCCTCTAAAATCCATGCACAGCAAAACCTTTGGCACCTGTACCAGCCAAATTGCATAAAAAACCCTTCAGAAGCGCTCCCTAACCTCCTAAAACAGAGGCGGCCGGGCCGCCTGAAGTGGCCCCACCTCCCTGAAGCCAGAAATCCACTAGAAACATCAAATCTACCTAGAAAAATGCACTGCCACTACTAAAACTCTTAAAACACGAAATTAAGCTATGACAACATTGAGACTTAAAACTTAGAGCCAAATTAGCGCTATCTAATGGTACTAAGCACTTAACCCTAAGACTTAAGTTTAGCCCGTAAAACATGAAAAACAAAATTAAACAGCTATCTTTTATAATGAAATATGAGGAAATGACCCCTTAAAACTTAGAATATGAAAAATGTCCACGGTGTGGTAGCCTAAAGTTTAGTACGGCACCTAAATATGTAAATGGAGTTATTACAGCGTGCAAGATTGTCGTTATTATTTTTTTATATATAAAAGGGTTTTATTCAATTTATTTGAGTTTTAAATATGAAGAAATTGGTCAATAGAAAATGCCTACGCGAAAACAATTTATTTTACGGAGAAAACTCATTTTTACGGTCTGAAGAATTTATAAGTATCAAGTCGAGTCACTCAAGAGCCTTGGGAAATTTTCCCAGAATTTTTACTATTTTTCTTATATTTTTTAAATGAATTTTAAAGTTTTATAGAAATACTTACGTTTTTAGAAATTACTTAACTTTGGTGAATTTTCACAGGGTGATTAGAGCTGCGCAGACTACAAAAATTAGTTTGGAATGTAAAGGAGAAGTGGCTCTATTATGTACTCCGCTTGGACTCTGTACGGACTCCGCTTCGACTCCCCTTCAACTCTGTACGGACTCCGTACGGGCTCCGGATTGACTCTGGGAGAGCTCTGGAGGGGAAAACTTAGGCACGTGACTAGGAATACTTAAGAGCCTCTCAAACTCGAAATTGAGGGGGGGGATACAACATACAGCTTAATCTTTAACCACCACGGTCTCATTTTTTATTACTCAACAAATTAAATAAGTTATAATACCCTTATAACATTTATTATTTTTACATAACATTTTAGAAATACAATTCAACAATTTAAATCACACTTCATATAGGGTATCTTTAGAAAGGTCTTCATCGCTGGGACTTGATTATTGCTGTCTCATATAAATTTAAATTATTATAAAAACATAAAAGTCAATCTTTTCAGATCTTTCACTGGTACACCTTAATTGTTGTTATCAGTATTTCTTTTATCAACAGCCACTTTCTTTAAATCTCAATAAGCGTTAATTATTTTAGAGTTTCATTATTTTTATCAATCAGATCCAAGTAGATTGGTTAGCTTAGTGATTTAGATTACCCATTTTGTTATTTTTATTGGAAGGACGGGGTTTTCAGCTAAATCCACATATCTCCTCCGGATTCTGCTTACAGCAAGGCGACTGTAAGAGTTTACCTTACCATAGTTGGCGCCCAACATGGGGTTTGATTTCTCTAGCTTTCTTTAAAGACTTGCTTGGATCAAGAACGTTCTTAGCCTGCAACAGGCTTATTTTCTGGAACTCTAATTGGATTTTTTTTGTTATTGGCCTGCAAGAGGCTTGTTATTTTATTGGTTGTTAACGCTTTTCTTTACTTATTTGGATGTCTTCTTCTGCTGTTGCTTCTGGATCTTCTAACCCTCTTACTCTCTCAGTTAGGGTTGTTTCTTGGGATGGGCCAAAGTTTGATGGGGAGGAGGTTAAATGGTTCATTAGCAGGTATGAAGCTGCTGCTGCTGTTGATGGTGCTTCTCATGTGGACATGGTGAAGCAAGTTAGATTTTTTATTGCTGATAGGGAGGTGGAAAAAGAGGTTATTGCTATGCAGGCATTTAAGGACAAGGATTGGGTTAAGCTTTCTAAAGCTATGGTTGATAGATGGGGTGTTAGGTTTACTATGATGGACCTCAATAAAATTGTTGGAGACTGGCAAGCAAAAGGTGGAGTTTCTTCTATGGCTGACTTCAAAAAGCTCTGTGTTCAGTTTGATGAAGTGGTGGAATATCTCATACTGGTGGACGAGTTAGTGCATGAGAACCAGGCAAAAGATTTGTTTTGGTCAGCATGCAGTAGGGATATTTGAATGGAGGTCTTGAAGGATCTTTCAAGAAAAGATTTGATGAAGGAACTGTCTAATGGTGAGCAGAAACTGCCGGCTCTGGAGGTTATCAAGGACAACATTCAAGCCCATCTAAAGTTATTGGCGTTGGACAAATATCAAGAGTCATGCACTCAATATGTTAGCAAGGTTAGCAAAGTTTTGGCCGAAAACAACGATATTATGTTCAAAGCCCAGGAGGCCAAGAAGGCTCAAATGGGATTACCTGCTGCTAAAGTTGAGGGCAATATAGATAATAAGATGGTCGATCATTTGGCCAATTTAACTAAACAGTTAAAAATATTTGTTCAAGAGACTCAGAAGGCCAATAAGGCCCCAATTGCTTCTTCGTCAACGTCAACTTCTTATCAGTCCAGAGGTTATGAACGTCGAAATTATAATGGCAATAATAATGGTAACCGCTTCCCAGGCAATGGGAGAAATGGTGGTAATGGTGGTAATGGATATAGAGGTGGCTACGATGAGCCAAAGGTGTGCTCCTATTGTAATAGGAGGGGGCATAGAGCAACAGTTTGTTTTGCTCTTGATAAGGATATGGATGCTGGGCGAGTTTTATTTGATGGTAAAGTTTATAAATTTCCTGATGGTTCATTCATCAAGCCCAGTGATGGACAGTCTCCTTCTGATTTGGTCAGAAGAAGTTTAACGGCTGAAAGGAGAGCCAGATTTGAAGAGGTGACGGATGAAGATGTTAATGCCAAGGGTGGCAAAAATGGTAATGGTAATGGTGGTAAAGCTGACAAGGGCAAGGAGAAAGAGGTCATTAAAGCCACATTTTCTACTTCTTTTGGAGGTTTAGAGCTGGCGAGGGTTGCCCAGGTGGAGGGTAGCTGTATGGCTGGCGAATACGATGTTAATGCTGCTAGAAGAGCAGCTGCTACTAAGGCAAAGAGTAGCATTCAGAGCCAATTGAGGGCTAATCCTGGCAAAGCCAATAACAAAGTGAACCCTTACTCTAAGGACAAGAATTCTAGTGCTCAAACTGCCGCCAACAAATTGAACCCTTACTCTAAGGACAAATTATATAAAATGCAGAAGGGGATTGCTGATATGGGGCCCCCTAGTTATGGAAAGTTTGATTTAAATGGTGAGCCTATTCCAGAGGATGATTTGGATTCTGAGGAGGATGTACTGTTGACGTCTCTACCCAGACCAAGTTTTAGCGGTCCCATCCCAATGGAGGGAGTAAGAAGGACTAGCGATGGATCAGGATTAGTGCAAGAAGCTGGTGACAGAGTTAGGGTTATAGAAAGTGAAGATGTTATAATGGGGGGTGAAGATGGCTCGGTTGGACCTCAAGAGGTACCCAGGGCCAAGGTTGTTAAATCAAAGGTCCAGTATGAGCGGCCAGTAGTTTCTGGTCAAGCTAATGAGATGGACGCAGTGTTGAATAGGGTGAATTAACTGCAGATTCCCTTATCTTTGGGGGAGTTATTTACGATTAGTCCAGCGCTTGCTGAAAAGCAAAAGAAGCATTTGACAAGGAATCGGGTTTCCACTGGAGAGGTGGAATATATTTGTGAAAATGCTGAAAAGTTTGGGGAAGATGTAGATACACATTTTTCCGCTCCCCTGTGTTACCTGGTGGTAACTCTTAATGGTAAAGAAGTAAAGGCCTTGGTCGATTCAGGGTCTCAAATTAATTTAATTTCATTGGAGCAAGCGACGAGTATAGGCTTGCCAATTAAAGTGGAACTGGGGGAAACCTCAGAGGCATTGGAGGTCATGCAACAGAGCTGATGGGTACAGCTGAGCATGTCAGGTTAGGCATTGGTGGATCTGTTGGTAAGGTTCACTTTTATGTGGCCAGAGGAGCAGTCAAAACTGTTCTGGGTGGTCCTTTTTTGATGGATTTTGAGGCCAGGATAGGGTATCAAGCTGGCATGGGGATTAGTTTGGAGATCACTGGTGAAGATATGCGGAGGTTACATATGCGGTTAGCGCCTGCTGGAGATGAAGGTTGGGAAACACGGCCAGGGATTACTACTCTGTGCCAGTGTTGTGTTTGCACCAAGAAGCGGCATATAAAATGGAAGGCTTCTGGTGAATTATGTTCGTTGGAAAGGAATGAAAGCCCTCATTTTTGGGGTAGCAGGGGCTGATTGCTCTAATGTTGTAATCTCTCCTCATAATGAGATCCCAGATTGCAATAGGTCAGCTCACTTGGAGATAATTCAAGTGGATTCTCAATTATTTTCTGTTAATATTAGTTTGAAGTGAAAATACGTTTTGGACTTTTCTATATGTTTATTGGATTTACCCTGTTTTTCTATTAAATTTAAAAATGGTGAAAAAGGCAAAATGGGCCAAATTAGGTTGGATAAAAATTGGAAGGGTATGTTTCCGGACCTCCAGCAAGAGGTTAAACTTCAATTATCTCCTTCTATTATGGACCTCCAGCAAGAGGGTAAACTGCGAAAATCTTATCAAAACCCAATTAAAAATCTCAGTATAATTAAAACACAAAAAAAATAATTTATGTGAAAAGGTTATTCCAGACCTCCAGCAAGAGGTTAAACTGCAAGTATCTCCTTCTATTTTGGACCTCCAGCAAGAGGGTAAGCTGCAAAAATCTTATCAAAATCCAATAAAAAATCTCAGTATAATTAAAACACAAAAAAATAATTTTTGTGAAAATTCAATTCCGGTCCTCCAGCAAGAGGTTAAACTGCCAACTTTTTTTACGGGTGATTTACTGTTGGATAAGGGAAGCAAAGGTGTTGGAAAATCTGTTTATAAATTAGACGAGGGAAAGGAGAAAAGGGTAAAATTTAAAAATGAAATAAAATATTTTTCTAATTTTTCTTATTCCGATTCTGGCGATGAAGATTCATTTGATGAAATTTTTAATGGCAATAAAAAAGTAAATGTTTTACCTCAAGTTTATTTAGATGTGGACGCAGCCAAATATAAGAAAGTAGCAAATAAAGTTCAACCTATTAATGAACTGCTACCTGCCGAATTAAATCCACCCTTGAGAAGACCAAGGTTATCAAGAAATCCTTATGGAAGTCCCTTGGTAAAGAATCCGCCTGAATTTTCTGAGACATCAAGAATCACTTTTGAGAGACTGGGTGTTGTTAATTTTGGAACTGATGGTTGGTTGTCTGGAGAAGAGAAGAAGTTTTTGTTGGATGTGATGGTCAAGCGAGAGAAGGCCATTGCTTTTGTAGAAGAGGAGAGGGATGTGTTGAAGCATTCCTATGGGGAGCCTTACAAGATTCCTGTGGTATGTCATGAACTGTGGCCACAGAAACAGATTCCTATTCCGGCTGCAATAAAAGAAGCCTATATTGAAGTTGTCAGAGAACGGATACACACTGGACTGTATGAGAAATCAACGTCAAGTTATTCTAGTCTGGTATTTTGTATCAAGAAACCGAATGGAAAGCTTAGAGTTGTTCATGATCTTAGGGAATTAAATAGGGTTACAATAAAGGATGCTGGGATACCGCCTAGTGCTGAGTAGTTTGTTGAAGCGTCTGCAGGGAGAGTGTGTTATGGTTTGGGAGATATTATGGGTGGATATGATGAGAGAGAGTTACATCCGGACTCAAGGCCTCTCACTACATTCGATACGCCACTTGGACGTTTACAGTTAACAAGATTACCTCAAGGAGAAACAAATTTGGTTTCAGTTTATCAAGCTCAGATGGCTTGGATCCTTCAAGACGAAATTCCACAATATGCTGGAATCTTTATAGATGATGGAGGAATTAAGGGACCAACAACCGACTATGATAACGAGGTGTTGGAAGAGAATCCCAGGATACGCAAATTCATTTGGGAGCTTGCAATTACATTAGAAAGAATCTTGTTTCGAATTGAAGAGGCTGGTTTAACTATTTCAGGTTCAAAATTTTCATGTTGTTTTCCAGCCTTAGGAATATTAGGCCATGTGGTATGTAGAGAGGGTAGGATTATGTCTAAGAAGAAAGTTAACAAAATTCAGTCCTGGCCAAGACCCAAGAATACAACCGAAGTTAGAGGGTTTTTAGGCGTCTGCGTATATGTTAGAATGTTTATCAAGGACTTTTCTTCATTGGCAGCTCCATTGAGACGGTTAACAAGAAAGGATGCAGACTGGGAGTGGGATGAAGAGTGTGAGAAGGCGTTTGTGAAGTTGAAGGAGGTTGTGGGGAAGGATTTAGTCCTGCACAAGTTGGATTATGGAAAAAATGCTAGCCGAATTTATTTAGCAGTTGATTCAAGTCAGATTGCAGCTGGGGCGGTTTTGTCTCAGATGGATAAAGCTGGTTACATCAGGCCTGTTAGGTATGAATCTGTAGTATTTACTGAGGTCAAATCAAGATATTCTCAACCAAAATTGGAATTATGTGGTGTGGCGAAAATACTGAAGAAACTTCAGCATATTTTGTGGGGGCAACATTTTGAGTTGCAAGTGGATGCGAAATCGTTAATCCAGATGATTAATTCCCCAAGTTTACCAAATGCACCCATGACGAGATGGGTAGCTTTTATTCAACATTTTTTGTTTGATTTAGTTCATAAGCCTGGCAAAACTTTTACTATGCCAGATGGTTTATCAAGGAGACCACCCACTGAAGGAGATTCAGACTCAGAAGAGTTTGATGAAGATATACCTATTATCAAATCCAGCACTAAAGGAGCTGAAGACTTTCCATACCTCCCCCATGAGGTTAAACTGGCAGGATTATTGTGTTTAGATTATGGTGATGATGACCTCCACCAAGAGGATAAACTGGAAAATAGTTTTTATGTTAATAAAGGTGTTGGAAAAGGTGTGGATAAATTCGTTAGAAAGGAGGTAGAAGAAGATGTGGTGTATGTAGAGGAAGATGGATTGGTAGTGTGGGATAGTAGTAAGTTAAGGAATGGTGTATATGTCGGAGAATTAGAGAATTTAAATAAAAAGGTGGATAAAGAGAAAGAGGTATTTTCAAATACGGTTTATGAAGGATCCAAAGGTTCAGATGAAAAACGTCGACATAGCTCAATTAAAGATTTATTTAGGGGTCAACGATTATTGGCTCATTCATGTGCAGGTGATATTGGTGATAGAGAAGTCCCTATTGATGTTTTATTAATTGATTTTCAAGATGAAGTCTGGGGTCAGACTGGTTTTTATTTTTTGTTAGTCAAATATTTGTTGACTTTAGAGAGGCCAGAAGATTGTGAAGACGATGAATGGGTGGCTATCAAGAGGAAGTCATCTACGTTTTACCTATCTGGTCGACGTTTAATGAGGAGAAGGTATCCAAATCCTCAAGTAGTTATAACTCAACAGAAGGGGCAAGAATTAGTTTTGAAATCACTGCATGAAGATCTCGGGCATAGAGGCGTTGGAGAAACGTTTAGAAGAATTTCTGATCGATTTTGGTGGCCTGGCATGAAGATGGATGTTAAACAGTGGGTTCAGTCATGCGAATAATGTCAAAGACGAAGTTATTTAAGGCCAAAAGAACCTGGACGCGTGACCGGTGAATATACGCTCTTTGGGAGAGTTAGTTTAGATGCCGTTCATATAAAAGAGGGGCGGTATAAATATTTAATTGTGGCCAGAGATGATTTATCTGGTTGGGTAGAGGCAGCGCCTCTTATTCATTTAACTGCCAAAAATGTGGCAGAATTTTTGTTGAATAATTGGGTATATAGGTATGGGGTGATGAAGTTGGTGAGGGTAGATGGAGGTCCTGAATTTGGAACAGAGTTTAAAGAGGCCGTATTGAAAGTTGGATCAAAAGTTAGGGTAGCAACCCCATATTATCCTGAAGCTGAAGGCATGGTTGAAAGAGGGCATCAAGTTATTAAGGATGCTTTAGTTAAAATGTGTGGGACAAGTGCCAAAAAGTGGAGGCACTATTTACCTTGAGTTTTATTTGCTGATCAAATCACTGCCAAAAGGACAACCGGATTTTCACCTTATGAACTTGTTTTTGGACAGAAAGCAGTTTTACCGGTTGATTTAGAAGCTGAATCATATCTTGGAGTTGACTGGGACACGGTCAAAACTACTGAAGAATTATTGTGTGCAAGAATGATGCAGCTAGAAAATAAAGAAGAATATTTAGAAAAGGCATATTCGCGGATGATGAAGATCTGAAATCAATCAGTCAGATATTGGGATGAGCGGTTGGCACATCAATTAAGGAAACCTTTGAACCCAGGTGATATGGTCCTGGTGTATAATAGAAGTCTAGAGAGTCAATGGGGAAAGATGTTTGCAGATAGGTGGAATGGACCGTATAAAATTAAGGAGCAAGTTTCTGGCGGTTCATATGTGCTAGAAGAGTTGTATGGAGTAGTATTGAAGAAGAGGGTAGCGGCCGATCAAGTGAAACGGTTCTATCCTAGAGGCACCAGGAGTGCCGAACTTTTCTTCCGCAATGAGGATAAACTATGATATCAAAGAAATTTTATGGATTCCTCCGCAATGAGGATAAACTATGATATCAAAGAAATTTTATGGATTCCTCTGCAATGAGGATAAACTATGATATCGACGAAATTTTATGGATACCTCCGCAATGAGGATAAACTATGATGTTTATAAAAACCTTATCAACCTCCGCAACGAGGATAAACTATCTTCTTTTTATCAAAATACTTTACTGTCGTTACACTGCATATGGGCAGTGAAACTTAACAAAATGCAAGAAGACCTTCTTTGAAATTTTTGAAAACTTAAAATTCTTAAAATATGGGTGAAGTTAGTGTTGGAAAATTTTTTTAAATTTATTGGAAGAAGTGTTCACAGGAGAACCTTCTTAATTTAATATTGGCAAGTGTGGGGGTAATTGATGGGCTGGCTGCTCTATACACAATTACCCCATAATGTTCGTTTCCAAAATTTTCCCTGTTTCTAGTTGAATCCTGGATTTGTCTTTTAATTATAGGAAGTCCACTAAGACTATAAACTGGAACAAATAAAGAGACACCGCTCTCAACGCCGGATTCAAGATTCTTTTATTTTATTTTGTTTTTGATTTTTTTATGTTAGATTGTGTTTTCTTTTCTTTAATATATATTATGAATTATTGTAAAGGTTATGCTCACTGGTGGTCTCTAATCATTTTTATAAATTGGAGGGAGCCCACCCAGTGATCATCATTATAAAAATTATCTTCTAAAAACTTTCATTTATTTTCTTTTCTTTTCAATTTCTCAAAATTGTGTAACCACATCAAGTTGCACTTAGATGTGGGTTTAATGTTGAGGGTACGGCTCATCAAATGGCCGGGGGGCATCTTTTAAATTTTTATTTTAAAAATTTTTTATTAATTTTTTTATCTTTCTTTTCACATTTGTTTATCTTTCTTTAAAAAATTAAATTTTAACTTTTATTTCAAAACTATCTTTTTAAAAATCTTTTATTTTTAATCAAAAAAAAAATAATAATAATATATTATTAATGGTAAAAAAAAATAAAATAAATAAATAAAAATAAAAATAAAAATAAATAAATAATAAAATAACTAAAAATATATAAAAAATATATATATATATATATATATATATATAAAAATAAATAAAAGGTATTTTAGTTTTAGGTAGTTTAGATGTTTTTATTTTTCAAACATTATTCAAGAAGCTACGTACCAGGAAGAACACCATCAAGGGTTGTTATCTTTTGAAGAATTGAAATTAGGAAATTTAGAAGGACCTTGATTGATTTCCTGGGATTCGAATCTTATTTAATGGTCACGATAGTGTTGAAGCCAGTTGGCTATTTTGAAAAGATCTCTTAAAAGTTGTTCTCTCATCCAAGATTCTGATCTATCAGAGGGCTGGTATTGTTGGAAATAAGCAATAAGGTTATTAAAATTAGCAAAGAGCTTCTCAGACACTAGGTGAATTGGAACTCTAGGGAAGCTTGGATTAGGTTCTGGTAGTTCATAAGCTGAATATGGAATTGGAGAACTGGTGGACGCTTATCAAATTAAAATATCAGCAATATTAAAACCTGAAGATTAAGAAAATATAAAAGGAACAACTAACCTGTGTCAACACTATCAAGATCATAGATAATTTGCTTACTTGGTAATGGAGTGGGATTTTTTATGTTTAAAAAAGGATTTTTAATTTTTGATAGATGAGGAGGACTGGCGTTGGATTTGGAGTTTGAAGTAGATGTTCTGGGCTTTTTGGATGAAACAAGAGAAGATGAAGATTGCTGGCTATTATAGGACCTTTTGTGCTTCAAGATGTTGGAAGTAGGAGAAGAATTGTTTGAAGGTTGAAGCATGGACCTGGGAGCAGTAAGAGTTCTTTAGGGAGTAGCAGCAAGTCTAGATTGGAGAGAAGGACCCAGAGGATTAGGTGATGAAGAAAGATTTAAATAGGCTGATGGAGAAAAAGGGATAGGATCTTTAGAAGTTGATGGAATAGGGGGTGGAATAGAAGGTGAAGAAGAAGGAGGAGGTTTTCAGAAGGAGGCGAAGCTAGTAGCAGTAATGGGGAAAGAACCACAATTCAAGCCAGAACATTTTCTTTTCTTCTCATGACAGGATAAACAGGCCCTGTTATAAGTGTGCTTTTGCCAGTTGAAAGTGAAGATACATTCCCTATAGGTGAAAGCACAATATTTGCAAGATTGATCAGCTGAAGAAATGAAGTCAGTAGGTTTCATCTTGTTAGGAGATATTTTTTTGAAGAAGAAAACTTGAAACTAGGATGAAGAAAGCTGGTGGCAAAATCTGGGTTCAAGGATAGAGAAGTTGTTAGGTCCACCAAGACCTTAAACTGGACTATTATCAAGCTGTTGGGTCCACCATGACCTTAAACTGGACTTCTTATCGATCAAATGTTTAGTCCACTATGACTTTAAACTGGAAAATTAATATCTGCAGGATAATTCAACATTCATTGGTCCACTATGGCCTTATACTTGATTACTTGTCGATCAAATGTTTGGTCCACTATGACATTAAACTGGATTATAAAATTTATTCAATCTTTGGTCAAGCCTAGGCCTTATTTAAGAATTTATCAAGTTATTTATGCACCTAAACAATCTTTGGTCTACCAAGACCATAAACTGGCAATCGATTATATGTTTGGTCCACCAAGACTTTAAACTGGAATGTCAATCTTGTTTGGATAACTCAATTAAATCTTTTAATTTATCACTGTTCACTAAGACTCTAAACTGGTTATTAAATTATTTCTGGAATTGGGTGCTGATAAGCTTTAGGAGGTTAAAATTTTAGGTGGTGATGATGCTAAGGAAAGCATAATGGTTATTTAGGTGAAATTTGTGGCGCTTTAACATGGTCTAAAGTTAATATTATTATTGGAAGCCTGGCAAAAGTATTTTATGGGTTTGCTGTATAGAAAAGTTTGAAAATTGTGATGAAGGAATCAGAAGTTAGGATGGTAGTTGGATTTTAGGGAATGATTTTTTTTAGTGCCTCAGTGTTAGGCCATTTTTTGTGTGAAGCTTGGAGGACCTTATGGCGAGATTGGAATCATAGAATTCGGCTCAGTGGGGGGCCCTATGAGATTGAAATCAGGAGTATTCGGCTCATAGGAAGATCCACTCTCTCAATGCTGTGACATGAAGGAAGACTGGTTAATGGGAGTCTGAAGGGATTCAAACCTTGCTCTCAGAAGTGGAATCATCACAAGATTTATTTTATTTTATGTTATATCAAGCCAGAGAAGAAGAAACAATGTTTTTATTTTAAAAAAAAAATTAAAAGAAGACCAGCTAAAACAAATTTATCAAATTATTTTAAAAGATAATTCTTTTGGAATTGCTCAATCACTTATGCAAAGTTTTAAGAATGGGGACATTCTCAATTAGAGGGAGGATGTGGTAGCCTAAAGTTTAGTATGGCACCTAAGTACGTAATGGAGTTATTACGGCGCGCAAGATTGGCGTTATTATTTTTTATAAAAGGGTTTTATTTAATTTATTTGAGTTTTAAATATGAAGAAATTGGTTAAAAGCAAATGCCTACGCAAAAACAATTTATTTTACGGAGAGAACTTATTTTTACGGTCTGAAAAGTTTATAAGTATCAAGTCAAGTCACTCAAGAACCTTGGGAAATTTTTCCAGAACTTTTACTATTTTTCTTATATTTTTAAATGAATTTTAAATATTTATAGAAATATTTACGTTTTTAGAAGTTACTTAACTTTGATGAATTTTCACGGGGTGATTAGAGCTGCGCAGGCTACGAAAATTAGTTTGGAATGTAAAAGGGAAGTGGCTCTATTATGTGTAATTTTTCTAGATTTTTTATTATAGTATTAAAGTTTCTAATTGAGTCCGGACGGACTCTGTTTGGACTCCGCTTTGACTCCGTACGGGCTCCGGATTGACTCTGGCTGAGCTCTGGAGGGGAAAACTTAGGCACGTGACTAGGAATACTTAAGAGCCTCTCAAACTCGAAATTGAGGGGGGGATACATCATACAGCTTAATCTTTAACCACCACGCTCTCATTTTTTATTACTCAACAAATTAAATAAATTTGTAATACCCTTATAACTTTATATTTTATAAATAACATTTTAGAAATACTACTCAACAATTTAAATCACACTTAATACAGGGTATCTTTAGAAAGGTCTTCCTCACTGGGACTTGATTATTGCTGTCTCATAAAAATTCAAATTATTATAAAAACATAAAAGTCAATCTTTTCAGATCTTTCACAGGTACACCTTAATTGTTGTAATCAGTATTTCTTTCACAAAAGCCACTTTTATTTAAATCTCAATAAGCATTAAATATTTTAGAGTTTCATTATTTTTTTCAATCAGATCCAAGTAGACTGGTTAGCTTAGTGATTTAGAATTCCCATTTTGTTATTTTTGTTGGAAGGACGGGGTTTTCTACTAAATCCACATATCTCCTCCGGATTCTGCTTACAGAAAGGCGACTGTAAGAGTTTACCTTACCATACCGCCCATGGGTACCCTCTAACAAAAGTTTCCAACAAACAGATGCATAGCATCACCACAAAATAAAACCAAAATTGAAGAATGGTCCATAGTTTATCCTCATTGCGGAGTCAATCTTCTTCATGTCTTGTGCCTCTGGGATAAAACCTCCTCACCTGATCTGCAGCCATTCTCTTCTTTAAGACTGAACCATCCAACTCTTCCAAAACATAAGAACCTCCAGACACCTGAGATCTGACTCTGTAAGGCCCATTCCATCTGTCAGAAAACATCTTTCCTCACTGACTCTCCAAACTTCTATTATAAACCAAAACCAAAAAACCATGTTTCAAGGGATTCCTGAGTCTATGAGCCAACTTCTTATCCCAGTATCTGACTGATTGATTTCTAATCTTCATCATTCTAGAGTGTGCCTTCTCTGGAGATTCTTCTATACATTCCAACTTTTACATCCTAGCACAGAGCAAATCTTCTGTTGAGTGCACATCATCCCAATCAATTCTAAGATAGGATACAGCTTCCAAGTCCACTGGTAGAACCGCTTTCTGACCAAATATTAATTCATATGGAGAATAGCAAGTTGTCCTCTTCACAGTGACCCTATCAGCAAATAACACCAAGGGTAAATAATGCCTCCACTTTTCAGAACTATCTCCACACATTTTCACCAAAGCATTCTTGATAACCTGATGGCCTCTTTCAACCATGCCTTCAGATTCAGGATAATAGGGTGTTGCTGCTCTAACTTTAGAACCAACATTTGCCACAGCTTCTTTAAATTTGTCCCCAAACTCTGGCCCACCATCAACAGTCACCAACTTCATCAACCCATATCTATAAACCCACTCTTTCTTCAGAAATTCTGCCATGTTCTTGGCAGTCAAATTAACCAGAGGCACTGCCTCAACCCAACCAGACAAATAATCCCTAGCAACAATCAAGTATTTATACCTGCCCTGTTTAATATGGACAGCATCCAGACTGACTCTTCCAAACACAGTTACTTCACCAGTAGCACGGCCAACCTCTTTAGGCTTCAAATGACCTCTTCTTTGACATTCTTCACAAGATTACACCCAACCCTGCACAGCCAGCTTCATACCTGGCCACCAAAATCTGTCTGCTACTCTTCGATAAGTCTCCTCAAAGCCTCTATGACCAAGGTCTTCATGCAAAGACTTCAACACAACTTCTTGAACCTTCCTCTGAGTCACCACAACTTGAGTATTAGGATGTCTCCTCCTCATCAGCCTTCTTCCTGACACATAGAAGCCAGGACTCTTCTTCTTGATTTCCAGCCAAGTATCATCATCACAACTATCTGGCCTCTCTAAGGTCAACAGATATTCTACCATAGTAAAATAAAACCCAGACTGACCCCAGGTCTCATCTTCAAAATCTAACAAAACAACATCCAAGGGTACAACCCTGTCATCAAAATCACCAGTGTAAACATGAGCCAATTGTCCAGCCCAACCAGGGCACCAATCTTTAAAATTTGGCACATCCTCCTTCTTCCACTGAATCTTATGAGAATCCAGTTCACCAAAAAAGACACCATTCTCCAACTTCGTGCTGTCCCAAACAACAACTCCTTCTTCATCAACAAAAATATTCTGATCACTAGAATCAAGATCAGATCCAGCCAGTTTAACCTCTTGAGGGAGGTCAAAACAATCATCCAGTTTAGCCTCATGGGGGAGGAAAGAAAAATCTTCATCACCCTTTGTGCTGGCCCTAACTACTGGAACATCTTCATCAAACTCTTCCAAATCAGAATCCTCATCTGTAGATGGCCTCCTTGATAATCCATCAGGCATTGTAAAATTTTTGCCCGGTTTGTGTACCAGGTCAAAAGAAAAATGTTGAATAAATGCCACCCACCTAGTCATTGGAGCATTAGGAAGACTAGGTGTGTTGATCATCTGAACCAGAGATTTTGCATCCACCTGCAGCTCAAAATGCTGCCCCCACAAAACAGTTTGTAGCTTCTTCAAGATTTTTGCTACACCACACAATTCCAACTTAGGCTGAGAATACCTAGATTCCACCTTGTTAAACACCACAGACTCATACCTAACTGGTCTGACCCTCCCAGTTTTATCTTTCTGAGACAAAACAGCACCAGCAGCAATATAGCTTGAGTCCACTGCCAGATAAATTTTCCCAGAATCAACACCATAATCCAACTTGTGATGAGCAATATCTTCACCAACCACCTTCTTCAACTTCTGAAAAGCCTCTTCACACTCTTCAGTCCATTCCAAATCTGCATCTTTCCTGGTCAGCCCCCTTAAAGGTGAAGCCAACAAAGAAAAATCCTTAATAAACATCCTAACATAAACACACACACCCAAAAATCCCCTGACTTCAGTAGTATTTTTAGGCCTTGGCCATGACTGAATTTTATTAATCTTTTTCTTTTCCATAATCCTTCCTTCTTTACATACCACATGACCCAGAATTTCTAAAGCAGGAACACAACAACAGAATTTTGACCAAGAAATGGTCAAACCAGCCTCTTCAATCCTAAACAACACTCTCTCTAGAGTTATTGCATATTCCCAAACAAACCTCCTTATACCAGGATTCTCTTTCAGCACCACGTTACCATAATCGGTGGATGGTCCTTTAATTCCACCATCATCAATGAAAATACCAGAATGAGTAGGGACCTCATCCTGCAAAATCCAAGCCATCTGTGCTTGATAAACCACCACTGATTTAGTCACTCCCTGATGTAACCTAGTGAGCTTAAATCTTCCCAAAGGAGTCTCAAAAGTTGTGAGAGGCCTTGAATCCGTATGGAGTTCCCTCTCATAATAACCACCCATAATATCACCCAATCCATAACACACCCTTCCAGCAAAAGCTTCAACAAAATCCTCTGCACTTAAGGGCATACCAGCATCCTTGATTGTGACTCTATTCAAGGCTCTAAGATCATGAACCACCCTCAACTTTCCATTCTGCTTCTTTACACAGAAAACCGGACTTGAGTAACTGGATGTTGATTGCTCGTATAACCCAGTCCTGACTCTTTCCCTAACAGTCTCCAGAAAATCCTCTCTTATAGCAGCTGGAACCAGAATAGGTTTTATTTGCCACCGTTCATGGCAAACCACAGGAATCAAGGTTCCCCATAAGAGTGTTTCAATACACCCCCTTCCTCCTCAGAAAATGCCACAGCTTTTTCCCTCAGCATAATAACGCGCAACAACAACTTCTTTTCTTCTTCAGAGAGCCACCCATCAGGACCAAAATTAACAACTTTCAAACTTTCCACTGTCACCCTAGCCGTCTCTACAAAATCTGGAGGATTCTTCACCAGAGGAGTACAGTATAGATCTCTTGACAATGGAGGTCTCTTCAGCGGGGGATTCAATCCCACAGGCATAGGCTCATTGACAGGCCTAATCTTCTGTGCAACCTTCTTATACTTTGTGGATCCACCTTCAACTTGAGGGATCTTTGGGAAATCTTCATCACCAGACCTGGAACAAAAACCAAGGGTTTCCCCGTTGCTCACATGTGTGGCCCAGGTAATGTTTTTGAAAGGTGTAGAAGAAACCCTAGCGGTGCACAATTGGGAGGACTTACTTTTAGACCCCAATCTCACCACTCCAAAACTTTTCTGCAATTCCAAATCTCCAACTTCACTTCCATCTTCCAAATCTTCAAATATTGATTCTTCTTCAGAATCCACCCTTCTTAAATAGTGCAGTTTATCCTCTTGCTGGAGGCCCAAAAATTGATCTTGATGATCTTCTTTATTCATTATCTTAAGATTTTTTTCTTGATTTTCTTGAATTATCTTGAAATTGTTTTCTTCTTTTCTTAAGTTTTCTTCTGACAAACAAAAATAACCAGGGGTTTCCCCAATGCTCGCAGGTGTGGCCCAGGTAATGTTTTTGAAAGGTGTAGAAGAAACCCTAGCAGTACACAATTGGGAGGATTTACTTTTAGACCCCAATCTCACCACTCCAAAACTTTTCCGTATATCTTTCCATAAAGATATATAACTAATCTTCTTTTTTGAACTTGAGTTAAAAATAATAGACAAACTTGAGAGAGAACAGAGACTTGATAAAAACTTGAAGAATACTTGCAGAGAAGAGAAAAATTAAAAAGAGAAGTTTGAAAATCCACCTGGTATATCTCCAAGGGAGCTGACCTACTACAACCTGGGATCTCCTCATCTTGGGGAGAGGTTGTAGCACTAGGGTGATCAGCCCTTATCACTCTAAAAAAGACAGACTCTCACTAGAGCCTGCGCCACACTCCTAAAAACCAGAGGCAGCACCCACATCTCTTCTTCTCCTACAACAATCCATGCATTGACACATGGAAGACAAACCAGGCCTGGTTTCCCAACCATCATCCCCAGGAGATGACAACCTCATATGAAGCCTTCTCTCATCTTCACCAGTCAACTCCAAACTGATCCCCATGTCAAACTGATAACCAATTCTTGCCTGAAAATCCATCAAGAATGGTCCACCCAAAACAGCTTTAACTGTTCCTTTAGCAATATAAAAATGAACCTTCCCTGAGGCTCCACCAAAATCTAACTTCACAAACTTGGAAGTTCCAACCAATTCAGTGACATGGCTACCAATCCCTCTCAAATTTCCACCAATACCAGTTTTGATGGGGAGGCCCAGACGAGTAGCCTCAAACAAAGAAATCAGGTTAATCTGAGAACCTGAATCTACCAGTGCCCTAGCCTACCTGCCATTCAGGGTGATGTTGACATATCCTAGAGGAGTAGAAAAATGAGTTTCCAACCCCTCTCCAAACTTTCAGCAGAATCACATATGTATTCCACTTCCCCAGAAGATACTCTCCTCCTGGTCAACAACCTTTTTTGTCTATCAGCCAACCCAGGACTGATAGCATACAATTCCCCATAAGAAAGGGAAACCTGACCCTTATTCATCCTTTCCAGAACAAAGTCCATAACATTGGATTGACCAGAAACTACTGGCCTCTCAAAGTGAGCCCTTGGCTTCACCACCTTGGTCCTAGAAGATTCTGGAGGACCAGCACCACAAACAGATTTACCATCAACAGGAACCAAACCAGATCCCTCACCAGACCCTCTAACTCCAGCAGGCTTTGGCAATGAAGCCAAAGGCACATCCTCCTCAGAGTCAGAATCAACATCCATGGGCATTGGCTCACCATTCATGTCCAGTGCACCAAAACTAGGGGGGCCCATGTCTGCCATACCCTTCTGCATCTTGTACAGCTCCTCTTTGCTGTACTTCTTCCTAGCTGCACTCAGCTTAGGATCCATATTTGAAGCCTTAGGCTTTGGTTGTGCCTGAGAACTTTTTCCTTTCCGGCTTCCACATCATAAACACCAGCCAAGAATTCACCACTTGACTGTCCACCACAAGAATACAACTCTAAACCACCAAAGGAAGTAGAAAAAGAGACCCTATTGGCCTCCTTCCCCTTTCCCTTGACATCATCCTCTTCTTTACCAGAAGACTTCCCCTGATCAGGAATCTTCTCAAACCTTAGCCTCCTTTGATTGAGACCACCCCTTCTCCTGACCAAATTAACAGGAGCCTGCCCCTCACTGGGCTTCACAAATGAACCATCAGGAAACTTGAAAACCCTGCCATCAAACTCCACCTTTCCATCAGACACATCCCTGTTCAGAGCCCAAAAATCATTGTACTTGTGCCCCCTCCTACTGCAATAAGAGCAGACCCAAGGAACACTCCTACCAGCCCTCCTATCCAAATCTCTAGGCTGAGAAGGAGCCTTGTTGACCTTCTTAGCCTCCTGAACAAAAATATGTAGTTGTTTTGTCAGATCAGCCAACTTTTCCACCACTGGGTCCCTCTCCTGTTTGGGAACCTGCACTAAATTCTTTTCTTCCCTCTTTACTCTAAACTCCTCTTCAGCCAAAGCCTCACTGACTCTGCTGACATACTTGGCACACCCCTCCTGATATATGTCCACAGCTAATAACTTCAAATGGGCCTCCACAGCCTCCTTAACCTTTTCCAAGGCAGGCAACTTCTGGTCCCCATTAGAAAGAGTCTTCATCAAGTCCTTCCTTGACATCTCATTCAACACATCCATCCTGACATCTCTAGCCAGGGCAGACCAAAAAACATCCTTGGCAGAATTTTCATGTGCCAGCTCCTCCACTTCCACCAAATATTCCACCACAGGATCAAACTGCAGCAAAAACTTCCTGTAACTATGCAAGTTACCAACACCACCAAAAGATTGCCATTCACTGACAACCTTGTTCAGATCCACCATAGTGAACCTGACACCCCATCTATCCACCATCTCCCTACACAACAGCTTCCAATCCCTCTTCTTGTAGCCAGGCATGGCCACAACCTCCTTCTCCACTGCCCTATCACCAATGAAGAAGATAATTTGCTTCACCATGTCCAGGTAAGAAGCACCATCCACACCAGCAGCAGTTTCATACTTCTCCAGAAACCACCTCACATCTTCACCATTAAACTTGGTACCATCCCAAGTTTTAATCCTAACACACTCCCTAACCATCACAGCAGGAGGACCATCCCCCCCACTGACAGTCACCACAGGAATAGAAGAACCAGAAGCCATTCTTCCAGTCCAAAACACAGAAAGAGCCAATCACAGGCAACAGAGATTCCAAAGAACTAGCAGGTTCTACCCCACGTTGGGCGCCAGAAATGTAGACAATCCTATAGTACTAGCTATAGGCCTTGACCAAGGGAGTTGGAGAAAAACCAGAAAGAAAAACCCCTGTCCCTTTAGAAAAACAAGTGAGATTTACCTGCTACAGTAAATTGGTTCCTGTTTACCAAAAGCCTCTTTTCCAAACACTAGACTGCTTGATCAGCCAGGAGAGTAGTCCCCAGAAAGACTACCAAACAAAAGAACTGAAATGCAGACCAATGTCTACACCAGAGAAAGCAATGATACTTGATGTAGGTTGCAAATCCTCACCAGAGACAGCAATGATACTTGCTATAGCTTGCAAGACTATAACAGAGAAAACAATTGCTAGTGGAGTTAAATGAAGAACTTACTTGCAAAAAGACCCAGCCAAATTGTGGCCAACAACAGAGGAAAACTGAGTGAGGAACAAGGATATCACCTCCGGATGGTTGTATGATAAAATAGATATTCCCCTAACTGTCCTATATTGTAAATACACACAGACCACCCTCTAAAATCCATGCACAGCAACACCTTTGGCACCTGTACCAGCCAAATTGCAAAAAAAACCCTTCAGAAGCACTCCCCAACCTCCTAAAACAGAGGCGGCCGGGCCGCCTGAAGCAGCCCCGCCTCCCTGAAGCCAGAAATCCACTCAAAACATCAAATCTGCTTAGAAAAATGCACCACCACTACTAAAACCCTTAAAACACGAAATTAAGCTATGACAACATTGAGACTTAAAACGTAGAGCCAAATTAGCCCTATCTAATAGTACTAAGCACTTAACCCTAAGACTTAAGGTTAGCCCGTAAAACACAAAAAATAAAATTAAACAGTTATCTTTTATAATGAAATATGAGGAAATGACCCCTTAAAACTTAGAATATGAAAAATGTCCACAAGACATGAAATATAGAGAAATACAGGGGCTATCCAATGGTAGTACCCACATACCCGCTGTCCAAATATTCACAGAATAAATTGAGAAAAACGCCCTATTCTTCAAACAATGTCAATTAAGACATGCACAAATAGCACCAAACCGCACAACAAAGGCCCCTGCCAATGTTGGAAGACCACAACGTGACTTGGGATTTAAAGGCACCCAGTCAATTTTTTTATTGAAGGGTAGTGAAAATATTGAGATCACATGCCACAAAGTGTTTCTGCAACACTTTTCAGCACATGAATTGGGGCTGTAAATGAGTAAGTAAGAGAACAGTTAGAGGTGTTATATAAGACATGAGGCCCCATGAAAAAAAGCTTTTCATTAGCACTTTTCCCATGAAATTTGGGGGTGTAAGGGTGTAAGTTGGTGAGCAGAAGGATGGGCGTGGGAGGGGGAAATCAGGAATGGCTGATGGAGAAAAATAGAAAACATGTATGTGCAACAGGGATCCTGGGGGTGAAAAGGACAATCTTTGAGGTGGTAATTGAGGGATTGTAGAGAAGTAGGGGTAATTCATGCAGAAAATATATGATTTGGGGGGTAGAACAGTGAATTAAAGACAGTGAAAAATTTGGGGACATGTGATCTTTGCAAAAAAAACATGTGGGATTTAGAGAACTGGGAGAGGGCACACTGGGGGATAATGGTTAAATGTATAGAATGGGGGGTATATAAGATTGAAGAGTAGGATAAAATGAATTCCTTCATGGATTTTTTGGTTTAATTATAAGTGGAGGACAAATAATGGGTGGAAGAAGATTTTATAACCCAGGGGGGTAGAATTTTGGTGATTAATCTACCTGAGGTCAAAAAAATAAAAAATGGGTGTCAAATAATGGGAATGAAATCATCCACTCTTGATGAAAATTTATATTCAAAAATGACATGAATTTAAGAAAATTATTTTAATATGCTTATGGAATCTGGCCAATATTTACTTTTATTGTTCATGAATGATGGATATAAAATTTAGATGAAAAATTAATATTTTTTTTTCATAAAATTTGAGCAAGAATTTTTACTGTTTACTAATTGTGTGTTATTTTTTACATATTTCATTATTTCATTATGTGGAAGGGGATTGAAGTACATATAGTATGGAAATTTGAAACCAGATCATATGTGTAAGAAAAAGAGATGAAAAAATCTAAATATTTTTTGGAACTTTAGAAGTCTATAATAATCAACATAAAATTATTTTGAACTGGCCAAAAATTAGATAAAAATTAATAAAAACAATTTATCAAAACATTTATTAAGAAATGAAATTGAAAAAAATTTAATCTTGGTCTATCTAGAAGAACTGAGATAAACTTCTTTACTTATCTTATGCATCATACCTGTATATAGCACTAAAAATTTGTAAAAAAGGTGAGTTTCAGACTACCCAGAATTATAACCAGGTTAAAACAAGGTTAGTAAGAAGTAAAAAAAAAAAACAACTTGCCTACCAGTCCTCTTTTTTTTCCCTTTGTGCCTGAAGCTCCATCTTACAATATCCTGGAGGTTCAAGAGCCTTTCCTTTCACATGATCACTTTTCTCCAGCCCCTGATCAAGGATGGCATCTTTTTGTACCACAAACCACTTCCTCCCCTCCTCACTCAAATCCCATTTGAAGTTGTTTTTATATTAACAAAAATTTCCCTCTTCACCTCTTCACTTCTCTCCCATCCCCTTCCACAGACCTCACCCTCCTCCTGATGAATCTCAACCCTCTCACCCTTCTTTTTGTTAATATTTACAATCTGCCTCAGACTTTTTCATCCACTCAGCATATTTTTTTCATTTCTCTCCCCTTTCATTAATATCCCTACTTTTCTTTTCATTGAATCCAACCTTCATCATGATTTTTGGGCCAGTACGGACAAACACTCATACAGTCACCCTGCTGCTACCCCCTTCCTAGATTCCATCACTGATCTGAACATGATGCTAATTTTACAACCAGGTATTCTGACTTTCCTACAAAACTAGGAATGTCACTTCAGTGATTGAACTAGTGTTTTCAAAGTTCTCTGCCCTGAATCTGGTGATTAGCTGTGTCACAGACTGTGATGGATCCATTTCTCATCTCTCTTATCACCAATCAATTGTCACTTTTCTCCTTTTCTCCCCTCTTCTGAAGACACACATACCCTTTTTCAACTGGAAGAAGTTTGATGAGTCTTCTCTTTCTATTTTTTTTTCCTCTCTTTCCTCTCCTACTCCCTCCCCCTTCCCCTATGACATAGACCAGGCTTCCAAATATGTCACTTCCCTCTTATCAAACTAATGGATTGTTTTTTCCAACTGAAGCATCCTTTCTCATTGTGTTGTGTATGGTGGAAAAGAGATATCTTGGATCACCTCAAGAAGTCCTGTTACAGTGCTCAGAGAAGAATGCACTCCTCCCCTACCCCTCACAATATGGCCAAGTTTATGGCAGCACATAAATCTTTTGAGTCCATAATAAAATATCTACAAAAATATCTTTGGAAAAACTTCTTATCCTCATTCACTCCTCTTACCCTTCACAAACCTGCTAAGTACCTTTCTCTACCCTCTAACCCACATTCTAATCCCCCTTTAACAGATGAGTCAGGTGCTATTATTACTGACAATCTCTTAAAAGGATCCATGCTTTTTAAAGGCACATCAGTTGTCTCAATTCAATGTGATTTATCTACCACTCCCCCTCCCTTCCCCTCTTCTCCCCTCAAGTCTTTTCACTTCACCAAATGTCACCAGACAACCTACGCACAAGGTCGAGGATGTTCCTGTAAGTCAGATGAGGGATTTTAGAAACTTCTTCCAACCACAGAGGAATGATTCGAGGAAATGATTCGAAGGTCACTCGAAGTAATAGCTATAGGTTCGAGGTTCGATCGAGAAGAATTATAAACTAGTTCCAAGGTAATAATAATTCTTAAAATCTCACGAAGGGTTGGTAACTCAATAATCAAAGATTTAGGATTTAGAAATGAATATTTGAGGAGGTAAAAGAAAGATACAATAACAATGATTTAACTTTTAAGGATTTACCACTATTAATGTAAATACGATATTATAATTTAATTCTAAGGAATATCGAGCCAAATACCCAACTCCTTTTATATCCTTTGTTCCTCCTCGCATTGACCTCCCTTCCATCGCAGCATTCCCATTCCATTGACCATTACTAACATACACTTAGACCCTCTCTACTAAATATCCGTTCATGCTCAATTCGCCCCTTTTAATTAATTAACAAAACTTTAATGAAAAAAAAAAAAACTACTACTATACTATTTCATTGATCCTTGCACTGTGCGTCGCTTATTGAAAAGGACTAAGGTACCCTATTGGGAGATTGACTAATTTAGATTTAGAGTTTAGGCTAGCGCAGTTAAATAGCAGTACACAAAGGAAAATTGCAGTTGCTATGGAGAATTGCTTTCTGCGCTTTGAGTATAGATTTAGGACTCGATATTATTGATTTATTGAGTTAATTTCGCTTCGAGTGTCACGTGGCGCGTGACAGATGCCCGGGTATAAAAAACGTGAACTCCGTTGAGCTTGAGCCATCTTCCCACACTAATTTCCGTTGTCTAATACTTTTTTCCCTCATCTCTTAATTATTTATTTTATAATGAACTGCCCTACTCCCACACCCACGCCTCCACACCCTAAAGCGGATGGGGGAATAATCACACGACAGTTTTCACAGACTTGCACGGCTTGTGAAAGCATGGAATATTTCTGTGTCGAAAGTACGGCGACTTGAGGCCCTCGCCAGAAATGCGAGTTTTGCCATTGGCGGCGAGTGGCGTGCAATGCGTTGACAAAGAACGCGGAAATCGAAAAACGATTTACAAAAACTAAATTTTGGGTAGTTCCGAAGACCAAAGAGGTGGTCGAAGACATTTGGGATGTCTCGATCGAAGATGAACAATCGGTGGGGGAAAATGATAAGGAGATGAACAACGAGATCTCAACCTGGGTAACCCAGGCCACGAGTTTGAAGCGAGGTGTTGAGGAAGAGGTCGACGAATTGGTGGAGGAGGATGAAGATGAAGTCCCTGTTTCAGGGCGGGCACCCAAGAAACAACGGGTGGTCATCGAGGACGATGAGAAAGAGAGAGAGGTAGAAGTCGAAGTGGCGCCCAGGTTATTTCTGGAGCCTGATCCCATCTTCGAGGTAAGTTTTAATTGTTTTATTTCAAGGATGAAGTTACTGATGAGTTTTGTTTTAGACATCGAATAACCTTGAAGAGCCGATTGCGGAGCCTGCGCCGGTTATACCAACTGAGGCAAACCCTCCAGCCACGGAAGTAGTTGAAGAGCCCGAAGACACCCTGGACCAGGTGTGGTTGAAGAAACCTTGTCAAGGTCAACGAGTAAGGTTCGCGGAAGAACTATGTGGGGAGGTCGACGCTATTATTGACGCTGCTTCCTTCGACGTGGCAGAGGAGCTATTGGAGATGGGAGAGGTGGTTCCGGTAGGAGAGGAGGAGGTATTTGAGAAATGCAGGAATGAAATAAGGGTAGTTTTGGAGAAAATGAAAAGATTGGTTTGAGAGAAGTTAAAAGAAAAGGAGATGTAAAGAAAGAAAATTGTATTTTAGTTTTATTTTATTATGATTATTTTTTATTGTAGGTGAATGTTGTTAATTTTATAAGATTTGAGAGAGAGAGAAAAAGAAGAGAAAAAAAGAAAAAAAGAAGTTTTAAATAAAAAAATTTAGAATTTGAAAGAAGAATTTTAAAGAAAGAAAAAAGGTTGTTTTTAATTGAAGGAAGTTTTAGTGTTTTTTTTTAAAAAAAGGAAAATTTTTATGTAAGAAAAGAGAGAGAAAAGAAACGGTTTTGTGATTGAGATGAGTTTGTTAAATTGAGGATTTTAAAAAAAAATTTTTTTTTTTTTTTTAAGAAATTTTAGTTGAAAAGAGAGGAAGAAGAAAGAAAAGAAAAAAACTGAATTTAGAATTTTAAGAGAATTTGAAAAGAAGAATTATTTGTTTCGAAGAATTATTATAGGGAGATTTAGAGGTTGAAATTAAGTTCGAGGAAATGGTCGTGTCGTACAAGATTTGATGATTCAAAGGAAAGAAAGTTTTTTTTTTTTTTTAAAGAGAGAATAAATTTTTTGGAAGAGAAAATTTTAAAGAGAATTTTAAATTTATGAAAAGAATGTATTTAAAGAATTGAAAAGAAAAGAAAGAAAATATTTAGAGAGATTTATTTTTATTTTATTATTTATGTTTTATTCTATTTATTTTATTTTATTTTATTTTATTTTATTTTATTTTATTTTATTTTATTTTGTTTAATTTTAATTTTGATTTTATTTTATTTTATTTTATTGTATTTAATTTTAATTTTGGTTTTGGAGGAAATTTTATAGAAAGAAAAGAAGAGAGAAAGAAGAAAACAAGGCTAAGAAATTTAAGAGGTGTTTTAGATTTTAAAGAAAGAAAGAAAAAGAAAAGAAAATTTTAAATAAACAAATTTTAAGGTTTTGGTTTTAAAGGATATTTTGAATGAAAAGATTTTAGGAGTTCAGGAGCGTTAGAAACATTGATGGCTGGTTCCCAGGATGTTTTGTCTGAGTCATTGAGGAAGCCTTCACATTCCATGAGGTATTGAAGTTTCCCCTTGCGTATTCTTGAATCAAGGATACGACTTACTTCTCACTCTAGATGATCTTCTACTTCAACCGGTTCCGGAGGGGGTTGGTTCTTGCCCGGGTATATTTCTCGAGCCAGTTCCAGGAGAGATACATGGAAAACAGGGTGAATCGCCTGCCATTTAGGAGGTAACTTGAGTCGAAATGCAGTTTTAGAGACTTCAGAGTCGATTTCGAACGGTCCCAAGCGCTTTTCAGCCAGTTTCTTTGATGGTCTTGTTGTTCGGATGTTTCGTGCATCGAGCCATACTTTGTCTTTGTCGCCTGGTTTAAAGGAAGGAGCAGATTGTGGATGTTTGTCGGCCTGTTCCTTGTATCTTCGAATTGCTGATTCCAAATTTGTTTTAAGTTCTTCTTGGAGTCGTGATATAGTTCGAAGATAATGTTCCGTAGGATGATTAGTTCCTACATGAATTGAGTTGAATCGAGGATGTCATCCATAAATGGTTTCGAAGGGAGATTGTCGTGTCGAAGAATGAGTCGAGTTATTATAAGCAAATTCGGCCAATGGTAGCCATGTGGTCCAATCGTCTTGTTGGTAACTGACATACATTCGAAGATATTGTTCGAGGATTTGGTTAACTCTTTCTGTTTGACCATCGGTTTCAGGGTGATAGGCCGTGGAGAGATTCCTCGTGATATTGAGTTGTCAACACAGTTGGGTCCAGAATGTGGATACAAACAATGAGCCTCTATCTGAAATAATATCATTTGGTAAGCTGTGTTTAGAAAATACATATTCTAGAAACAATTTTGACAAATCTTCTGCTGTAGCAGTAGTTGTGGTTTTAATAAAAATAGACATTTTTGAAAATCTATCTACTATTACTAATATAGCATCAAAATCATTAGAAATAGGAAGTTGAGAAATGAAATCCATCGATAAAGATTCCCAAGGTTTAGAGGGAATAGGAAGTGGTTGAAGCAACCCATGCTTCCTGTGACGGGGAGCCTTATTCCTATTACATTCGTAACAAGCTTTTATATAGGCCTTGATTTCCTTGGTCATACCTGGCCAGAAGAAATCCCTCTCTATTAACTGGTAGGTTTTATCAACCCCAAAATGACCAGCTAATGGAGAATCATGTCAACTATTGAAAATCCATAATTTTATCTCATTGTTGTCGGGTATGACTACTCTACCTTCAAAGACTAATAGACCTGATTCAATACTAAATCTTTTGGCCCCTTGCTTCGAGAGTATTTTGTCTTTTAACCCTAAACAATAATAGTCCTTCGACTGAGCTTTGAGGATGTTGGATAGTGGATTTCGAAAAGATTGAATTGTCATCGAATTAAGTTGATGAGTCGTTAACATTGATTTGTTGAAGATTGATTGCACATTTTCTGGGTTCTTGTCAGCAAATGCGTCCCCCCGCTGTGGGTAAACGTCGTCCCGACGTGACAAGATATCTGGGACAATGCAGTTTTTTCCTGGGCGATAGGAAATAGAGAAAGAAAATTCAGACAAAAATTCAGCCCACCTGGCTTGAAGCCTGGTTAACACTTTAGAAGACATGAAGTATTTCAAAGCATTATGATCTGTTAAAATTTGAAAAGGACTATCTAGGATGAGAAGAAAAGAACGCCATTTTTTAAGACAATGGATAATAGCTAAAAGCTCTTTGTCATGAATTTCATAATTTAATTCCGCGGCTATGAGTTTGCGTGACTCAAAAGCAACAGGATGAAACAAATTTGTTTCAGGATTTAATTGGGAGATGACCCCTGCAATAGCATAATCGCTCGCATCTGTCTCAACTATTGTCGAGGCAGAAGGATCAAAATGCCAAAGAATTGTGGCTGTGGTGAACACCGTTTTTAGTGCTTGGAATTCCTTTCGTGCTGTAGAAGTAAAAACAAAAGGAATATCTTTTCTAAGAAGAGAAGTAAGATTGGAAATAGTTTTAGAGTAATCTTTAATAAATCTTCTATAGAAGTTTGCAAAACCCAAAAATCCTTGGAGTGATTTAATGTTTTTGGGCTCAGGCCATTCCAGGATTTTCTGGATTTTTTTATCATCCATGACTAAACCGTCAGTGGACAACGTAAAACTCAAAAAATCAATTGATTTGAGGTGGAATTTGCATTTATTATGCTTGGCGTAGAGACCATGATCTCGAAGACGATTTAGGACCTGTCAAACATGATGAATATGTTCATCCAGTGTTTTCGAGAATATTAATATATCATCTAAATAGACGACTAAAAATTGTTCAACAACATCTTGAAAGATATCATTAACAAAATTTTGAAAAGTTGAAGGTGCGTTACATAATCCAAAAGGCATAACTAAATATTCAAAACTACCAAATCTAGTGCGCATTGCAGTCAGTGGTTCATGACCTTCCGCAATGCGAATAAGATTGTAAGAGCCTCTAAGATCAATTTTAGGAAAGAAATTAGCACCATTGACAAGGGTAAGAAGTAATGACATAGGAGGAACAGGATATGCATTCTTCTTTGTGACTGTGTTGAGCTTTCTATAGTCAAGACACAACCTAAGACTACCGTCCTTCTTTTTTACAAAGAGGACAGGGGAGCCGGTTGGAGATTTACTGGCTCTGATGAAACCTTTGGCTACATTCTCTGCAATGTAGTCTCGAAGAACTTGAGATTCGTCCTTCGATAAAGAATAGACAGGACCTTCCAGAGGTACTGGGCCTATTAACTCTATTTGATGGTCGTAGGGTTGATGAGGTGGTAACTTATCGGCCTTGCGGATTGAGAAAACATCGAGGAAATCGTGGTAGATTTCCGGTAGAGTTGATTTGATGGCTTCAACGTTTATTTGGTCGTCCTCTTCATCTTCGAGAGAATCTGTCGAGGGGATACCTGTATTGAGAGAGCATAATTCAATTACTTTGAGGCAATTTAAATCCTCTTCGAGTGATGTCATCGAGCTAGAAGGGTTAGCCAATTGCTCATTTTAAGAAGGTAAAGATGCTTGCAAGTCATCTGGCAGAGATTTGTCCTCTAGCAGGACGTTGTCAGGCGGGTTGTTTAACTCCCTATTGACCTGCATTGAAGAATCAGAAATATACTTAGAGCATGGGGCGATCAATCCCCTAGTCCAATCAATTTCGGGATTCCAATGCGTTAAAAAGTCATGGCCAAGAATGGTATCGTCCATCCTTGGGGCTTCCAAGACTGATAATTCCCACTCAAAGGGGGGAAAATTCGGAAAGTTGAAAACCCATAAAACTTTCTTACTTACCCAATATTTGGGTTCCTCTGATTCGACCAAATAGATGGGAGTTCGATCGATATCTGTAAATGTTAGTTGAAGCTTCTCAGCAAAAGATAAACTAACAAAAGAAATTGAAGCTCCAGAGTCTATAAGACAACTGAAGGGGATGTCCTCCTTAAAAAGAATGAATCTCAAGCAGTTTAAGGCAACTCCAGTCCTTAAGACATGGAGGTTCTGTGCACTGGGAGAGATAAGATAGTTTGCTTTGCACACAAGTAAACTATCTACTAGTTTTTTGACTTGGAACTAGTACCTTCTCTTTCCTTCAACTTTACACAGTCTTCCAACTTGTGCTTACCCCCACAATACATACATAACCCATTATCTGCTCGTCTCTTCCTCTCAGCTTCTTTAAGTTCCCCTTTAGGATCCAGTACTTTGCTGATATCGCCTGGGGTTGAGCCTTTTGGTCGAGGTTTATCCTTTCCCTTATTGGGTTTGGATTGAGTCAAGGAGGATTGATTTGGTCGTGGGTGTGAAGAAGGTCCCGATTTAAAATTTAGGCCTTGAGATTTGTTGGCATATCGACGATGTTGAAGTCGTCCTTGATAAACGCCATCAAGTTCGAGGGTTCGATCCATTAAGTCCGTTAAAGTAGTCATCTTCTGACCGTGAAGATTTAATTGATCTAGAATCCTCAAAGGAAGTCCTTTCTTGAAATGATACTTAAGGGCAGCATCATTCCAACCTACTTGAGTTTGAAGTGCTCTGAAGTTTGAGATATATTCAGAAGCTTTACCATTATCACTCATGCGAAGAAAATCAAGTTCAATTTCCGCGTTGTCCGTTTCATTAGGGTCCCCAAACAACGTAAAAAGTTGGTCCTCGAATTTTTCCCAATTATTGATAAGTAAGTGGGTTTCTGTCGAGGAAAGCATGAGTAGATAAGGTTCGAACCATCTTGCTGCTTTTCCGGCTAGGAATGAAGAAGCGTAAACAACCTTTGATCGGTCGCTGTTAAAGGTTCGAGGATCATTATGGAACAGTAGTATGCAGGTTTGCAAGAAGGGTCGCAATCTGTCGGGGTGATCTCCGTCGAATTTGTCAGGAGATTTCATAGAAGGAGTTTTGAACTTAGATCCCTCTGAAGACGTTGGATTTGAAAGGGTTTTCATAAAAAGTCTCATGAAATCTTCCAGAGAGTTAGATGGTCCCGGTTCTGAGGATTGGCCAGAAGGGTGATTGGCAGGGGCGGATGGTGCCTCATGCATTGTATCCTCTCCTTCTTCTTCATCACTAGAATCCTCAAAATCTTGTGGAATGTCTTCTACAGATTGAACTGAATGTTGCCGTTCCCTAAGGTTGAGTGGTTCCAAAGAGTGCGTGCAAGAAACAGACCTTGTGGCTGTTGGCCTGCCTCTAGCGCGAGCTCTAGTAGTAGCGCCCGTAGGAGGAGTGCGTTGAACAGGTGCCATTTAAATTTTTAGAAACACCTAAAAGGACGTAGTAGTGCAAAGAATGAGAACTACGGAGAATTAAATTATACTGTCACCGGACGACCTACGCACAAGGTCGAGGATGTTCCTGTAAGTGAGATGAGGGATTTTAGAAACTTCTTCGAAGCACAGAGGAATGATTTGAGGAAATGATTCGAAGGTCACTCGAAGTAATAGCTATAGGTTCGAGGTTCGATCGAGAAGAATTATAAACTAGTTCCAAGGTAATAATAATTCTTAAAATCTCACGAAGGGTTGGTAACTCAATAATCAAAGATTTAGGATTTAGAAATGAATATTTGAGGAGGTAAAAGAAAGATGCAATAACAATGATTTAACTTTTAAGGATTTACCACTATTAATGTAAATACGATATTATAATTTAAATCTAAGGAATATCGAACCAAATACCCAACTCCTTTTATATCCTTTGTTCCTCCTCGCATTGACCTCCCTTCCATTGCAGCATTCCCATTCCATTGACCATTACTAACATACACTTAGACCCTCTCTACTAAATATCCGTTCATGCTCAATTTGCCCCTTTTAATTAATTAACAAAACTTTAATGAAAAAAAAAAACTACTACTATACTATTTCATTGATCCTAGCGCTGTGCGTCGCTTATTGAAAAGGACTAAGGTACCCTATTGGGAGATTGACTAATTTAGATTTAGAGTTTAGGCTAGCGCAGTTAAATAGCAGTACACAAAGGAAAATTGCAGTTGCTATGGAGAATTGCTTTCTGCGCTTTGAATATAGATTTAGGACTTGATATTATTGATTTATTGAGTTAATTTCGCTTCGAGTGTCACGTGGCGTGTGACACCAAACATGAGCTGATATCAACCCTTCTTAAGACTAAAAAAAGGCAGATCACCTGGCCCTGATGGGATTCCCAATGCACTTCTACATTGTAATCCTAATACAATTTATGACATTCTATTAACCCTGTTCCAACAGTGTTTGAACACAAGTCATTATCCAATTCATTGTAAATGTTCCAGATCAGTAATTATTTGTAATCCTGGTACCCTAACTACTCCATCCCCAGTGATTTCCACCTAATAGCACTTCTCAACACCATGGGTAAGCTGTTGAATTCAATGCTGAACACATGTTTGTCCTTCTGCATGGAATCAGGCAACCTTTTCACTGAAAACCACTATTTCAGGCGTCCCTTAAGAAGCACATCTGACACTTTACTGTACCTCACTGTCTGGACCAAGGACAATTGGAGGCTAGGAAAGGCTGTTGGTGCCCTTTATCTTGATGTCAAAGGTGCTTTCCCATCTGTAGATATACAAAGACTTTGACAAACCCTCCTCTCACTCCCACTTCCTCATGACTTTATATCCCTTATTACCAGCTCTTTAGAAGGCCATAACACCAACATATCATTCTCCACATACAAATCTCCCTATGCCTTTTTTCCTAAAGGCCTTCCTCAAGGCTCTCCTTTATATCCTCTCCTATATATTATTTATAACTTGTCATTGCTAATGCTTCCCTCTCTTTCCAGATCCTGTTTAGCTATTGGATATATTGACAATGTCATATTCCTATCAGCCAAAAAGGACCCTAAAAAGGTGACCAAAGTATTGTCTCAATTGGGTGTAGAGGCCCTTGAATGGAGTCCATCTCATGCAGCAGTATTTGATGTTCCCAAAACCAAATGGCTATTTCTGACCAAACATCTTCCCCTTCTAAAGTCTCTCCCCTCTCTTCTTTTCAACCATCAATCTCTGGTGCCGGTCTGTTAAGACCTGAGAAGACAGACTACTACTAGTGCTGATGCTAGCCTTTAAAAGGGACTGACTATGCTGATGCAGCAGTGAGACTAACTAGACTGACTATGTTGGGACTGCCAACAGTGAGGAAAGATGTGACTGACTGTGCTAAGTTAGCAGTGAGACAAAAGAGAGTACTGAATTACTAGATAAGTTGTCTGATGAGGAGCGCTCCACAGTGCTTGCCCCATATAACCCACTTATGCAATATCCAATCTTCTGCCACTTTACAATGCATAGCGCCTCTAGTGCTCCTCTTCTCCACCTCTCAACCAAGTCCAAACACAGTCTCTTGGTTCAAATGGCTGGGCATGTAACTGGACTCTACTCTCTCTTTCAAGCCCAATGGCACCAAAGTTGTTGCCAAAGGATTTCAAGCTGCCAATACTATTCACCAACTTGCTTCATCTGGCTGGGGCATCCCACTCTGTCAGTATAAGCTCCTAATTAACTCTCTCATTTGTTCCAGAACAGACTATGCTGCCATTGTCTGGCACAACCGCAGGATTACCTTGAAAACAACAAGAATGTTACAAGTTGTCTACAACAGGGCCACTCAAAGAGTACTTGGTTGCTTCTGTTCTACTCCTGTGTGCCTCCTTCTCCATGATTCAACTTCTCTCCCAAGCAAACAGCACTTAGATCTTGTTGTATGCAAAGCTTGGGTGAGACTTCTTACTATTCTTCCCTCCAATTCTATTGCTAGTCTAGCTAGATCAATACTCTCTTCCCCACTTCCCAAACTGCACCTCCACCCTCTGCACCTTCTGTCTTCCCCCTGCTTTTTCCCTCCTCTCTTCCCCCCTTGGTCATATGGACTCCTGTTCCTTAGCAGCTTTCCCTCCTTGGTCTCCCCCTTTATTTGAGGCTGGTCATTGAGATATGTCAAAGGAAACGTCCCTTGACAATGCTTTGAAATTCCTTTTTATCTCACCCACTACCCTCCCACTTCATTTACACTGATGGTTCAAGATCAATGGAGGGTGTTTTCTCTGCTGCTTTTGATCTGGGCCTCCCTCTCCCCCTCATATCTTGACTTGGTGATGGTTCTTTATACTCAGTTTTTGAGGCTGAGTCTGCTCACTAGTTGTTGTCACCCCTCAGTTTGTAAATACTTTCTTATTTGGGTCCGTCTCTCCTTCATGCCCCTCGTTGGGTGAGATTTTAAGAAATAAAAAAATAAAAAAGATAAAAAATATCTAATCCCAAGTCTGCCATTTATGATAGCGTCTTCGAATGGAGTTTTGAGACTGAAGTCCGCCAGGCTTATATGGTAATGTTGGACACCCCCTTGTAAATAAATAAATAAAAATGAAATGATGCAATTTTTCTAAATATAGAGTATCCCTGTTGTGTATGGTGCGTCCGACATAGCTTTTCCCTTTCCCATATATATATAATATTGAATAAAGTTTACAGTGAAGTAGATAACAAAATGGTGGCAAAGACTCTAAGCGATATACAAGTGAAGGATGACTATTTAAAGAACAACATTACTAAAGGTCAACCACTAAAACGCAACTTCGGTTAAACGTGTCTTAATTCCTCTTACTTGTCAGATATTTTAATTACTTTTTTTTTCCATCAACCAATCATATGACTAGCTATCTGAGTTAGGAGTTCAGCATGATTACATGATACAGTGATGACTAGTTTGATTAATTAAATATAAGATAGTGATATACGACAAAATGGCACGTTCTTTGCAGTAAAACTTTAGCGCTATTTGTCTATTTGTTTTACAGTCTAATTTGGACGAGTATCCCCGACGCTTAATTCAAACACACAAGTAAATGATGAATTGACAATCAAAGAAAACATTGACCAAGTTTTCAAGAGCTAAGATGGTATGAACCATCCCTTATCTATTATATGAGGATATGCATAGTACTAGAATCTATCCACAAATGAACTGAGGAAACAAAGACGTGAAAAAAAAAAAAAAAAAAAAAGTAATGGATGCGCGTCTATAGCCTGTTTTCATTTTTTAAATCGTGACAAGCTTCAATCACTCTTTTGACCATAGTTTGTTCACCTTTGCGTACCCAAACTCTGGGATCTACAAACCGAGAAGTTGAAGTCAAAAAAAGGTCAAAGTAATGGTTGAAAAGATGTGGTAATGATAAAAGGACCGATGATTACCATAATGACTCTTATTAGGTTTGGTAGCTCCTTCAGGATTACCAACTTGAGTTTTAAGATATTCCTTTTTGGATTCGAAATAATCCTATGTTTTGAAGAGTGAAAAAAAAAGTAAGAGACATATTATCAAAAAATATCTTTATAATTGTATACTAGCGGGCTAAAACTAACACGAAAGCCTTCCATGTACGCCCATTGGGTATCTACAATATAAATATCAAATGACAAAGAGAGAAGTAATGATAGGTCAAAAAATGATTAAAGCAAAGGCCATAGCAACATGAAAGTGGGGGACAGACCAGTGTCAATATTCATTTTGATGACACCATTGTTAAGAGCGGTTGCTATTTCTTCTTTGGTAGATCCAGAGCCACCATGGAAAACGAGAAAAAGGGGCCTTGGATCATCAGAATTGAGTTGCTTTCTAGTATATTCTTGGTGTTTCCCCAATAGCTCAGGCGAAAGGCGAACATTGCCGCTTTGATAAACTCCATGAACATTTCCCTGAAAAAAAAATAAAATCAATTGAAAAGAAAAAAAAAAAAAAAAAAAACTAGGAACCACTTCAAAACAGTTAAAGACTTACAAATGCAGCCGCAATGGAGAACATGGGGCTGACAGCACTAAAAGAGCGATATACATCCCACTAAAAGCGTAAATAGAAGATCAGTTCAACTGTCTCTGGAGGATATAAAGACAAAGACGTCGTAACAAAAAGGTATAGTAAAACAAATGTATAAGTTAAAGAAGAGTTATCAAAATGAAATGACCGACGATGTCTTCAGGTTGAGTGTATAGGGCAGCATTATCGACATGTTCATTGTTGACACCGTCTTCTTCTCCACCGGTAATACCGATTTCCATTTCTAACCAGAGATCAACTTTGGCCATTCTTTTAAAATAATCAACACATGTGTTAATATTTTCTTCTTTGGATTCCTCTGACAAATCCAACATGTGACTAGAAAACAAGGGTTCTTTGTGCTTGTTAAAATAATCCTCATCAGCTTGAAGCATGCCTTCAAACCACGGGAGTAGCTTTTTAGCGCAGTGATCGGAGTGCATGACGACAGGGATACCATAGAAGGGGGCAATGGCTCTTTAATAAGAAGAAGAAGAAGAAGAGAAATCGTCAAGAGGGACAAACCAATGAAAGAAATTTAGAATTGAATGGATTGTGTAAAGATAAACCAACCTGACAAAATGAGCGGCTGCTACGGCACCAGCAATGGAAGCTTGCTGTTTATCGTTGGGCATACTTTTCCCAGCAAAGAATGCGGAACCGCCCTGAGAAACTTGAATGATGACGGGAGCTTTGGCAGCCCTTGCGCCTTCGAGAGCAGCAATGACGGTTGAGCTAGAAGTGCACTGATGACAAAGGAAGAGGGTGATGAGTGACAGAGAGAGAGAGAGAGAGAGAGATGGGAAGAGAAGAGAAGAAGGGAAGAGAACTACATTGAAAGCGGGGATAGCAAAATGATTTTCTTTAGCATAATTAAGGAGAGCCAAGAGTTTTTTTCCAGTGACGACACCGCTGTGAGGAGGAGGGGAGAGTTAGAGAGGGAGAGAGAGAGAGAGAGGAAGAGAGAGGGAGATGGACGTACGGCTGAAAGAAAGAGTAAAGGAATATGAAGTAAGCGAAGTGAAGTGAAATGCATGATGATGATGATGACGACGAGAGATGAATAAGAACGAAAAACACTGACAGGGACGATATCAAGAAGACTCATTTTGATGGTGGTGGAAGATGAGAAGAAAGTGGATTCCAGTGGGGCGATTCGTTGGGGCAGAGAGGGAGATGGCTATTCATTATGGGGTTGATGCATGCATATTCATGCTTCCCTTTTGGAGGCATGCATATTCATTCTTTCCCCTCTCCCCTATATGCATCTTCCCCTCCTCCATGCATCAAACGCCGCCCGTGCCCATTTCTATCGTCGGCCAGCGTCCGTTCGTCTGGCACATCGATCGTAGTTCCTTCCTCTCTTCTCTTCTCTCCTCCACTCACGAATCCTTTTCCTTATCAGATCTCAAATATCTTCGCACAATCCACAACATCTCCGGCACTCTCTCCGGTACACTTCCTCAACTCTCTCAACAAAACGTTTTCCTCGGTCTTCCCCTCCAACTTTTTCCTGAAGAGGTCGTCTTATTAGTCGATCAAGGTTCTTTCTTTCTTTCTTTCTCTCTCTCAATCCTTTTCAATCTGATTTACACACACACACACACGCACTCTCTCTCTCTCAAAGGAATCGCCGTTCTTGTCAATGATTCCGCCGCCCATCATGATTCCATTCCCTCACCTCTTCATGCCTCGCTTTATCTTGATCTCAGAAAGGCCGACTTTGAAAATCAGCAGAAATTCATTGCAAAAACAGATTATGAAAAACGTCTAGCCATGCAATCCTTGCATCAACCCCAAATCTTGGAGGCTCGTCTGAAAAAAAACGCCCTTCAGAAACCTCTGGAAGATGAACTTTTCTCATCTACTGACGATCCACCCTCTTCTAGCATAGCCCCAGCATCTACAACGACGACGCCTTCGACCCCTTATTTTATTAATATTCCTCTGTCCTCTACTTCCGCATCCTCATTTTCATATAATACAACTTCTCATACTTATTCAAACCTCGATCAAGCGCGTCGTGCAAATGTCTGGACATATCCTAACACGTCTATCCAACGAGCTAGATGCAAAGTGTATAAGGCACTTTGGCTCAAAGGTTTTTTTATTGGTCTTGGCCTCAAATTTGGTTGTGACTTTCTTGTTTATCCAGGTGAGCATATCGAACCTCTTGTTTGAGGCTATCACCTTGCACTTCTCTTTCCTCAACTATGATTTGAATCGACTCACTTGCATTGTATTCTTTCTATTCGTCATCAGGTGATACGCTTCGCTATCATTCCCATTTCGCTTGCACTGTTATCGATACTCCCCATACTGAACTTAGGCCCATAGATCTCGTTTCATTTGGAAGATTGGCTACAGCTGTCAAAAAGGCTCATTTATTAGCTTGTTGGGATGAAACCAATGACTCAGTTCATTTCATGAGTCTTGAATGGGCTGGAATGGGTTAACACTTGTCAATGTAATCATGTTCAATAAATAAATAAAAGTGAGGCACTAAGGAGACAGGGTCTTTTTTTAGCGTTTTATTCCGGTCACAGACTTTTGCGCCACTTTCAATTCAGTTTATTTTTCTACATCCTCTATACTACCTCCATCAGTTCTGTTGATTGAAAATGGAAGGAAATGAGTAGGAGATACTGCTAACTTTATAAAGGGAAATGAGCGAGAGATACTGCTAACTTGATAGAGGGGAGAGGACTGGCTGCAAATTTGAACTCCTAACTGAATTGAAAGCGATGCAAAACTCTGCGGCCGGAACAAAACGCGAAAAAAGACGCCGTATCCTTAAAAAATGGACATATCCACAAAAACTTATAACTCTTTCACTTTCAACTTTGAGCAATCTTATATATATATATCTGTAATGGTATTCAGGTATCAATTCAAAACTACCTTGCACTTAAAATCCCTCAGAGCATGATCATTCAAAATAAAAAAAGATAAACAGGATAGGGTGGGAAATGAGAGCATAATAGGGGGGGAGGGGGGTATCAATGTTAAGGGATCCACAATTAGGGAGCAGGAATTTTTTTTTCCTGGATGCATGATAATACATTATCCCACTTCTTATACCCCAATTTCTATTCCTAATTCCTGATCCCAAACTCATCACATCCATGATTGATTTGTCAGCAAGTCACATGACATATAATTGCAGATGCCATCTTTATGTCTCTCTTCACTCTATGCTACTTAAAGGGGGCCAAATCTTTATCATGATCCCAGATATGATCTTGCCTCAATTCTTGAAATTCCTCATTTAGACTTCACACAATTTTTTGATCTTCTCCTGATTCTTTTTTCAAACTTTCTCAACTCATCTCCAATCATCCTATCTTCCATAAAAATTCCCATAACAAACAGCATAATCCTGCCTTTCAACTTGCTGTTGCACTATGATGCTTTAGTTCAAATGGAAATGGTGCTGCTGTAAGACGTTTAGATAATCTCTTTACCATAGGATATGGTACCATCATATTATACACCAAGCGCTGCATGATTGCTATCCTTTCTCTCAAGTCTCAAACACTTGCTTAACCAACTCCACAACAGTGACTTAAATCCTCTGAAGTAATGCAAAATGAAGGTTTCCCTGGACGTTTAGGTTTTGTTGATGGTACAATTGTACCTTTGAGCCAAAAGCCTGCTCATGATGGCAACCATTATGTTGATTGCAAAAAAAAAAAAAAAGGTTTCTTCAAAATGTTCTCCAATTTCTCATCTTTCATAAACTAACTTTTTATCTTCTTTGTAGATACTCTATTGCCGTTCAGCTTGTCTGTGACATCAACAAAAAGTTTATTGCTTTTCACAGTAGCTGCCCCGGCTCATGTCATGACTCTTCTGTCTTCCAAAGAATGAGGATTTCTCAAACCCCAGACTCATACTTTGACAATTCTCAGTACCTCCTTGCAGACTCAGCATATGCAAGTGGAAAGTACATTATACCTGCTTTCCATGGTGCAACTTTAGAAAAATGACCCCAAAACTATCACCTTGCCCAATCAAGAGTACAGATTGAACATGCTATTGTGATTTTAAAGGGAAGATTTTCTAGTCTCTGGGAACTCAGAATCCAATTTCAAAAAAAAAAAAAAAAAAAATATGGAAATCAAAACTGCAAATCATTGGATAATGACTTGTGTTATACTCCACAATATCCTAGCTGATTTAAAGGATGAGTGGAATGATCTTTATGAAGACAAGGATCCTGAACCTGTTCCAGCTCTCCCCTCCCTTGAATCACAAAACATTCTTTCAACTGGCATACACAATGTCATTATGCCAATCACCCTCCAACATTTTGAAACACAACCCTTTTAATTTTTATTTTAAATTTAATTTAATTTACTTTTTTTTTTTTTTTTCATACTCTGCACATGTTCAACTTGTGTGCTTTTATTCACTTGGTTTGGTGTTTTTTTTTTTTTTTTTTTTTTTTTTTTTTTTTTTTTTTTTTTTTGTTGGATGTCTCATTTGTCTTTATTCACCAGCTCAACATGACATTGCATATTTTCTGCAATCACATCCTTTTTCACTGTTTCTTTTTTTTTTTCATTCATCCTTCATATCCTTTTCCTCCTCTCCTCAAACATCCCTCAAACAATTTGGTTTCATTTTTTTTTTCTCATCTCATCTCATCTCTCCAGGTAAGTCATTTAATTCTTTTTTTTTTTTTGATTTTTTTTTGATTGTGAAATTATAAATATTTTTTGTCTTTCCTTCTTTCTTTCTTTCTTTCTTTTATTTATTTTTGTAGGTGGGGGTTTTTTTTTTGGTTTTTAAGGTTAGATTAACCGTTTGTTTACTCCCTCTTTTCTTTCTTTTTTAGCTCCATCACCCTACTCTTCATCCCTCCTTGGTATGGTTATTATCCCCCCTTTCCCCTATTTCACATTTTTTTTTGGTTCCATGTCATTAAAACACATACATTGCACATTCTTTATGCATTTCACTTACTCTATATTTGATTTCCCCCCAATTCCAACATCAATCTTTCTTACTCTATTTTTCATACTTTTCAATTAAGGTAAGTGTCATCTACTTTTTTTCATGTCTCTATGACTTCCCTGTCTTTCCATGAAATTTTCATACTTAAATACATGCATGGCTCTTATATGAATAACAGTGGACTTATTAAACTCCTTTTGATCTCATCTTCATTACCACTTTTCAAGTTTTTGTAAAATTTTGAAAATCAGACTTGGAATTAGGGTTAGGCTTATTCAAATCTAATGTTCTTTTTACTGAGGATTCTCCTGAAGGCTACCTTTCATTTCCTACAAACAGATTTGAATTTGTTTCAGTGGTTGCTGAGATATTGACCTTTCAAGTTGAGCCTTTTTTTCCCAATTTAATTTTTTTTTATTTCATGTTTTTATGTAAAGAAATAAGGGTTAGGTTTACTTAAATCACATTTCATTTAACTGAAGATTTTCCTGAAGACTACCTTTCATTTCCCACAAACAGATTTGAATTTGTTTCAGTGGTTGCTGAGATATTGACCTTCATAGTTGAGCCTTTTTTTTCCCCAATTTAAATCACTACACAATATAGGGGGTGGACTTGCTAGCAAGTCCTCAACCTGAACTCAGATGGAACTTAGATGGAACTCAGACTGAACTCATACTGAACCCATACTGAACTCTACTTGAACACCCACCTAAAACTGCTCTTCTGAGTGGTGTTCATCCCTGATTGTATGGTTCCTTTATCAATAGCTCAATGTGTGTTCAATCTGTGGTGAGTTTGGGTCAAAAGTTGTGGACTTGCTAGCAAGTCTGCCCCCCATATTATGTGTTGAATTTTTTTTTATTTCATGTTTTTATATAAAAAATTAGGGTTAGGTTTACTTAAATCACTTGTCCTTTAACTGAAGATTCTCCTGAAGCCTATCTTTTGTTTCCCACAAACAGGTTTGAATTTGATATGGTGGTTGCTGAGATTTTGACCTTAAAGGTTGAGCCTTTTTTTCCAAATTTCACTTAATTTATTTTATGTTTTTATATTGCATAATTAGAGAAGAAGGTTTCTGAAACTCTTATCTGATGTTTATCTTGGCCTATATCTCCATCTGGTCGGAATTTTTATCTTCAGTTTTCCAGATTTTGTGAAATTTTGAAAAGCAGAGCCAGAATTAGAGTTAGGTCTATTTGAATCTTAAATTATTTTATCTGAAGAATCTTCTGTAGCCTATCTTTCATTTTACATAAGCAGATTTGAATTTGGTCCAGTGGTTCCTGAGATATTGACCTTTAAATTTGAGCCTTTTTTCTAAATTTCACTTAATTTATTTCATGTTTTTATATTGCATAATTAGAGAAAAAGGCTTCTGAAACACTTATATGATGATTATCTAGGCTTTTATCTCCCAAATTTTAGGATCACTTAATTATTTCTTGGCCAATTGCTTTAAAAAATTATATACTTGTACATTTCAATCCAACCATATACTGGCCAAGAAATCTGGACTTCTCAATTGGACAGATATAGAATGGGTTGAACTCAGTAATGATTATATCTTTTATTCTAATGTTATCATCAACTATGGAGGATTTCATGGCCAGAACAATGTTGGAAAAACTGCTTCTAATATGCTTACTTTTTGGCTTTTCTGTTATATCAATCCTATTACTGGAAGACCAATCCCTTCACCTGCTAAAATCAAAGGCTATGGACTATTCTTTCCAGATCATAAATGTATCATGGAATTTGGATTAGGAAATGAGATTATGAAATAGATTTGGAATTCTTCAAGAGATAATCATCAAACTACTAAGGCACCTCCTATATTGGAATCTTGTGAAACTTTTACTCATTTTGGATGTTCTTTTCAGATCAATCAAAGTTTGATAAGCTGGGAAAGTAAAGTAAATGGTGGATGGTCAATGGCTACTAAAACATTAGGGAAGGGTTTTAAATATGGTAATTAATGTATTTTTCAAATTTTTATTTATATTTCTTAAATTTTTATTTTATCAGTTATTAAAGATAATCAATCAAATTTAAGTAATGTACCATTGGGCCTTTATGTTGTATAAAGATGTTCATACAAACACATAATTGTATTGTATGAGTGAGCTCATAATACCATTCTTGTCATATGTTTTATTTGACTTTGATCATATCTGAAATCATTGGCAGGTTGTATTTGGGATTCCATTACTTTTACCTGGCTGGTTATCTTTTTTGATTGATTTGCTTTATTATTTATGAAATTAACATTAAAAATTTTTTAATCCTCATCCCTTTCCAGAGTAAAGTACAGTGGGTGGAGGGTTATTTCCAAATTTTCAAATAAGACATGTAAAATATTTGACTTGAAAAAATTTCTGGTGATACCCACCCCTTACTTCAATAAAATGCAGGGTTGGTGTCACCTGTCTACCTACACACAAAGTCAAGGATGATCCAAAAAGTAAGCGAGATACAAGGATGAGTGGGACTACAACTTTGAAGCACAGAGGATTACTTCAAGGAAGTGATTCAAAGATAGAACTGAGTAACTAGAATGGTTTCTAATATTCTTTGAGTAATAGTTTAATGTGTAATGAAGGAACACTAAATATTGTGGTTGTCACCGGACGACCTACGAACAAGGTCGAGGGTGTTCCTGGAAGTGAGATGGAGATAGGAGTTTAGAAACTTTGTTGAGGCACAGAGGAAATGTTTGAGGAAGTGATTCAAAGATGACTCAAAGGAAGAACTACTGCTTTGAGATACGTTTGAGGAGAATTCTAATATAAGTTAAAGGTAATAAAAGGTTTTAGGATTTAGAAATGATTACTGAGAAAATAAGGAAAGATACAATAATAATGATTTAACTAAAGCTTTACCACTATTAACTATATATATGTTCTATAATGTAATTCTAAAGAATGTCAAACCAAAAACCCAACCCCTTTTATATCCTTTACTCCTCCTTGCATTGACCTCATACCAATCCACTATTACTCACACCACAGATCATTAAAATACACCCGTTACACCTGGACCCTCCTCACTAACATCCGTTAACCCCTTAATCTTCCACTAACCATTCCGTCAATTCTCACTACCCCTTTTTGATAATTCACAGAAATTAAATAAACCTTTTAGTGTACTATTACATTGACTATTGTGCTGTGCGTCGCTTATTGAGGAAAAGACTGAGACACACTATTGAGAGATTGACTAATTTAGATTTAGAGTTTTAGGCTAATGCGGTTAAATAGTGAGTACACAAAGGAAAGTCACAGTTGCTATGGAGAATTGCTTTCTGCGCTTCGAGTATGGATTTAGACCTCTGTTTTATTGATTTAATGAGCTTCTTTTGCCTCGAGTGCCACGTGGCGCGTGACAGTGGTAATCTCATGAAGGGTTGTAAATTAATAATCAAAGGGAAGATTTTAATAAAATTGATTATTAAGAAATAAAAGGACAAATATAATAATAGCCTAAAAATAGTTTAACTACTATCACAAATATGTTTGATAATTTAACTCTAGAGAAAGTCAAACAAAAGTAACCCCTTTTAAATATCCTATTCCTCCTCGCACTGACCCATTAACCAACCAGCCACCATATTACTCACAGACCCATTTAATCCACCAGAGCTCCCAATTACTAATTAATCTAACCTTATATTCCTTCATTCCTGTTCCTACTTCCCAGACCTCCTAACTACCCTCAGACCCATAATTACCCCTTTTGAATATTTCCTCGACTTTAGCACTATAGTGCACATAGATTGCTTATGTTTGAAAAGTATAAGCATATTTAAATTTAGGATACTTTATAGTTTGAATGGCACAGCCAATTTGAGAACACAATAGAATTTAATCTTTTCAATATTGCTTTTCATGTATCACTAGGAGTTAGGCTGGAATAGTGGTTTAATTGAGGTATATTTGCTTCAAGTGTCACATGGCGCATGACAGGTGGGGCATTGAAAAATTTTCAAATAAGAGGTACAAATTTCTTTCAAATTAAGAATTTTATAAATTAAAATACAAATATTTAACTAATGATGGAAAGAGTAATAAAATGAAAGAAATTATGAAAAATTTTCATGTACACATAATTATGAACAAATGAAATATGAGCAAAATAAAAAAAATAGTCAGCAAACATTTTCATTGAGTGTTGGATTTCCTCAGCAGATTTATTAGCTTTAATGTTGTGCTCATCCAACATTGGCTGGGGCCTTTGTTGTGTAGCTTGGTAGATTTTGGTGATGTCTTAAATGGCATTGATTTCTATTTATGATGTTTTTCTGGATTCACAGGCTGAATATTAAAGCTACGGGACAACACCATTATCACTGGATAACCCTGGGTTCTCTCTATATTTTATGTTTTGATGATATTTTTATATTTTAAGTTTTAAGGGCTCTTTTTGTCACTTTTCATTTATTACTATAACTGCTTAAATTTGTTTTTTGTGTTTTTTGGTCTAAAATTAAGTCTTATGGTTAAGTGCTTAGTACAATTAGATGGCCCTGATTTTTATCTATGTTCTATTTATTGATAATTTTTTAGTATATTTTAAGTTTTAAGGTGTTTTCTGTTGTTTTCTGTTGTTTTCTGGTCTTTTAGTTGTTTTTTAGCGGTTTTCTGGCTTCAGAGGGCCTGTCTGCCTCTACTGTAGCATTTTGGGGAGCACTTCTAGAGGGTTTTTATGAAATTTGGCTGGCAGAAACACCAAATTAGTTGCTCTAGCATAGTTTTTTGATGGGGGTCTGTGTTTACATACTGAAAAAGACAGTTTGGGGCAACTCTATTTATCATACAACCATCTGGTAATTTGATCACTGTTTCTTACTCTGTTTTGACTGTTTTTTGGCTACAATTGGTTGTGATTGTTTCAAGGTGAGTTCTTTATTTAACTCTACTTTGGTAACTGGTTTCTCTGGTGTAGCTTTTCAACCTGCATCAAGTATTATTGCTGTTTTCTGTGAAACAAGTGCACAGTATTTTGGTTTTATGGTGTGGATCTTTCTGAATTTCAGGTTTTCTTTGGTTTGTAGTCATCTGGGCTACTTTCTTGACTTGTTAAGCAGTCAAGAAGTTTTTAGAAGGGGTATTGTAACAGTCTCCAATTAGCTTTAGCAAATTAATCTCACCTGGTATTTCTCAAAGGGACTGGGTTTTTTCTCTCTAGTTTTTCTCCAACTCCCTTGGTCAAGGCCTATAGCTAGTACTATCGGATTGTCTACATTTCTGGAATGCAAAATGGGGTCACAATTTTCTAGCTTTTGGAATCTCTGTTACTTTTGGACTCTCTTCTTTGGTAGACTTTCTGATGGTCTAGGATATCTTTGGTGCACCTTTTTGTGAGGTTTGGATTTTTTGGTGCTGTATCTCTCTGTGGTTGGTCTAGGGGTCTTCTATTTTGTTGGATTTGGTCCCTCCTAGACTTTGAAGGCTGTTGGGGGGACTTTGGCTATCTTTGGTGGATATTGGGGGGAATCTAGACTGTCTATGGTGGAAAGTCTGGAGGTGTAACTGGCTATAGTTAGGATGATCAGGATCAATTCATGGAAAGGGAAAATCTGTTTCAGAGAGGAGGCAAGGTTTTTTTGGGGATCTTTGAAGCTGCTGCTGATGTGAATGGAGCATCCAACTTGGATAGGGTGAAGCAAGTGATATTCTTCATTCATGATAGAGAGGTGGTGAAGGAAGTTCTTAGGATGGATGGATATAGGAGTCAGGATGGGGGGAAGTTAAAGGTGGAGATAATCAGGAGGTGGCCCACTGTGTTTTCAATGGATGATTTTTTATGGAATTTCTAGGAAATGGGAAATTTGAAGAGGTTTTGGATTATCTAGTGAATAATGGCATGTCTTCTCATTAAGTGGAATACAGGTATGTATTTTGGAGTGCAATGGGTCTGAAGCTCAGAAAGGAGGTTCAAGAATTTCTTTCAAATTCTGGGCTGATGAAGACACCACTAAATGGAGAGAGTAGGATTCCTGCTATGGGTGTTTTGAAGAAGGATATCTGGGAACACCTGGAAAACCTGGTTACTAAAGAGGTGGAGCCTGAAAATGAATAAAATAATGGATGATAATTTTCAGGAAGATGTAGCTGATGATATAGCTGCAGTGGAAATTTTGGAATCATCTGCTCTGGAAAATGATGATGTCTGTCATGTTTCAGGAATCAGTATTTCTTTAACACCAGATTTCATAAGAACTCAAGAACGTATTCCAAAGGATGTTTTGAATATGTACACACTAGATGATCAGTGTATCTCTTCAAAGTTGGATGAGCTCTATGGGAAGGAAAACTTGGCTTTTCATGGTAAAATGGTTTCTTCATGTTCTGATAAAGGCTGTTTGGATAAGGATGTTTCTGTTGAATTTTTTGATAGTGATAAAGAGTAAGTGTTGGATCTATTGCTCCTAGAGGAAGTTAATTTTCAGGTGGCTCCATTATGATCAGAAGATGTATGCTTGGAGAAGGATTTTTATTTTGAAGTTATGGATTCTATTCTGGAAGAATTTTTGGATTCTCAGAGAAATTCTTCACTGGATGATTTGGATCTTCATACAAAATATTCTCAAATGGTACTTTTGAGTTCAGAGAATGAAAGTAGTGGTGATGATATCTCTATTTGAAGTTTGTATATTCAGAAAGATTATGTTCTGGATGTATGTCTATTGCAGGAATATAATTCCAAGCTGGTTCCCTCAAGATCAGGAGATTGTTGTTTGGGGGAAGATGATTCTTTTAGTGTTCTGGGTCCTATTTTGGAGAATTTTTTGAAATTTCAGAAAAATTTTGTGATGGATGATTTGGAGTTAGAGTCAGTGTATTCTCAGCTGCTTCACTCAAACGGAGAAGGTTTTTGTAGGGTGGAGGATGAAATTATTGATAATTTGTATTTCACTTACATGGAGGAGGTCATTTTGGATACTAATTGTAGAGAAATTAAAGTTGTGGTGACTACTCATTCAATATTATAGGATGCAGAGTTGTTGGAAACTGGAATTGAAATTGGTGGTAAAGTCAGTGTATGGAGAAGGATGGAAATTTTGTTTGGAGGTCTGATTATAGGATTTCAAAATTTGAAAATGGGATTAGGGTTTTATAGCCCTGGAGATAAGCTTATTAGTTTCAATCAGGAGATTTCATAAATCTAAATCCTCTGAAATGAGGACAAACTACTTTTTTGGTCTTTTATTTGTGTTTTTAGCTCTTCAGGATCCATTTTTTTCTGTCTTTGGTCTGTTTGGTTTTGGTTTTGGTCTGTTTATCAGTATCTTTATTTTCAAAGATCTTTCAAAAATGTTTGGGATCAATATAGATTAGAAATTAATGATGAATTTAAAAAACATTTGCTCAAATGGAAAAAGATAAATAATGATAAAAGAAAAGAAAAGAAATCTTGGTTTATTTTTTTTACCTCCCCCATGAGGTTAGACTGGCTGGTGATAATTGTGTTCCTGATGCAGGTTTAAACCTCCCCCAAGTGGTTAAACTGGCTTTATCTGATCTTGATTATGGTGATCAGGATGTTTTTATTTACAAAGAAGGGGCTGTTGTTTGCGATGGCTCAAATTTAGAAAATGGTGTTTTTGTTGGTACACTTGATTCTCAAAATATTCAGTGGAAAGAGAAGGATGTGCCAAAATTTAAAGATTGGTATCCTGTATGGGCTGGTAAATTGGCCCATGTGTATACTGGTGATTTTAATTACAGCGTTGTGCCCTTGGATGTTATTTTGTTGGATTTTGAAGATGAGACCTGGGTTCAGTCTGAGTTTTATTTTTTTATGGTGGAATATCTGTTGACCTTGGAGAGGCCAGATAGTTGTTATGATGATATTTGGTTAGTAATCAAGAAAAAGAGTCCTGGATTTTATGAGTCCAGGAGAAGTTTTATGAGAAAGAGGCATCCAAAACCTCAGGGTGTGGTAACTCAGAAAAAGGGTCAAGAGGTGGTTTTGAAGTCTTTGCATGAAGAAATTTGTCATTGAGGCTATGGGAAGACTTACAGAAAATTTGTAGACAGATTTTGGTTGCCTGGTATGAATTTGGCTGTGCAGGGTTGGGTCCAATCTTGTGAAGAGTGTCAAAGAAGAAGTCATTTGAAACAAAAAGGAATTGGTCATGCTACTGGTGAATCAACTGTGTTTGGAAGAATCAGTCTGGATGCTGTCCATATTAAAGAGGGTAGGTATAAATATTTAATTGTTTTCAGGGATGATTTGTCTGGTTGAGTTTAGGCTGTGCCTCTGGTGAATTTGACTGCTAAAAATGTGGCAGAGTTTTGGAAAAAGGAATGGGTTTATAGATATGGATTAATGAAGTTGGTGACTGTTGATGATGGGCCAGAGTTTGAAGCTGAATTCAAAGAATATGTGGCTAGAATTTGTTCTAAAGTTAGAGTGGCTATGCCTTATTATCCTCAAGCTGAAGGTATGGTTAAAAGAGGTCAACAAATTATCAAGAATTCTTTGGCGAAAACTTGTGGAGATAGTTCTGAAAAGTGGAGGCATTATTTACCTTTGGTGTTGTTTGCTGATAGGGTCACTGTGAACAGAACAACTGGATATTCCCTTTATGAGTTAATGTCTGAGTAGAAGGCAGTTTTACCAATGGAATTGGAAGCTGTCTCTTAACTTGGAATTAATTGGGATGAGGTGTACTCAATAGAAGATTTGCTCTGTGCTAGGATGTAAAAGTTGGAATGTATAGAAGAATCTCCAGAGAAGGCACACTCTAGAATGATGAAGATTAGAAATCAATCAGTCAGATACAGGGAGAAGAAGTTAGCTCATAGAATCATTAATCCCTTAAAGCCTGGTTGTTTGGTGTTGGTTTATAATAGAAGTTTGAAGATTCAGTGGGAAAAAATGTTTTCTGAAAGATGGAATGGACCTTACAGAATCAGATCTCAGGTATCTGGAGGTTCTTATGTTTTGGAAGAGTAGGATGGTGCAGTCTTAATGAAAAGAGTGGCTGAAGATCAAGTGAAGAGGTTTTATCCTAGAGGCACAAGATGTGAAGAAGACTGACTCTTCAATGAGGATAAATTAAATACCATTTTTTTAATTTGGATTTTATTTGCTGCATATAAGTTGTTGTGTTAACAACTTTTTGTTAGAAGTACCCAAGGGTGTGGCTCTGGATTTGATCTTGAAAAGTGTGGGGGTAACTGATGGGCTGGATTCTCTATCAACAGTTAACCCATATTGTCTTTTTCCAACCCCTTCTTTTAATTTGGTTGAACCATAGTATTAGTTTCTTTTCAAAGGTATTTTAGTCCTTTATGAATTTAAACTGGATTTATCCTTGTTCTTCAAGTTCTGGACTCTTCATTATTAATTTTTTTTGATTTATTGTGTTAAATGTTTTTTTTTGTTAGAAGGTACCTAGGGGGGGGCTTCTAGATTTTATTTTAGCAAGTGTCACCGGCTGACCTACGCACAAGGTTGAGGGTGTTCCTGGGAAGTGAGATGGAGGAAGGAGTTTAGAGACTTCTTTGAAGTACAGAGAAAATATTTGAGGAAGTGATTCGAAGATGAGTCAAAGGAAGAGCTGCTTCTTTGAGATATGTTTGATAAGAATCTCAATATAGTTTTAAAGGTAATATTAATATTCTTAGGATCTCACAAAGAGTTTGAAACTCAATAATCAAAGATTTAAGTTTTTAGAAATGATTACTGAGAAAATAAGGAAACGTACAATAATAATGATTTAAGCTGAAGCTTTACCACTATTAACTATAGATATGTTTTATAATTTAATTCTAAAGAATGTCAAGCCAAAATCCAATCCCTTCAATATCCACTACTCCTCCTCGCATTGACCTCATGCCCATCCATCATTCCGCACACCACAGATGTCAGCCTGTATATCCCCAGGACTGAGTAAAAAGTACTTATAAGTTATGTTAAACACATGAACTAGACATGGGAATAATAAATAAGAGTACACAAATAGTATACATAAGTAAAATTATGATAATACACAAAAAAATGCCATTATAACACCTTATATACACGCATATATCCACCTTTTATAGGTCTTATGTACTTAATATTAATTTGGAATATGTTAGGGTAATCTTAAGAACCTTAAGTATAAGGCTGCATAATTTTTAAGTACACTTAAAGCTGTTATATTCATTGTTTTATGCAAAAAACAAGAAATGCGCTTTATTTCACTTAAAAGTTGACTATATGCGCTATAAAATTGAGAATATCAAAATTGCGCTTTGACAGATCAATTGGGCTCATTTAGAACTATTGATTTGGCTATTTAAATGCATAAAAATAACACTTTTCAAATTTGGTGTTTTTTATGTCAGAAATGGCTTCTGTGTACTGGCCACATACTGCCTGCTTTTTTCCCGTGTGAATAGCTTCATTTTTAGCAAAGTTAGCTTTTTCACACTATAATTACCCCACATTCTACGCCCACTGTGGGGAAACACACTAAAATAGGCGACAGGCGCTTATTTAGTGTCCTAGCTTAATTAATAATGCATTGACCCTGTTTATATGCACTAATTTCATTAATAACCTCACTCTTGGCACTTTATTTCATCACCACACTTAAATTTGCCTAATTTTAGTCAAGGATTTACCCGTGCAAGCGCCTGCCAAGAACTGCATGTAGTTACCCCACATCTCACACTCTTTTTTAAGTTTTTGGGTGGTTTCTCAGTCAATTTTGGTTATTTTTGAATGGGGATTTCACGTAGTATAATGTCAGGATTAGCCCCATTATTTCTACAGTAAATCCCCCTTATTATTAAGCTATTATTAACCTTAAAAAGTCTCCTTTAGTCCTTAATATTATTGTTTTATACGCATATACTCTCTTTTTGTCTTTTTCTTTAATTTTGATGGATTTCCCTTATTATTTCAGGATTTTGGCAGTTATTACTCTTCTAATTATGTCATGGGTCAATGGGAATGTTGATGGGAATGTCTATTAGTTGTTTAGAGGCGTGATTAACTGTGTATTGGGTGGTACATCAAGGGAATCATTGGGGAACTCAGTGTGTATAAAAGGAGGAGGTTTTTGGGTTGTATTTCTTCATTCTTTATCATTACAATTTAACCAATATAACCAAACCAATTACAATACATATCAATTAGTACTTTTATAAGACTTTTGAATAGTATCTGAATTTATATAATCTATTTTTCTACCAACTATAAAGATTGTAAGCCATATATAAGAATAGTGAGAATTATATTACTAAGACCTTTATATTTGATTATATTTTACAACTTAGTGGATTAGAACTACAGTATTCATTTAGGACCATTAAAATCTTCTAGACAACTGACCATTCAAGCTAGTTCACGTCCTTTTACTTGATCTTAGCCTGACAATTGGGGGCCTTTCCTCAAGAATTCTGTTATAATCCTGTAAGTGAAATTTTCAAGAGAAGGTGCACGTAAATAATATCCCTATAGAAATATTTGGATAATTACAACAGGTTGGGGTCACTTATATAGTGATTTCAGAAAAAGAAGCCCTGTTATATTATAAAATTGTGATATTGAATCAACAATTTTACCACTAATTTAACTTATAATTGTTATTAGTGGGTCTGTCAATAAGACCAATTAAATTTGAGATCTTTGCAGATAAAATTTTTACCACTAATTTAACATATAATTGTTCTTAGTGGGAGTCTGTCAATAGACCAATTAAATTTGTGATCTTTGCAGATAATAAACCAATTAAACTGATTAATTGTTTTCTTTTAACAGGACTCTTGATCTTTTCTTTTATTGGTTTGTAAAATTCATTAAATATTTAGAAAGAATCATACTGACAGTTGTTTTCTTTTGAATATAAAAACACGGCTACATATTGTAGACCAGTTAAATCAAGTGACCACATAAAAGCATATTTGACTTTTGGCACTTAAATATTCACTTCATACCAATAAGTAAGCAATAAAATTGTCTTCAGTGGTATTGATAAATACTGATAAAACTCCTTTTTGAAGTTTTCATATCTAAACTTTCAATTCTTTAAATTCCACGTAAAAATGTGTGACAACAATGACATTGTAAGTAATAAGGTAAAACCTTATAACTTAAGACCTAGAGCTGAAAGACCTGTTACAGGACATTCAAATGGAGGGCCAGGACTCTCCCATAATCAACAACACTCCGTCAATGTCTCTGGAGGAAAGGGAAAAGCTTTTAAAGCAGGTTTCAATAAAGAAAACAAAAAATACTTTACAAGAACAAGTTCACTCCCTATCCACCCTACTGAACACCTTGACAATAAGAGTCAACAATATAGTGGACCAGATCAACAATCTGGAAAAGAGAGCAGCTCAAGGTTTCATAGAGGTCAACCAAGCTCTAGTGGACATAAAGACTCAACCACCAACAGTGGCACCCAACAATTCCATAGCAACACCTCCAGCCCAAGAGGAGGACCAAAAAATTACAGTAAGCAAATGGAAATGGGATTGGTACGCCCAAAACTACAACAATCCTCAACAGCAGGGCTCCAGCAGTCACCCTTACAGGGGAAAGGCAAGGAGAGGCAGGGGAAGTGGGATAAGACCTTGGTAAGTCATCCAACTTCTTATGATCAATTATATCAACCTGAAAATAAATTACTTATAGGTAATGAGATTGATAAGGAAATATTGGATATTATTGATAAGGATTTAAAGGATTATTCATTTGAACAGAATATGTTAAACTTGTCTTTACATGAGGACAATGTAAATAGTTTTATTGATCACCAGGAAAATACTATTAATATAAAAATGGAATCAAATGAATTAAATCTTGACCCTGAAAATGAGTCTTCTGAATTGGACATGGAAAAAATAGAATATTTTTTAAAAGAGAATCCAATGGAATCAAAAATAATAAGTAAATTATTATTAAGAATTGAAAAATTGGAAGAGTTCTCAAAAGAGTCAAACATTAATACAGAAAATGTATTATTACAGCTAACACAATCATTGAGTACCACAACCAATAAATTAAAAATTATTGAAAATTCAAATAATGAATTAATCAATGAGAATAAAAGATTAAAATCTGAGATTAGAAATTTAGAAAGTAAATTAGAACACTCTCAGAATATTATGGCTACCATAGAGGGACGTGTAAAATTGTCTTTTTCAAATGTAAATGATACTTTAACTCATGTACCTGTAATAAAAGATAGGTTACAAAGAGTAGAAATTGAAGTAGCTAACATTTTGAAAAATACTGAAACAATAAAGGATAATACCTCTTATGTAGAAAGAGTACCAGTTTTTATGAAACACTCTGAGGATAAACCAATGATGGAACATGAACATAGTGTCATGGGCTCTGAGAATATAAAATCAGTAAAAGATGAAATAAATGATCATCTTTCTAAAGTAAGTGAATTACTCAATATTCCTCAGGTTAGGGAAGCAAAAACTAGCCAAAAGAACTGTCCTAAGTTAGATCAGTACCCTTCTTTTGACGGGGATTCAAAATCTGATTGGCAACAATTCATACAAAGAATTGATAACCTAAAATTTTCATACAAATTACCTGATGAAGAAATTACTTCAAAGTTAATATCTTTATTTACAGATGTGGCCTTATTATGGTTTGAATCTGTATCGAGTGAGGGAATTAATTACTCCTGGAATGAATGGAAGGCACTAATTGAAAGACAATTTGGTGGCCCAAAATTTAGAATCACTCAACAAAGACTGTATGAAAGGGCCAGATATAATCCAAATGCTGGAGATAAACCCATGGTCTTCTTAATGAATTTAATAAAAATCATGAAAGCTATGGATCCAAAAATGGATTATGAAGAGTGGAAAGAAAAAATAATATACAAGTTGCCTATATCAGTTAGAGACATTATTGTTGCTAGAACTGAAACTGTCAGAGACACCTCTGGATTCATTAATATATGCAATGAGATATTATTAAACCACAAATATGAAACCAAGTATAGTAATTACAGACAAAGTGTTGACGTGGTAAAACCTACTACAAGTAAGTTACCAGTGGAAAAGAAAAAACCTTCAGCTCCCCTTGTCCCTAAGAGACAAGAAAATAACACTTGTTACAAATGTAATGAACCTTGGGTCAAAGGTCACACGTGTAAGAAAAGAATAAATGTTATTGAAACCTCACAGAATTCTGAACCTAGTAATCATGAAGATGAGAATGTGGAATCCAGTGAGGATTGCAAGAGTAACATATCTTACAGTGATGATGAAAATGAGATATTTGTATTAGAACAGGATATAATGTTCCTGAATGATGCTATACCTCATACAGACACATCTTTAACTTCCATAGAGGAAGCTGAAATAATTAAAGATTTATCTCATGATACTTACAAAATAACACCTATCAGAGCACCTGTTATCATATGTGGAAAAGAAATGAATGCCATTCTTGACACTGGGGCTGCAGGTAGTGTAGTTTCACTTAATGCATTAATGAAACTTGATAGTAAGTACCAGGAAAAACTAGAACCTGTTCAGACAAAGAACTGGAGGGGTTTTGGTTCAGTATTAAATCCAATTGGCAAATACAAAACTGCTGTATTCTTTAAATATAATAATGGATATGTTAGAGCAGTTTGTGAATTTGTAGTAATGGATAATAATAATTGTAGTGATTGGTTTATTATTGGCAATGATTTATTGACAAAATTTGGCATTAAACTAGATCCTGCAAACAGTTGTTTCACCATAGGGGTGAATGGTAAAAGAAAATTCAAAATATGTTCTGAAAATTCAGTATATGCCATTTCTCCTAGAGAAGAACAACTGCAAGGTGGAAGAACCACCAATGAAGTGGGTGAATTGGAAAATGAAATCCAAAAGGCCTCTTTCAGTCCTCAACTCTCAAATATTGAACAAGAAGATATGTTGAGATTGATTAAATCATATCCTATGGCATTTGCTCATGGCTCAAATGAACTAGGATTGGTCAAAGACCATGAGATGAAAATCTCTTTAAGCTGTGATTTGGATAATATTCCTGGCAGCTTAAAAAAGAAACCTTACCCAGCATCTCCTGCAAAAAGGAAAGATATTGAAGACAATATAAAATTGTTGTTGGAAATGGGTATTGTTGAAAAAGTGGACACAACACCTAAGTATTGTGTCATTTCACCAGTATTAATCTCTTATGAAAAAGATAAGGCAAGATTATGCGGTGATTATAGAGCTCTGAATACATATACAGTAGATGATATTTACCCTCTACCAAGGATAGCTTCTATCCATGCTACCTTACAAGGAGCAAAATATATTTCCTGTCTGGATGGGAACAAGGGTTACCACCAGATTCCTGTGGAAAGAGATTCTCAAAATTACTTATTAATAACCACACATATGGGTATATATAAGTATGTGAGAATGCCATTTGGCCCAAAGAATGCCCCTTCAGTCTTCCAAAAATTGATGGATAGTGTTTTTCATCAGGAAATGGTTGAAGGATGGCTATTGGTCTATATTGATGACATCATAGTGTTTACAAAAACATATGATGAACATTTAAATCACCTGAAAAGAGTCTTTCAAAAAATGGATGAAATTAATATGACTATTGCATTAAAGAAATGTAAGTTTGGATTTCAATCCTTGAAAGTACTTGGACATGTTGTATCTGGATTACAAATTAGTGTTGACCAGAATAAAGTGGCAGCAATTAAAAACATTGGGATACCTAAAAATGTAAAAGAGGTTCAAAGTTTTTTGGGTATGTGTGGATATTATAGACAATATATTAAAAATTACCAATCCATTGCAGCCCCTTTAACAACATTAATCAGGAAGAATGAAGCTTTCATTTGGAATAATGAAAGACAGCACGCCTTTAACAAATTAAAGGAATGTTTAATGTCAGCTCCAATATTGGGACTGCCAGATTTCACCCTACCTTTTATCTTGTACACTGATTCAAGTTTCATAGGTTTGGGTGCTGCTTTACAGCAAAAACAGATAATAAATGGAAAATTATCTGAAGTAGTTATCTGTTATATATCCAGAACCTTAAGAAAGACAGAATTAAGGTATGGTGCCACACAGCTAGAATGTTTAGCCGTGGTGTGGGCTTTGGAGAAACTTCATTACTATCTGGAAGACCAGAAGTTTGAACTTATAACAGATTGCAGTGCAGTAAAATCATTACTAAACATGAAAACACCTAATAGGCACATGTTTAGATGGCAACTAGCTGTACAAGAGTACAGAGGAAGAATGACAATCACTCATAGAGCAGGAACATTGCATTCAAATGTGGATTTATTATCCAGAAGTCCTTTGCCAAATGATGCTGACAACCCAGCTTATGTACCTGAATATGAGGTTATACATATATTTGGGATTTATATAGTGGATTTAGAAGAAGAGTTTATGCAAACTATATTGGAAAATTATTCATCTGATAAAGATTTGTCTAAACTATCTACCATTCTTAATGATCCAACAAATGCCTCCATGAGTGCATTAATTAAAACCTTGCCTCCAAAGTATAAAAATGCGTTGGAAAAAGGTAAACTATCAATTGAAGATGGATATATATATTAAAGGAAAAAGTTAAGCAATGTAATAGTAATACCACCTTCTATGAAAGAGTTAATGTTGAGTACTTGTCATGATGACATTTTAGCTGGTCATTTTGACTTTAACAAAACATTAACCAGAGTTAAAAATACAGCCTGGTGGATAAACATGAAAGAGGATGTACAAAAATACATTGAAACATGTGACTCTTGTCAGAAATCTAAAAGATTAACTGGGAAGAGAGCTGGGTTGTTACAACAAATAGAGCAGCCAAAAGCTCCATGGGAAATTATAAACATGGATTTTGTAACTGGCTTGCCATTAGCAGGAAAAGAAAGTTTCAATTCTTGCTGGGTAATAGTGGATAGATTAACAAAAATGTGTAAGTTTATCCCTACCCATAAAGAGGTATCTGCTAAAGACTTGGCGTTACTATGGTGGACTCAGATGATGAATACTGCTGGGTTCCCCAAAGCCATAATCTCTGACAGAGATCCTAAATTTACTTCAGAGTTCTGGACATCTTTGATGGAAGTATCAGGTTGTCAATTAAAATTGTCTACAGCACACCATCCACAAACTGATGGGCTGGCTGAGAGGATGATACAAACTCTAGAAGACATGATCAGAAGATATTGTGCCTTTGGATTAGAATACAAAGACAATGAGAAATTCACACATGACTGGGTAACATTAATTCCTGGCCTTGAATTTGCTTATAACAGCACAACTCATTCTGTAACAGAGAAGAAACCATTTGAACTCTGGCTGGGATATGTACCAAATACCCCAGTAAATCTTTTAAATAAACTACCAAGGTTGGATATACACCCTGGCACTAAATCCTTTATTCATATGCAACAAATGTGTAGGAAGCATGCAGAAGAATGCATCCAAAAAGCAATTGAATATGAAAAGAAAAGGTGGGACAAATCTCATAAAGAATTTGAATTTAAAAAGGGAGATGAAGTCCTCATATCAACACTACATTTTAACTTACAAGGTAATGTTAAATTAAAGGATCCCTTTGTAGGACCTTTTGTAGTAAATAAAATGGTTGGGAATAATGCAGTGGAAGTCATATTATATGCTCCATATGATAGGAAACATCCAGTTTTCCCTATCTCATTATTGAAACCTTACCATGCAAATGATCCTGACTTATTTCCAAAAAGAAGGGGAAGGCCTAAAAAGCAACCTGAAGAAATTGTGGAAAAAGCAGAGATTGAAAAAATACTCAAGAAAAGAATCCTTACTAAAGAAAAAGGAACTGAGTATTTACTAAGATTTAAAGGGAAATCAAATGAATTTGATAAATGGATACCTGAAAAAGAAATTTCTAATTTATCCACCCTTCTTAAAAAATTTAAACAGAAATAAATTTCTGTTCAACCAGCTGAGGGGTTAAAAAAAACCAGTACTCATAATATTTTATTATGTTTTATTTCTTTAAAGTTGAATCTTTAATGCTACAGATTTATTCTGAATACCTGAAAATTACAAATTAATAAAATAAAATGTATAACTTATCATTTTTTTTTATTGTTTTTTTGGGTGGGCGAGTGTCAGCCTGTATATCCCCAGGACTGAGTAAAAAGTACTTATAAGTTATGTTAAACACATGAACTAGACATGGGAATAATAAATAAGAGTACACAAATAGTATACATAAGTAAAATTATGATAATACACAAAAAAATGCCATTATAACACCTTATATACATGCATATATCCACCTTTTATAGGTCTTATGTACTTAATATTAAGTTGGAATATGTTAGGGTAATCTTAAGAACCTTAAGTATAAGGCTGCATAATTTTTAAGTACACTTAAAGCTGTTATATTCATTGTTTTATGCAAAAAACAAGAAATGCGCTTTATTTCACTTAAAAGTTGACTATATGCGCTATAAAATTGAGAATATCAAAATTGCGCTTTGACAGATCAATTGGGCTCATTTAGAACTATTGATTTGGCTATTTAAATGCATAAAAATAACACTTTTCAAATTTGGTGTTTTTTATGTCAGAAATGGCTTCTGTGTACTGGCCACATACTGCCTGCTTTTTTCCCGTGTGAATAGCTTCATTTTTAGCAAAGTTAGCTTTTTCACACTATAATTACCCCACATTCTACGCCCACTGTGGGGAAACACACTAAAATAGGCGACAGGCGCTTATTTAGTGTCCTAGCTTAATTAATAATGCATTGACCCTGTTTATATGCACTAATTTCATTAATAACCTCACTCTTGGCACTTTATTTCATCACCATGCTTAAATTCGCCTAATTTTAGTCAAGGATTTACCCGTGCAAGCGCCTGCCAAGAACTGCATGTAGTTACCCCACATCTCACGCTCTTTTTTAAGTTTTTGGGTGGTTTCTCAGTCAATTTTGGTTATTTTTGAATGGGGATTTCACGTAGTATAATGTCAGGATTAGCCCCATTATTTCTACAGTAAATCCCCCTTATTATTAAGCTATTATTAACCTTAAAAAGTCTCCTTTAGTCCTTAATATTATTGTTTTATACGCATATACTCTCTTTTTGTCTTTTTCTTTAATTTTGATGGATTTCCCTTATTATTTCAGGATTTTGGCAGTTATTACTCTTCTAATTATGTCATGGGTCACTGGGAATGTTGATGGGAATGTCTATTAGTTGTTTAGAGGCGTGATTAACTGTGTATTGGGTGGTACATCAAGGGAATCATTGGGGAACTCAGTGTGTATAAAAGGAGGAGGTTTTTGGGTTGTATTTCTTCATTCTTTATCATTACAATTTAACCAATATAACCAAACCAATTACAATACATATCAATTAGTACTTTTATAAGACTTTTGAATAGTATCTGAATTTATATAATCTATTTTTCTACCAACTATAAAGATTGTAAGCCATATATAAGAATAGTGAGAATTATATTACTAAGACCTTTATATTTGATTATATTTTACAACTTAGTGGATTAGAACTACAGTATTCATTTAGGACCATTAAAATCTTCTAGACAACTGACCATTCAAGCTAGTTCACGTCCTTGTACTTGATCTTAGCCTGACAACAGACCTCAAAAAAACACCCGTTACACCAGTTACACCAGGACCCTCCTCACTAACATCTTTTAACCCTTTGGCCCTCCACTAACCATCCCTTCCATGCTCACTACCCCTTTTAATAACCCACAGACACACAATAAACCTTTAGCGGAATATTGCATTGGCCGTTGCGCTGTGTGTTGCCTATCGAAGAAAAGACTGAACACACTAATGAGAGATTTACTAATTTAGATTTAAAGTTTTAGATTATTGTGGTTGAATAGTGAGTACACAAAGGAAAGTTGCAGTTGCTATGTAGAATTGCTTCTGTGCTTTGAATATGGATTTAGACCTCTTTATTATTGTTTTAATGAGCTGCTTTTGCCTCGAGTGTCACGTGGCACGTGACAGATGCCCGGGTATAAGACACAAGCTCCGTTGAGTGTGAGACACATTCTTCCCACACTTTTTCTTTTTCTTTTACTCCTTCTTTTAAAATTTTTATTATGTCTAACTTCCCCACTCCCATTCCCATGCCTCCACACCCCAAAGCTGATGGCGGTATTGTTACTCTCCAATATACCCACGCTTGCACAGCTTGTGCATTGATGGAGTATTTCTGTGTTGAAAGCACAGCAACACAAGGACCTTTCCGGAAATGCAAATTTTGTTGCTGGAGATGGGTGACTTGTGATGCCTTTACAAAAAACGGGGATATTGAGAGAAGGTTTACGGGGACTAAGTACTGGGTGATCCCTAAGACCAAAGAGGTGGTCAAAGATATTTGGGACATATTGGTTGGGGATTATCGATTGGTGGAAGAAGAGGAGAACAAGGTCAAAGATACCGTGGTGACTTAGGTAGCCCAGGCCACAGGTCAAAAACAAGGGGTGGAAGAAGAGGTTGATGAATTAGTTGAAGAGGATGAGGATAAGGTTCCCATCTCAAACCGTACTCCAAAAAAACAACAGATGATCATTGAGGATGATGATGAGGAGGAGAAGGGAGTGACAATAGAGGTCACTCTGAGGCTGTTTTTAGAACCTGATCCTGGTTTTGAGGTGAGTTTTACCTTTTCTTGTTTCAAGTTTTTTTTGAGTTTACACTGATGACTATATGTTATAATTTTTAGAATTCAGATGTCATCAAAGAAGCTCCTATTGTGGAAGCTATTCCATTTCTGCCAGTTGAGGCCAGCCAACTGGCGGTTGATTAAAAGGAGGAGGATGAGGAAACCCTTGACCAGGTGTGGTCAAAGAAGCCTTGTAAGGGTCGACAAGTTCTATTCATTGAAAGCTTAAGTGACAAGATCAAAAAGATTGTTGATGCCACCTCCTTTGATGTCACAGAAGAGTTACTTGAAATTGGAGAGGTGGTACCAGTAGGAGAGGAGGAGGTATTTAAAAAATTCAGAAAGGAAATAAGGGTGGTGTCGGAGAAAATGAAGAAATTGGCTTGGGAGAAAATGCAGGAGAAGATTTGAAATGGGTAGAGAAAAAAAAGAAATGAGGGAAGGGGGGAAAAAAAAGTAGAAAGAAAATGTAAATTGTGTATTTATTTATTCTATTGATTTTTTTGTTTTAATTAAAATTTTATTATATTTTTTATAAGATTTTGAAAGGTAAAGAAAAAAAAATTTGAATAAAAATTTGTTTTAAATTTTAAAAGAAGAAAAGAAAGAATATTTAACTGAGGAAATTTTAGTTTAAGTTTTGAAAAGAAAAATTTTTTAAGTAAAAAAAAAATAGTTGATTGAAAAATTTGGTTTTTATGTTTTTAAATGAAAATTTAATGAGAAAAAAGAAAAAAAATTGTTATTCATGAAAATTTATTCAAGGTTATTTTTGAAGTTTTTTGAGGAATTTTGGTTATTTGAAGAGAAAGGAAAAAAATAGTTTTTGAAAAAAAAGAATTTGAAAAAAATAGTAATTTGTTTGAAGAATTTTTAAAAGAGAGATTTAAAGGCTGAAGTGAGGTTTGAGAAAGGTTGTCGTATTGAGTTCATGAAAAATTTTGATAGTTCAAAGAAAAAGAAATAAGGAAATGAAAATTGTATTTTGAAAAAAAGAAAAAGTTTGAAAGGAAAAAAGAAAGAAAATTAAAGGAATTATTGATTTTTTAGGATTTTATTTTAAAGAATTTTTTAAAGACTTTGTTTTTGTTTTTTTTAACTTTAATTTATTTTTAATTTAATTTAATTTAATTTTGTTTTATTTATTTTTAAAGAAAGTTGAAAAAACTTTTTGAAAGAGAAGAAGAAAAAAGAAAACAGAGTAAGGATTTTTAGAAGAGAAGAAGTTTTTAGAGTTTTAAGAAAAGAAAAGAAAAGAAAAGAAAAGGAAGAAAAATAAAAATAAAAGGGAATTTTAAGGTTTTGGTTTTAAAGGATATTTAAGATGAAAAGATTTTAGGAGTTCAGGGGCATTAGAAACATTGATGGCTGGTTCCCAGGATGTTTTGTCTGAGTCATTGACAAAGCCTTCCCATTCCACAAGGTATTGAAGTTTCCCCTTGCGCATTCTTGAATCCAGGATATGGCTTACTTCTCACTCTAGATGTTCTTCTACTTTGACTGGTTCTAAAGGAGGTTGGTTCCTACCTGGGTATGTTTCTCAAGCCAGTTCCAGGAGAGATACGTGGAAAACAGGGTGAATAGCCTGCCATTTAGGAGGTAGCTTGAGTTGAAATGCAGTTTTAGAGACTTCAGAGTCAATTTTGAATGGTCCCAAGCACTTTTCAGTCAGCTTTTAGATGTTTGAGTCATTCAAATGTTTTGTGCATCAAGCCATACTTTTTTGCTTGGTTTAAAGGAAGGAGCAGATTGTCAATGTTTGTTGGACTGTTTGTTGTACCTTCAAATTGCTAATTCCAAGTTTGATTTAAGTTCTTCTTGGAGTCCTGATATGGTTCAAAGATAATGTTCCGCAGGATGATAGTTCCTACATGGATTGAGTTGAATAAAGGATGTCTTCCATAAACAGTTTCAAAAGGAGATTGTCGTGTTAAAGAATGAGTTGAGTTATTATAAGCAAATTTGGCCAATGGTAACCATGTGGTCCAATTGTATTGTTGGTAACTGACATACATTTGGAGGTATTGCTCAAGGATTTGATTGACCCTTTCTGTTTGCCCATCCATTTCAGGATGATTGGCCGTGGAGAGATTCCTTGTGATATTGAGTTGTCCACACAATTGAGTCCAGAATGTGGATACAAACAATGAGCCTCTATCTGAAATAATATCATTAGGTAAGCCATGTTTGGAAAATACGTATTCTAGAAACAATTTTGACAAATTTTCTGCTGTAGCAGTAGTAGTGGTTTTTATGAAAATAGACATTTTTGAAAATCTATCTACTATTACTAATATAGCATCAAAATTACTAGAAAGAGGAAGTTGAGAAATAAAATCCATCGATAAAGATTCCCAAGGTTTAGAGGGAATAGGAAGTGGTTGAAGCAATTCATGCTTCTGGTGACAGGGAGCCTTATTCCTATTACATTTGTAACAAGATCTTATTTAGGCCTTGATTTCTCTGGTCATTCCTGGCCTGAAGAAATCCCTTGCTATTAAAAGGTAGGTTTTATCAACACCAAAATGACCAGCTAATGGAAAATCATGTTGACTATTGAAAATCCAGAATTTTATTTCATTGTTGTTGGATATGACTACTCTACCTTCAAAGGCTAATAGGCCTGGTTCAATACTAAATCTTTTGTCACCTTGCTTCAAGAGTATTTTTTCTTTTAAACCTAAACAATAATTGTCCTTTGACTGAGCTTCAAGGATGTTGGATAGTGGATTTTTAAAAGATTGAATTGTCATCAAATTAAGCAGATGAGTTGTTAACATTGATTTGTTGAAGATTGATTTCACATTTGTTGGGTTCTTGTCAGCAAATGTGTCCCCCTGCTGTGGGTAAATGTCATCCTGACGTGACAGGATATCTGAGACAATACAGTTCTTACCTGGCCAATAGGAAATAGAAAAAGGAAATTCAGAAATAAATTCAGCCCACCTGGCCTGACTCCTGGTTAACACTTTGGAAGAAATAAAGTATTTCAAAGCATTATGGTCATTCAGGATCTGAAAAGGACAATCTAGGCTGAGAAGAAAAGAGCGCCCTTTTTCAAGACAATGAATGATAGCTAAAAGCTCTTTGTCATGAATTTCATAACTTAATTCTGCCACAATGAGTTTGTGTGACTCAAAATCAACAGGATGAAACAATTTTGTTTCAGGATTGAATTGAGAGATGACCCCTGCGATAGCATAATCGCTAGCGTCTTTCTCAACTATTGTGGAAGCAGAAGGATAAAAGTGACAAAGAATTGGAGCTGTGGTGAACGCAGTCTTCAATGCTTTAGAAGAAAAAACAAAAGGAATATCTTTTCTAAGAAGGGAAGTAAGATTGGAAATAGTTTTAGAGTAATCTTTTATAAATCTTCTATAGAAATTGGCAAAAACCAAAAATCCTTGGAGGGATTTAATGGTTTTGGGCTCAGGCCATTCCAGGACTTTTTGGACCTTTTTGTAGTCCATGACTAAACCATCAGTGTACAACGTAAACCCCAAAAAATCAATAGATTTAAGATGGAATTTGCATTTATTGTGCTTGGCCTAGAGACCTTGATCCCAAAGGCAATTTAGAACCTGTAGAACATGATGAATATGTTCATCAAGTGTCTTTGAGAAAATTAAAGTATTGTCTAAATAGACAACAACAAACAGTTTGACAACATCTTGGAAGATGTCATTAACAAAAGTTTGAAAAGTAGATGGTGCATTAAACAATCCAAAAGGCATGACTAAATATTCAAAACTACCAAATCTAGTGTGCATTGCAGTCAGTGGTTCATGACCTTCTGCAATTCAAATAAGATTATAAGCGCATCTAAGATCAATTTTAGAAAAGAAATTAGCACCATTGAAAAGGGTAAGAAGCAATGACATGGGGGGAACAGGATATGCATTCTTCTTAGTGACTGTGTTGAGATTTATATAGTCAACACACAACCTAAGGCTACCATCCTTTTTCTTTACAAAAAGAACAGGGGAGCCGGTTGGAAATTTACTGGCTCTGATGAAACCTTTGGCTACATTTTCTGCAATGTAATCCCAAAGAACTTGAGATTAGTCCTTTGACAAAGAATAGGCAGGACCTGCTGGAGGTATTGGACCTATTAACTCTATTTGATGGTTTTAGGATTGATGAGGTGGTAACTTATTGGCCTTGCGGATTGAGAAAACATCAAGGAAATTATGATAGATTTCAGGTAGAGTTGATTTAATGGCTTCAATGTTGATTTGGTAGTCCTCATCTTCTTTGAGAGAATCTGTCGAGGTAAGACCAGAATTGAGAGAGCATAATTTGACTACTTTGAGGCAATTTAAATCCCCTTCCAGTGAAGTGATCAAGCTAGAAGGGTTAGCCAATTTCTCATTCAGAGAAAGATCAGATGCTTGAAAGTCATCTGGAAGAGATTTGTCCTCTAGCAGGATATTTTCAGGCAGGTTGTTTAACTCCCTATTGACCTGCATTGAAGAATCAAAAATATACTTAGCAGGTGGGGTGATCAATCCCCGTGAACAATCAATTTCAGGATTCCAATGTGTTAAAAAGTCATGGCCAAGAATTTTATCATCCATTCTTGGGGTGTCCAAGACTGATAATTCCCACTCAAAGGAGGGAAAATTCTGAAAGTTGAAAACCCATAAAACCTTCTTACTTACCAAATATTTGGGTTCCTCTTATTTGACCAAATAAATTAGATTTCTGTCAATATCTGTGAATGTCAGCTTTAACTTCTCAGAAAAAGATAAACTGACAAAAGAAATTGAAGCTCCAGAGTCTATAAGACAACTGAAGGGGATATCCTCCTTAAAAAGAATGAATCTCAAGCGGTTTAAGGCAGCTCCAGTCCTTAAGGCATGGAGGTTCTGTGCACTGGGAGAGATAAGATAGTTTGCTTTGCACACAAGTAAACTATCTACTAGTTTTTTGACCTTGAACTAGTACCTTCTCTTTCCTTAAACTTCACACAATCTTCAAGCTTGTTCTTACCCCCACAATACATACATAGCCCATTATCTGCTCGTCTCTTCCTCTCAGCTTCTTTAAGCTCCCCTTTTGGGTCCAATACCTTACTGATATTTCCAGGGGTAGAGCCTATTGGTCAAGGTTTGTCCTTTCCCTTATTGGGTTTGGATTGAGTTGGCCATGGGTGTGAAGAAGGTCCCGATTTAGAATTTAGGCCCTGAGATTTGTTGGCGTATTGACGATGTTGTAGTCGTCCTTGGTAAACGCCATCAAGTTCAAGAGTTCAATCTATTAAATCCGTTAAGGTAGTCATCTTCTGACCATGAAGATTTAATTGATCCAGAATCCTTGAAGGAAGTCCCTTTTTGAAATGATACTTGAGGGCAGCATCATTCCAACCTACTTGAGTTTGAAGTGCTCTGAAGTTTGAGACATATTCAGAGGCTTTACCATTATCACTCATGCAGAGGAAATCAAGTTCAATTTCTGCGTTATCAGTTTTATTAGGGTCACAGAACAACGTAAAAAGTTGATCTTTGAACTTTTCCCAGTTATTTATAAGTAAGTGGGTTTCTGTCGAAGAGAGCACGAGAAGATAAGATTCAAACAATCTGGCTGCTTTTCCGGCTAGGAATGAAGAAGCATAAAAAACCTTTGATTGGTTTTTATTGAAGGTTTGAGGGTTGTTATGGAACAGGAGCTTGCAGGTTTCCAAGAAGGGGCACAATCTGTCTGGGTGTTCTCCATCAAATTTGTCAGGAGATTTCATGGAAGGAGTTTTGAATTTTTATCCCTCCAAAGATGTTGGATTTGAAAGCGTTTTCATGAAAAGTCTCATGAAGTCTTCTAGAGAATTAGATGGTCTAGGTTCTGACGGTTGACCAGAAGGGGGAGTAGCAGGGGCAGACCATGCCTCATGCATTGTATCCTCTCCTTCTGCTTCATCACTAGAATCATCAAAATTGTGGGGGATTTCTTCAACAGATTGGACTGAGTCTTCTCATTCCCTAATGTTGAGAGGTTCCAGAGAGTGAGTGCGGGAAACAGGGTGTGTGGCTGTTGGCCTGCCTCTGGAGCAGGCCCTAGTAGTAGCGCCCGTAGGAGGAGTGCATTGAACAGATGCCATTTTTAAAGAATTTAAAAACACCTGAAAAAGGAAGTAGTAGTGCAAAATAATGAGAACTAGGGATAATTAAATTATACTGTCACCAGCCAACCTACGCACAAGGTTGAGGGTGCTCTTGGGAAGTGAGATGGAGGAAGGAGTTTAGAGACTTCTTTGAAGTACAGAGGAAATATTTGAGGAAGTGATTTGAAGATGAGTCCAAGGAAGAGCTGCTTCTTTAAGATATGTTCAATAAGAATCTCAATAAAGTTTTAAAAATAATATTAATATTCTTAGGATCTCACAAAGGGTTGGAAACTTAATAATCAAAGATTTAAGTTTTTAGAAATGATTACTGAGAAAATAAGGAAATTTACAATAATAATGATTTAAGCTGAAGCTTTACCACTATTAACTATAGATTTGTTTTATAATTTAATTCTAAAGAATGTCGAGCCAAAATCCAGTTCCTTCAATATCCACTACTCCTTCTCGCATTGACCTCATGCCCATCCATCATTCTGCACACCACAGACCTCAAAAAAACACCCATTACACCTGAACCCTTCTCACAAACATCCGTTAACCCTTTGACCCTCCACTAAACATCCTGTCCATGCTCACTACCCCTGTTAATAACACACAGACATACAATAAACCTTTAGCGGAATATTGCATTGGCCGTTGCACTGTGTGTTGCCTACCAAAGAAAAGACTGAACACACTATTGAGAGATTAACTAATTTAGATTTAAAGTTTTAGATTAGCACAGTTGAATAGAGAGTACACAAAGGAAATTTGCAGTTGCTATGTAGAATCGCTTCTGCGCTTTGAATATGGATTTAGACCTCTTTATTATTGATTTAATGAACTGCTTTTTCCTCAAGTGTCACATGGCGCATGACAGCAAGTGTGGGGGTAACTAATGAGTTGGCTGCTCTATAGAGCAGTTACCCCAGAATGTCTGCTTCAAGTCTTTTGTTTGTCCTAGTTGAATTCCAGTTCTGTTTTTGGAACTCAGGTTTTTAGTCCTCTATGAATTTAAACTGGCATGGACTGGTTCCTTAATCTTTGGTTTTGTTGGAATGGTAGAGGATCACTGGTGGTCTCCCATCATTTTTACTTATTGGAGGGAGCCCACCCAGTGGTCTTTTCTTTGTACTGGACTTAAACTTGGATTTCTCCTATTTTTTATTTTATTTTATGTGTTTATGGATGTGTTTTTAGACTATTTTCTTTTTTTCTCTCTTTTTTTCTTTTAATTTTTAATGGGAGTTTATCAGATAGAAAGACAGAAAATTATAAGAATCAAAAATATATGGTGTCACCACATCAGGCTCACCTGGATGTGTGCAAGAAGTGGTGGGGAATGGCTCATCAATTGGCTGGGGAATACTATTTTTCTATTTATTAATTATTAATTATTATTATTATTATTACTTATCAGTTTCTTTATTTATTTTTATTTTTTAATTTTTCAGTATTTCTTATATTTTATTTCAGTCCAAAATTATTTAAAGATTATTTAAAGATGTGTCAACATCAAGGTGCACTTGGATGTGGGTAAGGTATCAGGGGATCAGATCATCAATTGGCTGGGGGATAACATTTGTATTTATTATTTATTTTATTTTCTCAGCTCTCATATTTCTTGGGAATTATTGTTTTAATTCTTTACAAGTTTTTTTTAGTGTGTTAGTAGTTATAGGTAGTAATCAGTACTATTAAAAAAAATAAAAAATAAAAATATTTTTTGAATTGCTTATTATTAATTGTTTTCTTTCTTTATTAATTAACTTTCTTTTCTTTTTTCAATAATTTAATTTCTGGAGGAATAGTCCCCCAAGACTTAAAACTGAGGATTAGTCCCCCAAGATTTTAAAATGAGGATTCTTTTATTTTTTTATTTCTAAATCAAGATTTTCAGGCAAGAAGCAATTACAGAAAAGAATCAAGAGATGTAACAAAATTTTCAGCATTGGCTTTGAACTGGTGGATGAGGTTCTTCCTTTTCTCAAGCTCCTGTGGGTTCCTGGCAGGAGTGGATTGGAAGTAATCTAGGATGAGATGCTTCTGTTGAGAAGAATGTTGTTGGATGTTGTCTTTGATGGTGGGCAATGGATTAGGTGGGGGTGCTTCAATGGTTCCCACATTTTCATCATCACTGTCTGGATGGAAATGAACTAGAAAATTGTCAGATTGAATTTCAGTATGAAGAAGTATTGGGCTTACCATCAGAAGGACCAGGGATGGAAGAGCTAGTGTTTGTAGCGGGGTTGGCACTCTTTTTTGAAGGGTGTAATTGGTTGACCAGTCTGGGGATCAGGATGGATGGTCTGGATCTTTTGGTGCTGGTGGAAGGTGGATCAGGTTGTGGAGGAGAAGAAGATGTCGAAGAGGAAAATGGACCAGGTCTGAAACAAGTCTTCTTCCTAGAGTGACAGGCATCACAGGAGGCTCTGTAGGGATGAGATGGAGGTGTTATGGTACAGATGAGATTGTTGTCAATGCATTATTGGCAAAGACCCATGTCAGTAGTAGATTTGGAGAGGAAGCTCAACATAGTGGTTGTGATGAAGGAGAATGTGGACATTCTCTATTGGAGGGAGGATGTGGTCTTCCAAAATTTGTGGAGCCCTTTGTTGGTCTATTTAGCATTGTTTTGATATGTGTTAAATGGCATTGTTTGATAATTGGGTTTTTTTCTGGAATTATTTGGAAAATATTGGGACTGTGGGAATGTGGGTATTACAATTGGATATCCCCGGTTTTTCTCTATATTTTATGTCTTGATGAAATTTTTCATATTCTAAGTATTTACGGGATTATTTATCATTTTTTATTTTAAAAGATAGCTGTTTAATCTTGTTTTTTGTGTTTTACTGGCTGACCTTAAGTCTTAGGGTTAAGTGCTCAGTACCATTAGAATGTGCTAATTTTTCTCTACGTTTCATGTCTCAATGTTGTTATAGCTTAATTATGTGTTTAAAAGGTTGTAGTAGTTGCAGTAGATTTTTCTAAGTATTTTGGGTATTTTTGGAGGTATTTGGTGGGTTTATGGCTTCAGGGTGGTCCTCCCAACTCAGGCGGGCCTCCCGACATTGGGAAGACTGCCCGCCTCAGTGCTAGAAGGCTGGGAAGAATTTCTAGAGGGGTTTTATGCGATTTGGCACTCAGAAACGCCAAATTTGTTGGTGTGCATGGGCTCTTAGATAGTGGTCTGTGTGTATATATTGAATAAGACAGTTTGGGGAAACCTTAATTATCATACAACTATCTGGAGGTGATATCCTTGTTCCTCACTCAGTTTTCACTGTTTTTGGCCACAATTGGCTGTGTTTGTTGCAAGGTTAGTTCTTCATTTAACTCAACTTTGGCAACTGTTTTCTCTGGTGTAGTCTTGCAAGCTATATCAAGTATTATTGCTGTCTCTGGTATGGATTTGCAACCTACATCAAGTATCATTGCTTTCTCTGGTGTAGGCATTGGTCTAAATTTCAGTTCTTTGGCTGGGTAGTCTGTCTGGAGACTACTTTCTTGGCTGATCAGGCATTCAAGTGTATTGGAAAAAGGGCTTTTAAACAACAGGAACCAATTTTCTGTAGCAGGTAAATCTCACTTATATTTTTATAAAGAGACAGGTGATTTTTCTCTGGTTTTTCTCCAACTCCCTTGGTCAAGGCCTATAGCCAAGTACTATAGGATTGTCTACAAAGCATGGTGTTGGTAGTGTTAGAAGATCATTAAGATATAAGATGTTAGATGTATTATTCCCTACCGCTTTTAGTGTACAGGCTTTATATGCATATTATGTCATGTGCATTATTTCTCCCAGATGGAGAATCCTAGAGCTTTTCCAGATATTTCCAGAGTTTGTATGGAGATTGTACAGAGTGTTCTAGAGATTTTACAGACTCCCAGACTCAAGTAGAGCCTTAAAAAACTAATATAAATAAAAAACATTACAGATGATAGAGCTACTTCTCCTTTATAATCACATATAATCTTTGTAGTCTGCACAGCCCTATTCATCTAGTAAAAAATCATCAAAGTTAAGTATATTATGAAAAATCAAAAATAATCAAAAATACTTTATAAAATTATATTAATAATATGAGAAAAATAGTAAAAGCTCCCTAAAAATTTCCCAAAGGTTATAGAGACTCCTGACTTTATTTTCCATACACTTTTAGATCTATACTAACATTTTCTGAGAGTTAATTCATTGTTTAATCTTGACTTGTAAAATTAACCCCCTTTAAACCATTTTAAATACTCATTCTTTCAAATATAAATCATTATAAAATTATATTGGATTTTCCAATCTCTATATTCAAGTCCAAAAAAACCTCTTTCAATAAACCTACTACTGTACTAATCTTTAGGCTACCACAAGGTGACTTGGAACTGTAAATGAGTAAGTAAGTAATACTTTAGACAGGTGATATAAGACATTAGGTTCAATGAAAAAAAATGTTTCAGAAGCACTTTTCTCATGAGATGTGGGGGTGTGAGGGTGTAAGTTGGTGAGCAGCAGAATGGATGGGGGAGAAATTAGGAAAGTCTGGTGAAGAAAAATGGAAAACATAATGGTTCAAAAGGGATCCTGGGGGTGCAAAAAAGAAATTTACAGTGGTAAATGAGGGATTGTAGAAAAGTAGGGGGTAATTGGAGAAGAAAATATAGGATTTAAGGGGTTTAAAAGGGAATTAAAGACAGTTAGAAATCGGTGATATGTGATCTTTGCAAGAAAAATGTGTGAGATTTGGAAAATGGGAGAGGAAGCACTGGGGGATGATTTTTGAACATATAGAAAGGGGGGTATAAAAGGTTACAGAGTAGATACAATGAATTCTTTCAAGGATTTTTTGGGTTTAATGATATATGGGGGACAAAAATTAGGTGGAAGAATATTTAATAACCCGGGGGTAAATTTTCTGTGATTAATCTGACTGAGGTCAAATAATAAAAAATGGGTTTCAATAAATGGGAATGAAATCATCCACTCTTAATGAAAATTTAATATAAAAATGACATGAATTTAAAGTATTATTTTAATATACCTATAGAATCTGGCCAATATGTTTTTTCATTTTTTATGAATGACTGATATAAGCTTTAGAAGAAATATAATCTTTTTTTCATAAATTTTGAGAATGAATTTTCAATATGTACTAGTTAATTGTTATTTTCTACATATTTCAATATTTCATTATGTAGAAGTGGTTCTAAGTACATTATTTATGGAAATATGAACAAGACTATATGTTTAACAAAAAAAGATGAAAAAATCTAAATATTTTTGAAACTTCAGAAGTCTATAATAATTGGGATAAATATATTTTTAACTAAGGAAAATTAGATAAAAATGAAAAAATGATTCATCAGAACATTTATTGAGAAATTAAATTAAAAATTTTAATCTTGTTCTATTTTGAAAAACTTAGATAAACTTCTTTACTTTTATTATGCTTCAGACCTCTATATAGCACCAAAAAGTTGTAAAAAAAAGGTGAGTTTCAGTCTACCCATAATTATAACAAGTTTCAAACAAGGTTATTCAGAAGTACAAAAAAACAACTTGCCTACCTGTCCTCTTTCCCCCCCCCTGTGTGGGCAGCTAAAAATCAAGCCCATTTTGTCAACAGCATGGCATCTACAAACTGATGAGTAATATGAGATATTGAATAAGGTAATTAAGAATTTTTGTCCCAATTAATTAACTATCAGCAAGATGATTGGGAGCAGCTTCTACCACTGGCTGAATTCTCATACAATAGCCAGACACATGCTGCCACAGGCATGTCACCTTTCTATTCCAACTATGGATACAACCCAACATTCTCAATTGGAACCCCATCCATGTTGCAGGCCCCAGAATCTGAAGAATGAATTCAGAGAATACTGATTATATGCCAAGAGTTAAAAGTAGTGCAAAAGTTATCTCAAAACTCAATAAAGCACCATCATGATCAAGGAAACCCCAGAATTGGGTGCTACAGGCAGGTGACAAGGTTTGGCTAAGCTCAGAGCTCCTTTCCACACTATTCCAAATTTCCAACCTAGATCATAAGAAGGTAGGCCCATTTAAGATTTCATGCAATATATCTGACTCAGAATATAAATTAGAGCTACCAATTTTAATGAGACAAGTGCACCCAGTGTTCAATTTTTTGTTACTCACAAAGCACCAGGAAAATACCATGCCAGGGAGACCAGAAGAGCCACTAGCCCCAGTTTATGTAGGAAATGAGGAAGATTTAGAAGTAAAAAATATTATTACTAAGAAGGTGTACAGGTGAAAGTTTCAGTATCTGGTGAACTGGAAGGGTTATGGAGTAGGAGATTGGTCTTGGGAACCAGTAGAGAATTTAGATAATGCTAAGGAAAAAGTGAAGGATTTTGAGAAGGAGGTCAGGGGCAGGGGGGTCAAAAGGAGGGGTAATGTTAGGATTTGGGTTGAGCAGAAAAGCAGAGGAGTGCTATGGCTGCTATGCATTGTAATAGGCAGGAGAAAGGGAAATTGCATAAGGGGGTCTTGTGGGGCAAGCACAGTAGGGAATTCCTCATCAGACAACTTATATAGTAATCCAGTTAATTCTTAGTCTCCCAAAGTTGTAACCTTCCCTCTTGGTAGCCCCAAAATAGTCAGTCTAGTTAGTTTCACTGCTGTATCAGCATAGCCAGTCCCATCTTAGACTAGTGTCAGATCTGGTAGCAGTCTTCCCTCTTAGGTCTCAACAGTGCTTGAGGATAATGTGTAGCTTATGTGCTAGATGAGCAAGGTTGTTAGAAATGAATTTCAGAAGAAAAATTTGATCAGGATCTCACAGCCACTTCCCTCTCATCTCTCTCTCAATTTGCAATACAACTTCTCAAAGATTCTGATTCTAGAAAATTATCTCATTAAATCTGATCCGCTAAAAACCCATGCTGTGCATGGGTCACATATGCTCATATACTCATATATATATATATTTAATAGGAGGTATGAAAGTTAGGAATTTTTAATTATTTAAAAGGCATTTCACAAAAAAAAAGAAAGGCACAAACTTGACATTAACTCTCAATAAAAAGGTGTTCTAGGGGCACTATGTCATATTTTAAAAAAAAGTCATGGTTAATTTGGTAGAAAAATGAGGTATTTTGAAATGGAAGATTTCTAACTTTGATACCCCCTAATATGTTTGTAACTGATTTTTTTTTTCAAAACTTGAATTTTTTTTAAGTTTCTCTCTTTTTTTCTTTTTCTTTTTTCTTTTTTCTTTTCTTTTTCTTTTTCTTTTCTTTTTCTTTCTTTTTCTTATTTTTTTTTTAAATTGTGTTCATTTCAGAAGATCGTTAATGTCAGCCAGGCTACTAGACTTACCCAGTAAAATAATTAATTATTTACTGGATGAAGCCGCACCTTATCATTTTAATTATTATTTAATTATAATTTAGTTACAACAAATTAACTAATTACAGAATGATAAAATTAAAAAATTAAATATATAATTAAAATTAAAAATATAAAATTGTCCCTTATATTTTTCTCTAACACCGTGCTCATTTGACAGGTTGGAAAGAATAAAATTTTATATTAAAAAATAGATATTAAGATAAAATAAGATTTTAATATTCAAATAATATTAAATATATACAAAAAATTCAAATTTCTTATTTAGAATTGACTTCTACAGTAAATATTAAATAAATTGATGTATTTCTGACATACTCTGTAAATACATCTTTTTGAAGCCTTCTTTTTAGAATAACTTTATTATTTGAAATACTCCTTCTGGAATATTCTTTTCTCTCTCTCATACTACTGTTTTTAGAATTTGATTGCCGTGCTTTGTCTCTCCTTTGCCTATAAAAGGCCTCCCTTTTTGTTGTCTTTTGATCATTCTTTTTTACCAACTTACTTATTACCACAACAACAATATAACACTTATTTCTTATATTTTATATCTTTAGTATTTACAAGGATGTAATTCTAATCTATAACTTATATAAATATTTTAAATCTACCTCTTATTATTGAGTAAACATCATCTTTGATTGAGAAATACGTACTAAATTATTGAGAGTCCAATTAATCCTTAAAATCTTCATACAAACTCCGTACCAAAGCTTCTAGACCAAAAGTGTACCTTGACAATTGGGATCCTTTCAAAAATATCAACGGCGCAATGTTACTTGAGGCGTAATCGAGGGGACCATTGGCGTACAAGTACCTGTAAAGGACGAGAGAAGGCGAGAAAACGACAAACGTCATACGTCACGTGATAAAAGTTTTTTCTGCGAACAGGAATCGAACCGCGCTCCAAAACTTAGGTTCATATACTGACTAAACGTTGTATATATTGTGGTAATTATTGTTATTACTATTTGTGGGTTACTCTTCACTCTTCATTTGCTACGTATTTCCTTTTACTCAGCACTCTGTAAGTGGCATTAATTTGCTCATTTTACAGGGGGAGGTGTCTGGTAATTTGGAATTTATTTTTTATTATTATATTTTTTTTTATTTTTCCTGGTTGACCATAATAGAGAAATAAGTGTTCTTAGTCCCAGAAGTAATAAAATAATTTTATTTTAATATTAATTATTATAATTTTTCAGTTGACATTTGTCCTGATTAATTTAAATTTTAATTGTTCCAGTTGACAAATTGTCCTGACAATAATATTTTTTTTTATTAATAAAATAATTATATTTTAATATTAATTATTATAATTTTTCAGTTGACATTTGTCCTGATTAATTTAAATTTTAATTGTTCCAGTTGACAAATTGTCCTGAAAATAATATTTTTTTTATTAATAAATAATTCACATTTAATTACTTCAGTTGACTTTGAGTCCTGGTAATCCAATAAATCTTTTTAATTAATAAAACTCATATTTAATTACTTCAGTTGACATTAAGTCCTGGTAGTTAAGTGATCAGTAATAAAATTTTAAAATAAAACTTCATATTTAATTAATTCAGTTGACATCAAGTCCTGGCAGTTAAGTGATCAGTTAAAATAAATTTTTTTTAATTAATGAAGATTCATATTTGATTACTTCAGTTGAAAAAAAATCCTGGTAATAAATTAGTTGATTTAAATCCTGAAAATAAAAAATTATTAATAAAAATTCTAATTTATTTCTACAGTTGATTGTATTATAATCCTGGTTTTAAAATTTTTTTTATTAATAAATTAATTTTATTTAAGTTGATTTTTATCCTAAAAAGATTTTTTATTATTATTTTTATTTTATTTCTGTTAAATAAAAATTAAAAATAAAGACTAATTAATCTTATTGTCTCTTTCCTTCATTTCAGTAGAATCTTAAAATGACTGACCAAAGTGGTTTTGCTGCATGTGAAGAAGAACTAGACTTAATTGATTATGATGAGCCTACTTCTGTAAGTTCTCCTTTAACAAGAAGAATTTCTCAAACTAATAAATCCTTGCCCCAAACAGGATGTAGAGATGGAAGAAGTAGAGATCCTAGTGGAAAATACTCAGGATCAGAAGCCCATGACAAACCCACCAGAAGAGCTTCCAAAAGGCTACAGGATAAAAAAGATGCCGTTGTCTCAACAGGTAAAGAATCTGTCTACCCACATAAAGGAGTTAAGGACAGACAGCTTGAGACTAAAGGTAAGGGTAGATGCCTTGGAAGAAAAGGTGAGAAGAACAGTTACTTTTCTCCAAGAGAAGAAGAAACCTCTTCCTCCCAGGGATCAACAACAATTGGCTCCCCAGTCCCAAGAGATGGTGGAAGTGTCCAAGTGGCAGTGGGACTGGCTCAACACTCAGTGGGACTACTTGGCTCAAAACCAGCATCAGCTACCTCAGGTAGGTCCATCAAGGCCCACCCAGGCCAACCACACTCCTCCCCACCCTTATCAAGGAGGCAAAAGAAGAAGGAAGCCCAATATGGTGATACCCAGAAAACCCTGGTACGTCCCTCTATTGATTCTCAAGTGCCTTTTCTTGTGGCTGACTCTGTTCCTTCAGGTAAATCTGGAAGGGAGGATGAAACCATGAGACCTATAGAGGCTGGGAGTAGTAGACAAATCACTCATGTATCTAATCCTTTACTTTTAATTGCTACCTCAATGATTAATCCTGATATGGCTGTGATTGATGAAAATCTTGACCCTGAGTTCTATGAGAGTCTGAAAAGTTACTCAGTTTCCTTATTGAGAAACACTCCAGATGTAGCAAGAATTAATGATGAGCACTTGAGAGATATTATTGCCAAGCAAAATCATATAATGAACAATATGCAATTGACTCAGAGATATAATAGTTTGTTAACTGATCAGGGTTATCAAGAATTAAGAAGTGAAGCACAGATAGTCTCTGATGGATTGTCTCATTACAAAGCAACCCATGAAAAGAAAGTTGCTTTATGGCAAAATATAAAAAATGATTTTTCTAAACTAAAAGATACTGTATCTGCCTGTTGCCAGGAGGTAGAGATAGATAAGATAAATCTGAAAAGATTGAATGACCATTTGTCATCTTTTCAACATAAAAATCAATTATCTTTTGCAACTATCAATGAGAGTTTATCTAGTCTTCCAAGAATGAAAACAAGACTAACAACCATTGAAGAAAAATTGAACTCATTGTTAAATGACCAAAAATATTCTGACATTTCTGTGAAGGAACATATAGTGCAGGATGCTCAAATAGTACCTGTGGCTAGTTCATCTAAAGTAAAAATAGCTCCAGAAATACCTGTTGATAACACTGAGTTTCCATCAAAAACTGATGATGCACCAGGACCTGCAACAGAAGGATTAAACAATGAGATTTCAGAACAATTAGAGAAATTACAGCTGCTTCTTACTCAGAAACAAGCTAGTACTAAGGAGACTCCTTCAGATCAAAAGAATTGGCCAAAACTTGACCAGTACCCAACATTTGATGGTGATTCTTCTTTTGATTGGCAACCATTTTTTTGCAGAATTGACAACTTAAAAAATTCTTACAAACTCCCAGATGAGGAAATTGTGTCCAAGTTAATTTCTTTGTTCACTAATGTTGCCCTGATGTGGTATGAATCTGTTCTCCTGGATGGGAATGACTACTCATGGGAGGATTGGAAGAAATTAATTAAAGCACAATTTAGTGGCAACAAGTTCAGAATGGCTCAACAAAGGCAGTATGAGGAAACTAGATATAGCTCTTCTACTGATAAACCTATTGAGTTTTTAATGAAACTTGTAAAAATCTTAAAGGCAATGGACCCAAATATGGAGTTTGATTTATGGAAGGACAGGATCCTCTATAAATTACCAATTTCTCTGAGAGACTTGATAGTGGCTAGGACTGAGTTCTCCAAAGAACCCTCTTCTTTCATTAATACTTGCAATGAGATACTTCTAAACAATAAGTATTATGCAAGAAGATTCACTCCTAGGACCCCTTTGGAGAAACCCTCCACTTACCAACAAAAACCTCTAGAAAAGGTTGGTAAACCTTCTGCCCCTGTTGCACCAAAGAAGTATGCAACAAACACTTTCTTCAAGTGCAACAAGCCTTGGTAGAAAGGCCATGTTTGTGACAAGAAGATAAATCTTGTAGAACAAACAGAGGAGCATGCTGATGACACAGTGGCACTGGATGATACATCAAGTGATTGTGCCAGCAATATTTCATATGAATCTCAACAAGAAATCTTGATGCTGGAAGAAGATATTCATTATTTAAATACTATTGACATTGATAATAATGATTTATCTACAGTTGAGGATGCTGAGATCATAAAGAACATTGAGGATAACTCAATTGTTATTGCCCCTCTTAAGGCACCAGTCTTGATCAATGGAACCAGCATTGAAGTTGTTCTGGATTCTGGAGCTGGAGGAAGTGTAGTATCTGAAAGAGCACTTGCTTCAGTAGATCAAGACTATAAATCTAAACTGATGCCTATCATTTCTGAAAATTGGAGAGGGTATGGCTCTGTTTTGTCCCCCATTGGTAAATACAAAGCCACAGTGTTTTTTAAATATAACCATGGTTTTGTAAGAGCTATTTGTGATTTTGTTGTCATGAAAAATGATAACTTGAGCAATTGGTTTATTGTAGGGAATGATATTTTAACCAAGTATGGCATAAAATTGGATCCTTCAAACCAATGTTTCACAATGGGGATGAATGGGAAGAGAAAATTTAAAATTTCCTCCCCTAAAAAATTATTTGAACCAAAATGGAACACATGTAATTCTGTGGTTCAATATAAAGGAAGATCTACAAAGGAAATGCATGCCCTTATGTCTGAAATTGACAATGCTTCTTTTGGAGAACAACTTTCTGGTGAGGATAAAGATTCCATCATTAACTTGATAAAATCTTTTCCTATGGCCTTTGCTCATGGGTCACATGAACTGAGATTAGTTAAAGAGGAAATGAAACTTTCATTGTCTTGCCCATTAACTGATATACCACCTAGTTTAAAGAAGAAGCCTTATCCTGCTTCTCCCACAAAGAGAAAAGATATTGAAGATAATATCTCTACCCTTTTAAAAATGAATATTATTGAAAAGGTAGTTGAAACACCTAAATATTGTGTTATCTCACCTGTCATAATTTCTTATGAGAAAGATAAAGCCAGCTTATGTGGTGATTATAGAGCAATAAACACTTATACTGTTGATGATATCTATCCTTTACCTAGAATCAGCTCTATACATTCTACTTTACAGGGTGCTAAATATATCAGCTGTTTGGATGGTAATAAGGGATATCACCAGGTACCTGTTGAGAAAAATTCTCAGAACTTTCTGATGATTGCCACTCATATGGGTATTTATAAGTATATTAGGATGCCATTTGGCCCTAAAAATGCCGCTTCAGTTTTCCAAAAAGTAATGGATAACACATTCCATCAAGAGATAATTGAAGGATGGCTGATGGTTTATATTGATGATATCATTATATTCTCAAAAACATTTGAGGACCATCTTAAACACCTGTGTAAAGTATTCCAGAAAATGGATGAAATAAATATGACACTTGCTTTGAAGAAATGTAAATTTGGTTTCCATTCTTTAAAAGTTCTTGGTCATGTTGTTTCAGTCTTACAGATATGTGTTGACCAGAACAAAGTGGCAGCCATACAACAGGTGAAGGCTCCTACAACAGCGAGAGAGCTCCAAAGTTTTTTGGGAATGTGTGGATACTATAGACAGTATATTAAAAATTACCAAGTCATAGCTTTACCCCTTACCCAATTAACCAGAAAGGATGTTGCTTTTGTCTGGAATAGTGAAAGACAAAGAGCCTTTGACACTATGAAACACTGTTTGATGTCAGCACCAATTCTTGCTTTACCTGACTTTAATCAACCATTTGTTTTGTAAACTGATTCCAGTTTCATTGGTCTTGGTGCTGCCCTCCATCAAAAACAAGTGATGAATGATAAAGTTTCAGAAGTAGTAATTTTTTATATTTCAAGAACCCTGAGAAATAGTGAATTGAAATATGGTGCTACTCAATTAGAGTGTTTAGCTGTATTATGGGCTCTAGAAAAGCTTCATTATTACCTAGATGACCAGAAATTTGAACTTGTCACTGACTTCAGTGCAGTTAAATCCCTTTTAAACTTGAAAACACCTAACAGACATATGTTCAGATGGCAGCTGGCTGTTCAAGAGTACAGAGGGAGAATGACAATTATTCATAGGGCTGGTATTGTTCACTCAAATGTGGATATGTTATCAAGGTTACCTTTACCAAATGATGACTCTAATCCTGCTTATGATCCTGAGGATGAAATTATTCATATTCATGGGATATATGTGGTTGATATGGAGGAAGAGCTATTACAGCTTATTCTGGAATCCTATGATAGGGACACTGACTTGAAAAAGTTATGCACCATATTAAATGATCCAAAGAATGCTTCAATACAAGCATTAATTAAAACCCTCCCACCAAAGTACCAAAAAGCTTTGGAAAAAGGTAAATTTTCAATTGATGAAGGATATCTATATTATAGAAGAAAGTTGAGTAATGTTATTGTTATTCCTACTTCTATGAAAGAAATCATCTTGAAAATTTGTCATGATGACATATTAACTGGACATTTTGTTCTTGACAAAACAATGATCAGAATTAAGAACACTGCTTGGTGGGCTAATATGTCTGAAGACACAAAATTATATGTTGAATCTTGTGATTCTTGCCAAAAATCAAAAAGATTAACTGGTAAAAGAGCAGGATTAATGCAACATATTGAACCTCCTGATGCTCCATGGAAAATAATAAACATGGATTTTGTAACAGGATTACCTATTGCTGGTAAAGACAGTTATAACTCTTGTTGGGTTATTGTGGACAGATTCACAAAAATGTGTAAATTTATCCCTACCCACAAGGATGTTTCCACTAAAGAATTAGCTATCTTATGGTGGTCTCATATGTTTAATACTGCTGGTTTTCCTGAAGCCATAATCTCTGACAGAGACCCAAAATTTACTTCTGAATTTTGGATGTCTCTGATGGATGTTTGTGGTTGTGATCTGAAACTTTCTACTGCCCATCACCCTCAGACTGATGGTTTAGCTGAAAGAATGATTCAGACTTTAGAGGACATGATAAGAAAATATTGTGCCTTTGGCCTTGAGTATAAAGATAATGACAGATTCACTCATGATTGGGTTACCTTACTTCCTGGGTTAGAATTTGCTTATAATAGCACTGTTCATTCTGTTACTCAAAGAAAGCCTTTTGAGCTCTGGCTTGGATATGTTCCTAATACTCCTGCCCAAATTCTCAACAACAAAATACCTAAATTGGATATACATCCTGGTGTAAAATCTTTTCTTCAAATGCAACAACTATGTAGAAATCATGCTCAAAAATGTATTGAAAAATCATTTGAATATAAGAAAAGATGGGACAAATCCCATAAAGAATACACTTATAAAAAGGGTGATTAAGTGTTGATTTCTACAGTCCACTTCAACTTACAAGGTAATAACAAATTGAAAGATCCATTTGTTGGTCCATTTGTTTTCAGAAGAATGATTGGAGATAATGCAGTTGAAGTTATTCTGTATTCTCCATATTACAGCAAACATCCTGTTTTTCCAATATCTTTTTTGAAACCTTACACATCCAATAGTGATTTATTTCCAAAAAGGAGGGGTAGACCAAAGAAAACCCCAAATGAAATCACTGAGACAGCAAAAATTGAAAAAATTTTAATGACAGAATAGTCACTGCTGAGAAAGGTACAGAATACTTATTGAGATTCAAGAATAAATCATCTGAATATGATTCTTGGATACCTGGGAAGGAGATATCTAATCTTCCTACTCTACTAAAAAAGTATAAAAAGAAAAAATCATAGCATTTTTTTTTATTGTTTTTTTTAAGAGTGAGGGAGTGTCAGCCAGGCTACTAGACTTACCCAGTGAAATAATTAATTATTTACTGGATGAAGCCGCACCTTATCATTTTAATTATTATTTAATTATAATTTAGTTACATTAAAATTAGTTACAATAAATTAACTAATTACAGAATGATAAAATTAAAAAATTAAATAAATAATTAAAATTAAAAATATAAAATTGTCCCTTATATTTTTATCTAACACCATGCTCATTTGACAGGTTGGAAAAAATAAAATTTTATATTAAAAAATAGATATTAAGATAAAATAAGATTTTAATATTCAAATAATAGTAAATATATACAAAAAATTCAAATTTCTTATTTAGAATTGACTTCTACAGTAAATATTAAATAAATTGATGTATTTCTGACATACTCTGTAAATGCATCTTTTTGACGCCTTCTTTTTAGAATAACTTTATTATTTGAAATACTCCTTCTGGAATATTCTTTTCTCTCTCTCATACTACTGTTTTGAGAATTTGATTGCCGTGCTTTGTCTCTCCTTTTCCTATAAAAGGCCTCCCTTTTTGTTGTCTTTTGATCATTCTTTTTTACCAACTTACTTATTACCACAACAACAATATAACACTTATTTCTTATATTTTATATCTTTAGTATTTACAAGGACGTAATTCTAATCTATAACTTATATAAATATTTTAAATCTACATCTTATTATTGAGTAATCATCATCTTTGATTGAGAAATACGTACTAAATTATTGAGAGTCCAATTAATCCTTAAAATCTTCATACAAACTCCGTACCAAAGCTTCTAGACCAAAAGTGTACCTTGACAGTTAATATCATTATTATTATTATTATTATCATCATCATTGATAATTATAATGGTCATCATTGTAAAAGGAGAGAAGTGATTTGTAGGACTTCTTTCTATTTTTAAGAAAAAAATGTAAGAAAAAGGGGGGGTCGGAGGAACAGGATTAGGAGAAGGAGGAAGGGGCATAGATAGATGTGTCTTTTCTTTTCTTTTCTCTTTATTTTTTTATTTTTTATTTTATTTATTTTTATTTTAAAAAACATCTTTTGATAATAGTTTTTTTTGAGAAAATGATCAAGCTGGGGCACAGGAAGTAAATATTTGGAAAAAAAAGAAGAAAGAAAAAAGTATTTTTTGGCCTAGCACTTTTTTTTTTTTTTTTGCTGTTTTTTTCTTTTTTTTCTTTTCTTTTTTGCTTTTGTTTTGGTTGTTGTTATCTATTGTATGAGATTTATTCAATCTTAATATGATGTTAATGTTGGAATAACTATACTTTCCTACATCACCTAAACAACCGATCATCCCATCAAATACTATAATCCTATAATCTAAGGCTGATCACTGCGTTCCCACTATAACCTGAACTGATCACCTTGTTCCCCTTTTAGATAGTGATGTAACGAGATATATGTGTAATGAATTATGTAATATACTGTATTGATTGAATATATAAACACTATGTACTACTATACCTTGTCCTCATCTAATCTTTACAACATATTACTTACTGACACGTTTTCCACTCGTCTTCTATTTTCTAATTCACACTTGTATCTTAATCACCCTACCATACAACTAAACCGTGACTTATACAACTCAACACGGATAATCACTGGGACAGGTACTTGTTTCTCAACTACTATAATACTGTATTACACTAACACATGCTACTAGGTGATTATCAATCAAGTTGTCTGTCAGCGTGTTTAGTTACTGGTACACTAACCCACTGTGTTATCTAAAAGGTGGATATATATATACTCTCTTCTATAAATGCAATCCAATCTTTACAACATATTACTTACTGACGCGTTTTCCACTCGTCTTCTATTTTCTAATTCACACTTGTATCTTAATCACCCTACCATACAACTAAACCGTGACTTATACAACTCAACACGGATAATCACTGGGACAGGTGATTATCAATCAAGTTGTCTGTCAGCGTGTTTAGTTACTGGTACACTAACCCACTGTGTTATCTAAAAGGATTGGATCGACAGTTAAATATATAGTAAGTTTGTAGATTGATAAAGTTAAAGTCTTAAGATGTGCAACTTGTATACCTATCACATTAATTCTTCATTTGAAGTTTTGTTTCCTAGTATTTCTGTATAACATATTATTATTGAAAATTTTTAATTTTTAATATGTATATTAATATGTTGATATGAAAAGATTTGAAAGATTTTGAGTCTTACCTATCCAATATCCATCAGGATCAATAATAAAAGCTAACAAAAAAAATAACATGGATTATGATGATTACCGGTGTTTATTAGATTAAATTCAATGTTTCATAAATATATATATATATATCTTATGGTTGGATCGATGAATGGATGAAAGTTATGAAATGAAATAGATGGTACAAACATACCTATATTTTTCATTCTTCCGTCTGTTAATTTCTTTTTAAACTTTTGATAAGAAGATATATGAGGGCGCAAAAAATCAAAATGAAATAGAGGTTAAAAAATGAAAGATGATATACATAAAAAAATTCTCTCACTTGCACATTTTTTTCTTCCAAATAACTACACGTTTTAAAAACATCATCACAAGTAATGGCAATATGACCATGTTAGTATATACATAATATTCTAATTCATACTTATTATTATAATCTTTTTTTTGCATTACTTGTCCCGAAGTGGACTGATACTAACTGTATGTAGAAGAGAGAGAAGTGTATTGTGCTAGCGTGAGAAGTTGTAGTTATGGTATATATAGCTATCAAGTGTTCATCTATTACCATATCTTTTGTCTTCTTTTGCTCATCATCTCATCTCATCTCTCTACACGTACTCACTTGAATATACAGGTGTGTACCATTACTATCATAAGTTGATTTTTACATTTAATTGTTATTGTTATAGGTTAGCGCATTACTATCAGCGATTTCAGCTTCATCCACAGTGTTACTAGAGGAGAAGACTTACGCTAGATTAAAGGTGTGCTCTAACTGTAGTTTCCTATTGTTACTATTATATTCATACTCCACTATGTTTGTAGGTTAGCACAACACTGTTCTCTTGTGATCCATATTATTTACGAGTAGATCTCATATCATACAGGTGTGCTTATCTTTGCAATTAAATATCTTTTGTCTTCTTTTGCTCATCATCTCATCTCATCTCTCTACACGTACTCACTTGAATATACAGGTTAGCGCATTACTATCAGCGATTTCAGCTTCATCCACAGTGTTACTAGAGGAGAAGACTTACGCTAGATTAAAGGTTAGCACAACACTGTTCTCTTGTGATCCATATTATTTACGAGTAGATCTCATATCATACAGGTTAGCGCATTACTATCAGCGATTTCAGCTTCATCCACAGTGTTACTAGAGGAGAAGACTTACGCTAGATTAAAGGTTAGCGCATTACTATCAGCGATTTCAGCTTCATCCACAGTGTTACTAGAGGAGAAGACTTACGCTAGATTAAAGGCTTTTATTATTCTTTCACATTATCAGTACCAGCTCACGTACTTAAGCACAAACAACAACTAGTAACACTAGTAACATGGACAACAATAGCATCCGTGAATTAATCTCTGCACTTGAAAACAAAAATGACACAAAACTCGGAAGTGACAATTACTTTACCTGGGCTGCTCACATGGAAGGTCTTCTCTTCGAAAATGAACTGTGGGAAGTAACCGAAAACGAGTTTATAATAACAACTACTGAAAAAGAAGATGGGACAACAATCACGTCTCCAAGTGCAAATGAGATCAAGAAGCGCCTTAAGACAAACATGAAAGCGTATTCAATGATTCTTCGACATCTTGACCATGAAAACACGATGCTAATTTGCGACAGTCCAGAGCTAAAAGGAGATCCATACAAAACATGGATGAAACTGAAAGAGAAACATGCTGAAGTAAATCAATTCACTAAAGCCGCTGCCTACAAATCATTAAATGATCTGACTTACACTACGGATCTCAAAACCTTTATTAACGATATCCGAAAAGTCCTACGAAATTTGAGAAATGCTAAAATCAGCTATGAAGGCGACACTGTAGCTACTCAAATAATTATGAAATTACCTGATCAATATCAAACCACAGCTCAAAATATCCTGGCTTCTGGAAAGGTAACCATGATGAATGTCCTGGCAGTACTCGAACAGACTAGCAAATTTCACAATCTTCAGGACAACCAATCGAACGAATCTAAGACTAGCAAAGCCCTTATTGCCGACTCAAGTAAAACTGAAACGTCGAAGTCCAGAGAAAGAAAACCGCGAAAGAAATGCACGTACTGTAATAAAACAGGACATCTTGAAAGCGAATGCTGGGAGAAGGTTGGAAAACCAAGCTGGGTCGAACAACGCGATCAATGGAAGAAAGAGATGGCTGAGAAGAATAAAAAAACTAATGAGTCAGCTATGATGGCGTACAATCAGTATGTTCTTATCTCTTCTATCGACAACAACACCAACCTGAAACCAATCCTTGATTCAGGAGCCACGTCAACGATGATTAGAAACCGAAAGTACTTCTGGACATATCAGAGTACTAAGTTCGATATTGTGACTGGAAATGAAAACACAGAATGTGTTGGAAAGGGAACTGTTAAATTGGTTGAAGGGAAAAATGTTGTGACTCTTAATGCACTACATGTACCTAAATTACCGTATGATCTTGTGGCAACTATTGAGTTTTGGAGAAAAAAATTATCAAGTTGAATTTGCTAAGAATCCCGAAAGATGCATCATCAGTAATAAAAATCTTAAATTCAATGCAGATATCGAGAACAATCTTTGCAAAATGCGTGGAAACTTCAAACCAGCTGAGTCCGCACTGATTTGCTCTGTAAAAATGTGGCATGATAGACTGGGACATCCAAACTCGAAGTATACAAAGTCAACTGTTGGTGAGACGTTGGACGACAGTCAGTTCTTCTGTGAAATCTGCGAAATGACAAAAGCGAAGAAACTACCATTTCAAGGACATTTTCCAACACCAAAGAAACCTCTGGAAGTGATCCACACCGATCTTAGTGGCAGAATCAATCCACCAACCAACAGTGGCTATGAGTACTATATGAAGATCACAGATGGATTAACTTCAACTCGTGCAGTATACCTGTTAAAAAACAAAGATGAGGCACTATCTAAATTAACGGAATTTAAGACAAAATATGAAAATATCTGTGAATCAAAAATTAAGACTATTGTAACAGATGGAGGAGGAGAATACTGCTCGAATAAATTTGAAACATACCTTAAAGACAATGGTATTTTCCATCAAATCACTGCGCCTTATACACCTGAGCAGAACCCAATCAGCGAGCGAGGAAATCGAATCACCACCGAGAAAGCTCGAGCGATGCTGTTCCAATCAGGGCTACCACTTAGCTATTGGGGAGAAGCAGTAATAACAGCAGTATATTTGGAAAATCTGATAGTTAGTAAGGCTGCAAATATGATATCACCATATGAAGCACTTACCGGCAGAAAACCAAAAATAACACATCTACACCCGTTTGGATGCCTAGCTATTGCCAATATTCCAAAACAACAGAGGAAAAATAAGTTTGCTCCGACAGGCACCAGATGTGTTCTACTTGGGTATTCTGAAGGAAACAACAACTATAAGTTGATGGAAATTCAAACAAAAAGAATAATCTTCACTCACAACGCCACATTCAATGAGTCAGTGTTTCCTATGAAAGATTGCAACAGCCCAAAAGAAATGTTCAATATCGTCACCATAAGTCACACAACAGAGACACCAACAAATCAAAATGTTGAAGATGATGAGGAATTTCATGATGCAGTAGAGGAACAAATAGAAGAACAGTCAGCAGATACTGAAAATCCAGTAACCAGACGACTAATCTTACGCCTTGGTCCACCGCCACCTGAAAATCAATCAGATCAGTATTCTGGACCCACCCTGAGATCTCATACCAGGAAGGTGATAAATGAACTTGAAGGTACCCACAATGCTTTAATAAACTTTGTCGAACAACAAAACACAGATCCTGACAATTACAGAAAGGCAATCAGTGGGTCTCAAAGGTCACACTGGATAAGTGCAATTAAAGAAGAACTTGACTCACTTCATGAAAATCACGTGTGGTGTATCGTCCCTGCTAATCATCAAAAAACAATACCTACCCGTTGGATCTTCAAAACAAAGTATGATGAAAATGGAGTCCTTAACAAATTTAAAGCAAGACTGGTTATCAAAGGCTATCTACAAAGACATGGAATAGACTTCAACGAAACGTTTGCACCTACCGGGAGACTGGCAACCCTTCGAACGATCTTTGCGCTTGCTGCTATTGAAGGATTACCGATGCATCAACTTGATATAAAGACTGCATTCCTAAACAGTAATCTTGACGAAGACATCTTTATTCAACCTCCAGAAGGTTTTACTGAGTGGTTGGATAGATCAAACTTGAACTGTAAAAAGGAGATAGAGCAATTAAATGGTGGTAGCAGAGTTTTAAAATTAAAAAAAGCACTCTACGGTTTAAAGCAGGCACCTAGAGCCTGGTATCAGGAGGTATCTAAGTGGTTCCATAAACATAAGTTTAAAACCAGCAATAGCGATCCCTGTTTATTTATTAGAAAAGATTCAAATGATGACTATTTATATGTGTTTATTTGGGTGGATGACATGGCTATCATTGGACACGGGGCTCATCAATTTCATGCTGAATTATCGAAGGATTTCAAGGTACATGACTTCACAAAAGCAACTTATCTACTGGGTATACAAATTACTCGACTAAATAGTACTTCTGTTCAACTACACCAAAGTCAGTACATAGCAGATCTATTAGAAACCTTCGGTATGACAGACTGCAAAATTAATCCTACTCCAATGCAATCAAATATCCAGCTGTTACCCTCTGATGATGACCAATACGCTCAGTTTCTGAAAACAGGAAATGACTATCGAAGTATCATTGGAAGTATTGGCTATCTAGCACAATGTACTCGACCGGATATCACCCATGCTGTCAACTATTTATCTCAGTTCCTCATAAAACCAAATCAGTCTCACTGGCAAGCGGCACTCCGAATTCTAAGATATCTCAAGGGTACAGCCAATGTTGGCCTACTGTACTCACGAGACTTCAAAACATTAATACCCACGAAAATCAATATTAGCAATCAAGCACCTACAGGTTTCAGTGATGCGGATTGGGCTGGATGTAATCTAACACGTAGATCAACTAATGGGTATGCCTTTCTGCTCGGTGGAGGTGCTATTTCTTGGAAGAGCAAAAAGCAAAACACTGTTTCCACATCAGCCACTGAATCTGAGTATAAGGGATATCTTGATGCAGGATTAGAAGGAGTATGGTTGCGAAAACTGCTAAGTGAACTAGGGTATGAAAACAATCAAGGAACGTTACTTTATGGAGATAATCAAGGAGCAATAGCATTGTCAAAGAATCCCGTAGCTCACAAACGAACAAAACATATTGAAGTACATTTCAACTGGGTCAGGGAAAAAGTACTTGATGGCGAATTAAATCTCAAATACTGCTCTACGCACGACATGGTTGCAGACATCATGACAAAAGCACTGGATCGTACAAAATTTGAAAAATTTAGAACAGATCTAGGCCTGAATGAATGTCGACGCACTATTGGTTCAAGTAATGAGGTGGAGTGTTAGTATATACATAATATTCTAATTCATACTTATTATTATAATCTTTTTTTTGCATTACTTGTCCCGAAGTGGACTGATACTAACTGTATGTAGAAGAGAGAGAAGTGTATTGTGCTAGCGTGAGAAGTTGTAGTTATGGTATATATAGCTATCAAGTGTTCATCTATTACCATATCTTTTGTCTTCTTTTGCTCATCATCTCATCTCATCTCTCTACACGTACTCACTTGAATATACAGGTGTGTACCATTACTATCATAAGTTGATTTTTACATTTAATTGTTATTGTTATAGGTTAGCGCATTACTATCAGCGATTTCAGCTTCATCCACAGTGTTACTAGAGGAGAAGACTTACGCTAGATTAAAGGTGTGCTCTAACTGTAGTTTCCTATTGTTACTATTATATTCATACTCCACTATGTTTGTAGGTTAGCACAACACTGTTCTCTTGTGATCCATATTATTTACGAGTAGATCTCATATCATACAGGTGTGCTTATCTTTGCAATTAAATATCTTTTGTCTTCTTTTGCTCATCATCTCATCTCATCTCTCTACACGTACTCACTTGAATATACAGGTTAGCGCATTACTATCAGCGATTTCAGCTTCATCCACAGTGTTACTAGAGGAGAAGACTTACGCTAGATTAAAGGTTAGCACAACACTGTTCTCTTGTGATCCATATTATTTACGAGTAGATCTCATATCATACAGGTTAGCGCATTACTATCAGCGATTTCAGCTTCATCCACAGTGTTACTAGAGGAGAAGACTTACGCTAGATTAAAGGTTAGCGCATTACTATCAGCGATTTCAGCTTCATCCACAGTGTTACTAGAGGAGAAGACTTACGCTAGATTAAAGGCTTTTATTATTCTTTCAGACCAAACCCTTGAGGTTGAGTATTTCCATTATGATAACCCGAAAAATTAGGATCCGATTCGGTTCCCCAATTATGACAAAGTTCAAGAATGCCTTCACGATTGAATTGAGAAGTATGTTGAGATTGGGGTTTTGATGTATTTGGAAACGCTAAAAAATAATTTGTAAACTTGGCTACTTCTACATCCATTTTGTGTAGTAACTGGAACATATGGTGGGAAAAAAACATGAAAAACATGAAGAACATGAAGAACCGAGTAATAGTTTAATGCAAAAAAATAAACAAAAATTCTAAAAAAAAAAAAAGTTGACCTGCATTCCTAGTATATCGGTATAAAACGGTATACTTTTCTTAGGATCTCTGAATAAAATGATAGGCAAATAAGGGAGAAAAAAAAAGCACATCAGGACAAACCGAATTCTCAAATTAGTATTTAAAAAAATTTTTTTTTAAAAAAAACTGTTTGTTTAAAAACTGACTTAATCCTAAACATCGAATGATCTGAGGTAACAAAAAATAAAATAAAATAAAAAAATAAAAAGAAAGGAAAAATATTAAGACTAAGAAAGTTTTGTTGAATGAATGACGATAGAGAAGTGAAGTGAAATGAATATGTATATATATGTATATACTCAGTTTGAAATTTTGTTGTGTAGCGAAATGAGACCTAAAGCGAAGGCCAGGAAGAAATATCAACGTAGGCGATTGACGGATGAACGATATGACTGACATGTTGGACGAAAGATGGAAAGAAGGAAGGAAGGGAGATGAAGATGTGCTGTGAATCAATAAGAGGATATTTGTATCTGAATAAAGATCGCTGTGATTGCAAAATGCAACAAATTTCAGTCTAGAGGAATTTTTCGATACATAGTGCATATGTAAGATATATATATTTCATATAGAACGTTATAAATTGAAAATTAAGCAACTGTAGCTTTACATTAGGTTTCCTATTAAAAAGAACATTTGTTGGCCAGGGATAAAATAAGTTTTACCCGTATATATACATCAGTAAAAACCACTATTTTTGTATTTTTTCCCTTTGAAAAATCACATCTCTTAATATCTCAAATGAATCACACTTAGAGATAAAACATATCCTTGAATATATAAATCCGATACGGAACCAACTGGCTTTATATTCACTGACAATTTTTCAAATCGATTTACTAGAGCATGATTTTGAAGTTCTAAACATCTTGTAAATTTGGTGGAGGTTTTGCATAGACAACCCAGTTTTAGTTCTATTGTTCCTTGTGTCATAATATTGTCTACATGATATTGAAACCACATATAAACTCTTCCTCAATTATTTATATGCCATAACGCAGATATAGTTAATTATAATTTTGTCCCTCTTATCAGGTTCTTTATCATTTAAAGTATCACCTTTTTCCCTAAAAAATCAGAATATCGTTTACATGTTTATGTATACCTTCAAACCTTATTTCTCCATAGCATATAAAAACTTCCAATGTATTAAAACGTAAAACAGTTGAATGAGCACTTGAAACTGAAAAAAAGATCAATTAACTTCTCATCTTGTTCTAAAGAAAAAAGAAGGGTAAATTCAAGAAAAAAGATAAAAAAACTGTTTGATTGGGGTGATTGTCATTATGGTAAGGATAAACAGTAAAAAGCAAATGAAGAGAAAATTCCTGGAGAAATATACAGATACTGCCAAAAAGGCATTTTTTTTCAAGTCGACTTTTTGACCTTGCGCTAGCCTGTGCATTTGCCAAACATACCTTTACAAAAACGTTACACGCATCAGTATCAAACATATTTCATAGAACATATACTTTTGAAAAAATATCATGTTTGCAGTTATTCAAATAAGAGAATATAGTATATTGCTCACCAAGTAGAGACAAAGCCAAACCCCACAAGTTTAGGTATAAAAATTCTACACTTTTTCAAAAAAGCCGCACCTGGAATGACAGGATCATCAACATACACGTCCTCAAGATTTGACTCATCCAAAATTTTAGTCGAGAAGCTGGGATCAAGACAAAGGGGTCTTGCTACGCCAATTAGATCTGTAACCTTGTTCTCAATAGCATCTATCATTTGTGAACGGGCTCTGAATCCACCGCTTAGTATGATGAGAGGTGTAGGAGAAGAGGGGTTTTTTTCTTTAAAAGATTGAATCAAAGCATGAGCTTCAGATGCAAATGAATGAAAGAATGCTTCACGACGGTTTTTGTTGACGGATGAAGTTGTCTTTTGAGTACTGGAAGAAAAACTCCCACTCAAAAATGCTTTTCAAAAACCCAAATCGGCATGACAAAAAAAAAAAAAAAAAAAAAAAAAAAAGGTAAGCAAAATTTTACGTTCAAATTATTAGGCTGAAATGGTCAAGCCATGTGTTCAATTTTTTTGTTGCGAAAAACGGTTTACTCATTCACCTGGACTTTCATATGTACCTCCAGAGATTTCGATGAAATCAAAACTTCCATTTTGCACAATATATTTAACATGTTTTAAAGCATCTTTTTCACTAACTCCTCCGTCCTGGAGTTATCAAAAAAAGGTTGAATAGTTGAAAACCAAGATCCAAAAACTTGGAACAGGAAAGTTTTTATACTGCATATTTAAACGGGTAAAAACTACTAAAAGAACAAACCACATAATCCGAAGAGTTTAGTTTTATTCCAACGCAAAATGAAGCTGGGAGCGCATTTCGGATTGCTTCCACAATTTCAAAGATAATTCTCATTCTATTTCGCGACGTAGAACCATATTCATCTAGTCTTTGATTTGTCTATATATAAAATACAAAAGATGAATGCGGTTGAAGTTTGATCTCATTCAAAAAAAATGAATGAAGCCACACCTTTGGACTGAGGAATTCAGATAGAAGATAACCATGACTGCACGAAGTTACAATTTGTAGATTAAAGTTATGACTGTAGATCGATTATAACGAAGAAGAAATATTGATGACAAACCTGGCATGTAGTTGAACACTGAAAAATCCATTACATAATCATCAACTGCTTTGTCTACCCTTGTTAATCAATACTAGCTCACCCGTCAAACCCACTACGATGGGCTACAAGCGCAGCATTCTTGAAATCAGTCACTACATCGAAAATCTCTGCTTTTGTTAGCTCTTTAGACGGAGTGATCAAGAGCCACAGAATTGCACGAAATAACCAGTTAGAAGAAAGTAACGAAGAAATCTTTGAGGGTGCAACTGTGGGTTCCCAGATTCCTCGATAACACCCCCTGATAGATTGCGCCCCCGCATGATTTAACTGAACAATCATTGGAGTCACTCTTCGTCGCAAATTCTGCTCAGAGCGGACTTCGGCCCATTGTTTCCAGTCTTCAGAAGGCTCAACGATATCTTCTTGAGAGACGTAAACATCATAAGGTGAACCAAGGTAGCCGGGAGATACTTGCACGTTCCCTTCATTACAAATTCTCGTCACCCTCAAAGTAAATAATAAAGATAAAGATATTTAACTACAGAGGACTGTACCTGTGACAATGAGGCCTAGGTCACCTTGTGCCCAACGTGAATATAATTGAACATGTTGTTTATTTGGACGTCCACTGTTGAAGGCGGCAAGATATTCCTCTGTTGGAGACTGCAATTATATAAAATATTGTGTTAGATTAATTCATTCTTTCCTCATGGTTATTTTTCAAACAAAACCTGCTTTGACTAAGCGATTGGACAAGACAAGTCCACAAGGAAGCACAACTGCTTCGTTCAGTTTGGTGCTCATAATTTTGGGATCCATGAGGAAAGAGAGGACAGGAATCAACCGTTCACAGGACACTAGGCCTCTATATCCGTTTGAATTGCTTCCCAAAAATAAAAAATGTTTATTTTATGCCCCCCTATTTCAGTGGAATGATGATTCAAAAGACATGATGGTAAAATTTATTTGGCCAGTATGTGCCAGAAGATATTTCATGATGATATTGCATAATTTCAAAGGGTCAAACATCCAAAGATTCCCTTGCAAAACATCAGAGAATCCAATGTCAAGCTCTTATTTCATTTTCCTGGACAGACTTTCAAATCTCAATAATTCTTCTAATATTAGTTTGCTTGGAGTTTCTCCATCAATTTGATTTTATGATGAATAAGCTACAGCTACAGCCACATTGACAATAGTCGGTACAAGAAGCCAACATATTGGCAAGTTTGTCCCAGCAAAATTAGTGGCAAATAACTCCTGGTGAATTCTTGAGGCTCAGTCACTATTCTATGATCTACCTGAACTTCTAGTATTAATCCAAAAATGCTCTACCGCCACACATCGCTCACCTACGCAGCTCATCCATATCCACTCTTCCCATCTCTCCAAAACTATATTCAGCTCCAGCTTCCTAATTCCTCAGCTGTTCATTGGAAGGCAGGTTCTAATTTTTTTTATCTTACTCTTCACCAGAAAAAAAAAACATGGGCACCTGATAGCAGGTGCCAATCCCTATCTTTGTCTTAACTCAATTTCGGCTCAGCTGTAATTCTTCTGGAAAGACTGCGCACTGAACAATGAGCACACTAGCTCGTGCAACATCTAATCAAATTTACTCTTAAATCAAAACTGAATATAGGGATAGGTACCTGCTAGCAGGTGCCACTTATCTTTTTTGCGATACTTCTTATTAATTTTTTCCATTAATTTTCATTAATTGTTTTGTTTATTTACCATTTATTTCTTTTATCCATTAAATTTTAAGAGCTCTTAATCAATTACCCAGTGGACTCTCTAACCTTCCTGTCTCACTGATTTTTTCCTGGCGTATTAAGCAAGTTTTGATTTTTTGTCTTCGTATTCATCATACCTTTTTATTTAATTAAATTAATTAATATTTTTGTTTAATTTTTTAGGCGCAAGCAGGTTTCATCTATCACAATTTCTCTAAGCATCTGTTCAATCACATCTTCTGTATGATTTAGATTGCCACAATGAAGATGTGTTTTTTTTATGAAAAATTTGCTCCAGGGCCTTGCTCAACCACTTAGTTAAGTAAGTCCCCAGTCTCACATACCCCAGTAATTAATCAAGTATCTCCACCTGTAGAACAGTCAGTTTGATAAGGACCTCCTTAAATGGATTAACATACTTTTGAAGTTTATCTTGTTTGTCAAAATTAAAATCACATGCTTAACTTCAGTGTGTAAAAGGGAAAACTATATAAGCCATTCTCAGCCCAAACAATTTAAAATCCTTTTAACACCAGGCAAGTTGAGTTTCTCCTAGAAGATTGGCAATGAGAACCTGGGCAGTCTGAAAAAACAAGCAACCCAAGAAACTTCTTTGGTGGAACTTTTAGAGATTTTAATCAACTTCAGCATGTTGTGTGGTATGGTCCTACTCCTCAAACTAGAAAAAACTCACAATTGATAATATCATAATCTTCAGGAGAATCCTTAGTGTAGCACTATTTTATCTTGGAATCCAAAATATTATTATTAACTTCAAGAAAATTGATTCCTAATGTGAAATTTAGTAAGTTAACTTGAGAGTATATGTTATTTCTCTTCTCATTCAAGTATATTTATTAGAGGGTGTCAAACATTACCATGTACACCATTCAAACACACCACAAAAAAGGTACCAAGTAAGTTATTTTAATTCAAAGTACATCTGTGAATAACATAAGTAGTTCAACATATTATTTTTCCCTTAACATGTCATCTATTGGGTACATCCAAACCTTTCAATAACTTCTTCCCCTTATCTTGACTAGTCAGCATTAGGTACACACACACTCATACCATAAAATTTTTCTTCACATAATACTTAAGGGTTCATTTATACACACACAGTAAACTGTGGATCAAGTCTTAAGGACCCCCTAATATCATACTCCTGTACCCACTTTCTTGAAAAGCAGCTGGAAGTTAAACATTGGGTCACACTTTTGCAAAGTAAAAGCACAAAATCATATGAACAAAAAAAATGGATCTCCCTCCAAATAATAATCATGCATGGACCAAATGACTATAAGAAGGTAGAATTTAGATGGTAAGAAGCATCAGAATGATCCCACCATCACCAAGAGATATCGGCTGCTCAGATTAACAAATGCCAGGCCGAATATTGACTGCAGAAAGAAAAATATAAAATTCCCTTGTTTCCACAAAAAATCACCAGAAAAAAAAGAGGGCACCTGATAGCAAGTCCCAATCCCTATCTTTGATTTAACTCGGTTTCAGATTAGCTGCAACTTTTCTGGAAAGACTGTGGAGTTAACAAGGAGCATGATAGCTTGTGCAACATCAAATCTGAGTTACTCTTGAATTGAAGTTGCATTGAGGGATTGGCATCTGCTAAAAGGTGCCAGATTTTTTTTTGTAGTGAATGGTTTTATTTCCTTACACACTCTTCAAATATTTCAACTTCTTAAAATCCTATCTGGTGACTGCAGAGCTGAGTAAAAAAATCTAATCCAACCCTCACTACAAAAAATAGATATCTTAGGTGAAAACTTTCTTAAAACTGAACATCCTTACTTTAATTTATGTATAAGAAATACTCCTTATAAGGTATCTTCTTTTTTTAGAGTTGAATTTTACAGTAATTTTATCTATCTTCTTAATCTTTGATACCCCCCTTTCCCAAATAGTGATATAAACCATAGTAACTGAGAATCTCATAAGGTTATCAAAAAAAACATAAAAAAGGAATTGTCATTATTATAGATGGAATATTTTGTATTTATTTAATTCTGTGGGAAAGTTCCAATTCAAAGTAAAAACCTAATGAATGCTAAAAACTATGAATAAGTTTTGGGTATCATTCTTTGCTCACACAGTAAAGAAGGGAAGATCAATATGCATAAAAAATTTCTTAAGATTTAGGGACAAGGGAGAAAGTAGGAGAAGATAAAATCAAATTAAGAGCATTCCTCAAAGCATAAAAGGTTTGAGAATTGAGAAGGGATCCAATTTTTTCCTCTTCTAGAAGGATAGAAGGTATTTTTTGAAACTCCCTCTGAAATACTTGGCTCATTCCAGATGGCTATTTCTTTGTAAAAACATGGCTTTCTTGGAAATCAGGATATCACTTTATTTCTGGAGACTTGCTTCTGACCCCTGGAATAAAAACCTGGTGACTATTCTCCCCAATCAGAGATTGACAAATAGGTTGGCTTTTTAAAGAGTTTAGTTAAGTTGGTAGTATTTGATGGGCTATTCTTATATAGCTCTGAATCTCTGTTGGAAACAGGATTCTTTGGAAGCCTCTTGAGCACAATCTCAAGGGAAACATCTTTGTTTAATATTCCAGAAGCTAGTTCAAGAGGGGGAAGTTCAAGATTCTGCCAAAGACACAAACAATCATCATATGTTAAGTCAATTATGACTCAGCTTTTGAACTTTAATTTTTTTACACACCATGTAACACTTGAAGCAAAAAACAATCTTTTAATCCATAAATCAGTAGACAAATCTATACACAGAGCACAGAAAGAAACATCTACATAGAAACTGCTTTTTCCCTTTGTGTGTTGTGATTCAACTGTGCTAGCAATAATTTTATCTACACCTTAAATCTTAATTAGTCAATAATATGCTTATACTTTTCAACCTTAAGCCAATGCGCAATGTATTAGTGCTAGGATTGATGATGTATTTTCAATGTTAGGTTATTGTGTGTCTGAGGTTAAAAAAAGGTCTGTGAGTAGGAATAGGAGTAAGGCTAGTGGATCTGTGTGTTATATTGGAGGTTCAGTGGTAAAGTAAGGGCATTTTATTAAATATGTCAATGCAAGGTGAAGTTATCTATATAATTGGGTGGATTCGGCTTGACATTCCTTAGAATTAAATTATAATATTGTTGTGATTGTAGTTGAATTTATATAAGGCTATAATTGTTTCCTACCTTTCTTAATAATTATTTTCATTCAATCTTAAAATTCCCTAAATCCATTTGATTTTTATGTTCCAACCATTTTTAAGATTAACATGAATATTTAGTGTCACTGTAAATTACATTATCATTAATCTCAAACATATCTTAAATCAGTATTAATTTTTCTTTGACTTATTTTCAAACCACTCCCTCAAAGGAGTAATCAATGATCTTTACCAATATCACTTACTCTGGAACACTCTCAAACTTGTGCATAGGCAGTCCAGTGACAAATTTAAAAAACAATAAAAAATAAAAAATATTTAAATATCAGGAAAAAAAATGAAAATTTACCCACCTCCAAGACAAGTTCATCTGGAATGGATTCTAGTTACAAGACTTATGAATTCAACAAAAAAAACAGACAGTGAAGCCTTCAACTTAAATTACTTGAAAGGATTCAATTTGCTGTTGTAGAGTTGGACAAGAAAGTTTTTGAGGTTTTAAAGAAAGGATGGAAATCATACAGTGCCTTGTGTATAGCACCACAGTACCATATCCCATGGTAAAGAGATTTTCCAAATGTCTTATAGAAGCACCATTTCCATTTGATCGAAAGAAAAATAGTGTCACGGAAAGTTGAATGGTAGGATCACACTTTTTATTACAAGAATTGTTATGATAGAAAGCGTGATCACAGATGATTTGATAAATTTTAATAATGAAATGGGTGAATTTTAAAAAAGTAATTTGGAGAATTGAGAGAATGTTGTATCTGGGATAACATTAGGATTTGGTTTGAGAGGAAAGTCTGAGAAGCATTATGGGCACTTTGAATTTTAATATTCTTGGGAAAGAGATACTACATAAGGGGGATTTATGAGGCAAGCACCATGGGTGTTCCTCATTGGACCACATATTTGGTAATCCAGTTATTTTTTAGCCTCCCATAGTTGTAACTCTCACTTCTGGAAACCACAAAATAGTCAGTTTAGTTAGTCTCACTGATGTAACAGCATAGTCATCCCACTCTTAGGCTAGTGCTTAAAATTGGTAGTATTCTTCCCTTTTAGTTCTAAAAATTTTAGCCAGTGAACTATAGAAAAACCATAAACCTTCAGGCCATTACAACAAAAAGCTCCTTTCTGCAATGCAAGAGCAGATGACACACTTTCAAGATCAAAATTCAAGACTCATAGAATTTATTATGGAGAAAAACCCCCCATATTGGGGCCCCACCAAAGTGGAGTTGGATGCAACTGATGTCAAAGTGCAGGTATCACCTGTCACACTGGCACCACCTGTTAAAGGAACAAAGATTTCAGTTCCAGAAATATTTGATGGAAAGTAAGGCCCCTGGGAGGATCAGTATGCATTGCAGGTAAACCTCTATTTCCTGCTCAATGGTCATCAGCTCCAAGATGAGTGATCAAAAATTGGATTAACCATATCTTATCTCACAGATGAGGCAGAATTCTGGGAAAGACCATATACAAAAGAACTCTTTGGGAATTACAAGTAAAAAATACTTTTTGTCAGTACATAGCAGGATTTGAGCTAGCTTTTGGAGATCCTGATGTGTCCAAAACCTTAGAACACATGTCAAACCAATTAAAACAAAACATTCAATGGCTCAGTATGCGTCGGAATTCTGGGGCCATTCTATCAACATTGTGGTCTTCCAACATTGGAGGAGCCCTTTGTTGGTCTATTTGGCATTGTTTTGATATGTCTTAAATGGCATTGTTTAATAATTATGTGTTTTTCTAGATTTATTCAGCAAATATTCGGACTTCCGGGATGTAGGTACTACAATTGGATAGCTCTGGTTTTTCTCTATATTTTATGTATTGTTGACATTTTTCAGATTTTAAGTATTAAAGGGATTATTTCTCATTTTTCATTTAAAAGGATAGCTGTTTAATTTTGCTTTTAGTGTTTTACGGGCTAACCTTAAGTCTTATGGCTAAGTGCTTAGTACTACTAGAATGAGCTAATTTTTCTTTAAATTTTATTTCTCAATGTTGTTATAGCTTTATTATGTGTTTTAAAGGTTTTAGTAGTCCTAGTATATTTTTCAAAGTATTTTGGGTATTTTTTGGGGTTTTTGGTGGTTTTTTGGATTCAAGGTGGTCAAGCCGCCTTAGCAAGGCCTCCTGATGTCAGGAGGACCTCCTGCCTTGGTGATAGAGAGCTGGGAAGCGTTTCTAGAGGGTTTTATGCAATTTGGCGCTCAAGAACGCCAAATTCATTGGTGTGCATGAACTTTTAGATAGTGGTCTGTGTGTACAAAGTGAATAAGACAGTTTGGGGCAACTTTAATTATCATACAACCATCCAGAGGTTATATACATTTTCCTCACTCAGTTTTCACTTTTTTTTGGCCACGATTGGCTGTGTTTGTTGCAAGGTGAGTTCTTCATTTAACTTAACTTGGAAACTGGTTTCTCTGGTATAGTCTTGGAAGCTATATAAAGTATTATTGCTGTCTCTGGTGTGGATTTTCAACCTACATCAAGTATCATTGCTTTCTCTGGTGTGGACATTGGTCTACCTTTCAGTTCCTTAGTTTGGTAGTCTGTCTGGAGACTACTTTCTTGGCTGATCAGGCAGTCAAGTGTGTTAGAAAAGGGGCTTTAGAAAACAGGAAACAACTTACTGTAGAAGTTAAATCTCACCTTATTTTTCCAAAGGGACAGGGGATTTTCTTTCTGGGTTTTCTCCAACTCCCTTGGTCAAGGCCTATAGCTAGTACTATAGGATTTTCTACATTTCTGGAGCGCAATGTGGGGTGGAACCTGCTAGTTCTTTTGAATCTTTGTTGTCTTTGAATGGCTTCTGGGTCTTCTATTCTTGTGGTGACTGTCAGTGGGGGGGAAGGTCCTCCTTCTGTGATTGTTAGGGAGTGTGTTAGGATTAAAACTTGGAATGGTACCAAGTTTAATGGTGAAGATGTGAAGTGGTTTCTGGAGAAGTATGAAACTGCTGCTGGTGTGGATGGTGCTTCTTATCTGGAAATTGTGAAGAATATTATTTTATTCATCAGTGATAGAGCAGTGGAGAAGGAAGTTGTGGCCATGTCTGGCTACAAGAAGAGGGACTGGAAGTTATTGTGTAGGGAGATGGTGGATAGATGGGATGTCAGTTTCACTATGGTGGATCTGAACAAGGTTTTCAGTGAATGGCAGTCTTACAGTGGTGTTGGTAACTTGCACAGTTATAGGAATTTCTGCTACAGTTTGATCCTGTGGTGGAATATTTGGTGTTAGTGGAGGAGCTGGCACATGAAAATGCTGCCAAGGATGTTTTTTGGTCTGCCTTGGCTAGAGATGTCAGTATTGATGTGTTGAAGGAGCTGTCAAGGAAGGACTTGATGAAGACTCTTTTGAATGGGGATCAGAAGTTTCCTGACTTGGACAAGGTGAAGGAGGCTATGGAGGCCCATTTGAAGTTATTGGCTGTGGACACCTATCAGGAGGGGTGTGCCAAATATGTCAGCAAAGTCAGTGAGGCTTTGGCTGAAGAAGAGAATAGAGTGAAGATGGAAGAGAAGAAAATGGTGAAGGTTCCCAAAAAGGAGCCAGATCCAGTGGTAATGAAGTTGGCTGATCTGAAAAAACAGCTACATAATTTTGTTCAGTAGGCTAAGAAGGCCAATAAGGCTCCTTCTCAGCGTAGAGATTTTGATAGGAGGGCTTCTAGGAGTGATCTTTGAGTCTTCTCTTATTGCAGCAGGAGGGGGCACAAGTCCTGTCAGGCTAAGTCAAGTACAAGGACGTGAACTAGCTTGAATAGTCAGTTGTCTAGAAGATTTTAATAGTCCTATATGAATACTGTAGTTTTAATCCACTAAGTTGTAAAATATAATCAAATATAAAGGTCTCAGTAATATAATTCTCACTATTCTTATATATGGCTTACACTCTTTGTAGTTGGTAGGAAAATAGATTATTTAATTCAGATACTATTCAAAAGTCTTATAAAAGTACTAATTGATATGTATTGTAATTTATTTGGTTATATTGGTTGAATTGTAATGATAAAGAATGAAGAAATACAACCCAAAAACCTCCTCCTTTTATACACACTGAGTTCCCCAATGATTCCCTTGATATACCACCCAATACACAGTTAATGACGCCTCTAAACAACTAATAGACATGCCCATCAACATTCCCAGTAACCCATGACATAATTAGAAGAGTAACAACCGCCAAAATCCTGTAATAATAAGGGAAATCCATCAAAATTAAAGAAAAAGACAAAAAGAGAGTATATGCGTATAAAACAATAATATTAAAGACTAAAGGAGACTTTTTAAGGTTAATAATAGCTTAATAATAAGGGGGATTGACTGTAGAAATAATGGGGCTAATCCTGACATTATAATACGTGAAATTCCCATTCAAAAATAACCAAAATTGACTGAGAAACCACCCAAAAACTTAAAAAAGAGCGTGAGATGTGGGGTAACTACATGCAGTTCTTGGCAGGCGCTTGCACGGGTAAATCCTTGACTAAAATTAGGCGAATTTAAGCGTGGTGATGAAATAAAGTGCCAAGAGTGAGGTTATTAATGAAATTAGTGCATATAAACAAGGTCAATGCATTATTAATTAAGCTAGGACACTAAATAAGCGCCTGTCGCCTATTTTAGTGTGTTTCCCCACAGTGGGTGTAGAATGTGGGGTAATTATAGTGTGAAAAAGCTAACTTTGCTAAAAATGAAGCTATTCACACGGGAAAAAAGCAGGCAGTATGTGGCCAGTACACAGAAGCCATTTCTGGCATAAAAAACACCAAATTTGAAAAGTGTTATTTTTATGCATTTAAATAGCCAAATCAATAGTTCTAAATGAGCCCAATTGATCTGTCAAAGCGCAATTTTGATATTCTCAATTTTATAGCGCATATAGTCAACTTTTAAGTGAAATAAAGTGCATTTCTTGTTTTTTGCATAAAACAATGAATATAACAGCTTTAAGTGTACTTAAAAATTATGCAGCCTTATACTTAAGGTTCTTAAGATTACCCTAAAATATTCCAACTTAATATTAAGTACATAAGACCTATAAAAGGTGGATATATGCGTGTATATAAGGTGTTATAATGGCATTTTCTGTGTATTATCATAATTTTACTTATGTATACTATTTGTGTACTCTTATTTATTATTCCCATGTATAGTTCATGTGTTTAACATAACTTATAATTACTTTTTACTCAGTCCTGGAGATATACAGGCTGACACTTGCCCACCCAAAAAAAACAATAAAAAAAATGATAAGTTATACATTTTATTTTATTAATTTGTAATTTTCAGGTATTCAGAATAAATCTGTAGCATTAAAGATTCAACTTTAAAGAAATAAAACATAATAAAATATTATGAGTACTGGTTTTTTAACCCCTCAGCTGGTTGAACAGAAATTTATTTCTGTTTAAATTTTTTAAGAAGGGTGGATAAATTAGAAATTTCTTTTTCAGGTATCCATTTATCAAATTCATTTGATTTCCCTTTAAATCTTAGTAAATACTCAGTTCCTTTTTCTTTAGTAAGGATTCTTTTCTTGAGTAATTTTTCAATCTCTGCTTTTTCCACAATTTCTTCAGGTTGCTTTTTAGGCCTTCCCCTTCTTTTTGGAAATAAGTCAGGATCATTTGCATGGTAAGGTTTCAATAATGAGATAGGGAAAACTGGATGTTTCCTATCATATGGAGCATATAATATGACTTCCACTGCATTACTCCCAACCATTTTATTTACTACAAAAGGTCCTACAAAGGGATCCTTTAATTTAACATTACCTTGTAAGTTAAAATGTAGTGTTGATATGAGGACTTCATCTCCCTTTTTAAATTCAAATTCTTTATGAGATTTGTCCCACCTTTTCTTTTCATATTCAAATGCTTTTTGGATGCATTCTTCTGCATGCTTTCTACACATTTGTTGCATATGAATAAAGGATTTAGTGCCAGGGTGTATATCTAACCTTGGTAGTTTATTTAAATGATTTACTGGGGTATTTGGTACATATCCCAGCCAGAGTTCAAATGGTTTCTTCTCTGTTACAGAATGAGTTGTGCTGTTATAAGCAAATTCAAGGCCAGGAATTAATGTTACCCAGTCATGTGTGAATTTCTCATTGTCTTTGTATTCTAATCCAAAGGCACAATATCTTCTGATCATGTCTTCTAGAGTTTGTATCATCCTCTCAGCCAGCCCATCAGTTTGTGGATGGTGTGCTGTAGACAATTTTAATTGACAACCTGATACTTCCATCAAAGATTTCCAGAACTCTGAAGTAAATTTAGGATCTCTGTCAGAGATTATGGCTTTGGGGAACCCAGCAGTATTCATCATCTGAGTCCACCATAGTAACGCCAAGTCTTTAGCAGATATCTCTTTATGGGTAGGGATAAACTTACACATTTTTGTTAATCTATCCACTATTACCCAGCAAGAATTGAAACTTTCTTTTCCTGCTAATGGCAAGCCAGTTACAAAATCCATGTTTATAATTTCCCATGGAGCTTTTGGCTGCTCTATTTGTTGTAACAACCCAGCTCTCTTCCCAGTTAATCTTTTAGATTTCTGACAAGAGTCACATGTTTCAATGTATTTTTGTACATCCTCTTTCATGTTTATCCACCAGGCTGTATTTTTAACTCTGGTTAATGTTTTGTTAAAGTCAAAATGACCAGCTAAGATGTCATCATGACAAGTACTCAACATTAACTCTTTCATAGAAGGTGGTATTACTATTACATTGCTTAACTTTTTCCTGTAATATATATATCCATCTTCAATTTATAGTTTACCTTTTTCCAACACATTTTTATACTTTGGAGGCAAGGTTTTAATTAATGCACTCATGGAGGCATTTGTTGGATCATTAAGAATGGTAGATAGTTTAGACAAATCTTTATCAGATGAATAATTTTCCAATATAGTTTGCATAAACTCTTCTTCTAAATCCACTATATAAATCCCAAATATATGTATAACCTCATTTTCAGGTACATAAGCTGGGTTGTCAGCATCATTTGGCAAAGGACTTCTGGATAATAAATCCACATTTGAATGCAATGTTCCTGCTCTGTGAGTGATTGTCATTCTTCCTCTGTACTCTTGTACAGCTATTTGCCATCTAAACATGTGCCTATTAGGTGTTTTCATGTTTAGTAATGATTTTACTGCACTGCAATCTGTTATAAGTTCAAACTTCTGGTCTTCCAGATAGTAATGAAGTTTCTCCAAAGCCCACACCACGGCTAAACATTCTAGCTGTGTGGCACCATACCTTAATTCTGTTTTTCTTAAGGTTCTGGATATATAACAGATAACTACTTCAGATAATTTTCCATTTATTATCTGTTTCTGCTGTAAAGCAGAACCCAAACCTATGAAACTTGCATCAGTGTACAAGATAAAAGGTAGGGTGAATTCTGGCAGTCCCAATATTGGAGCTGACATTAAACATTCCTTTAATTTATTAAAGGCGTGTTGTCTTTCATTATTCCAAATGAAAGCTTCATTCTTCCTGATTAATGTTTTTAAAGGGGCTGCAATGGATTGGTAATTTTTAATATATTGTCTATAATATCCACACATACCCAAAAAACTTTGAACCTCTTTTACATTTTTAGGTATCCCAATGTTTTTAATTGCTGCCACTTTATTCTGGTCAACACAAATTTGTAATCCAGATACAACATGTCCAAGTACTTTCAAGGATTGAAATCCGAACTTACATTTCTTTAATGCAATAGTCATATTAATTTCATCCATTTTTTGAAAGACTCTTTTCAGGTGATTTAAATGTTCATCATATGTCTTTGAAAACACTATGATGTCATCAATATAGACCAATAGCCATCCTTCAACCATTTCCTGATGAAAAACACTATCCATCAATTTTTGGAAGACTGAAGGGGCATTCTTTGGGCCAAATGGCATTCTCACATACTTATATATACCCATATGTGTGGTTATTAATAAGTAATTTTGAGAATTTCTTTCCACAGGAATCTGGTGGTAACCCTTGTTCCCATCCAGACAGGAAATATATTTTGCTCCTTGTAAGGTAGCATGGATAGAAGCTATCCTTGGTAGAGGGTAAATATCATCTACTGTATATGTATTCAGAGCTCTATAATCACCGCATAATCTTGCCTTATCTTTTTCATAAGAGATTAATACTGGTGAAATGACACAATACTTAGGTGTTGTGTCCACTTTTTCAACAATACCCATTTCCAACAACAATTTTATATTGTCTTCAATATCTTTCCTTTTTGCAGGAGATGCTGGGTAAGGTTTCTTTTTTAAGCTGCCAGGAATATTATCCAGATCACAGCTTAGAGAGATTTTCATCTCATGGTCTTTGACCAATCCTAGTTCATTTGATCCATGAGCAAATGCCATAGGATATGATTTAATCAATCTCAAAATGTCTTCTTGTTCAATTTTTGAGAGTTGAGGACTGAAAGAGGCCTTTTGGATTTCATTTTCCAATTCACCCACTTCATTGGTGGTTCTTCCACCTTGCAGTTGTTCTTCTCTAGGAGAAATGGCATATACTGAATTTTCAGAACATATTTTGAATTTTCTTTTACCATTCACCCCTATGGTGAAACAACTGTTTGAAGGATCTAGTTTAATGCCAAATTTTGTCAATAAATCATTGCCAATAATAAACCAATCACTACAATTATTATTATCCATTACTACAAATTCACAAACTGCTCTAACATATCCATTATTATATTTAAAGAATACAGCAGTTTTGTATTTGCCAATTGGATTTAATACTGAACCAAAACCCCTCCAGTTATTTGTCTGAACAGGTTCTAGTTTTTCCTGGTACTTACTATCAAGTTTCATTAATGCATTAAGTGAAACTACAATACCTGCAGCCCCAGTGTCAAGAATGGCATTCATTTCTTTTCCACATATGATAATAGGTGCTCTGATAGGTGTTATTTTGTAAGTGTCATGAGATACATCTTTAATTATTTCAGCTTCCTCTATGGAAGTTAAAGATGTGTCTGTATGAGGTATAGCATCATTCAGGAACATTATATCCTGTTCTAATACAAATATCTCATTTTCATCATCACTGTAAGATATGTTACTTTTGCAATCCTCACTGGATTCCACATTCTCATCTTCATGATTACTAGGTTCAGAATTCTGTGAGGTTTCAATAACATTTATTCTTTTCTTACACGTGTGACCTTTAACCCAAGGTTCATTACATTTGTAACAAGTGTTATTTTCTTGTCTCTTAGGGACAAGGGGAGCTGAAGGTTTTTTCTTTTCCACTGGTAACTTACTTGTAGTAGGTTTTACCACGTCAACACTTTGTCTGTAATTACTATACTTGGATCATACTTGTGGTTTAATAATATCTCATTGCATATATTAATGAATCCAGAGGTGTCTCTGACAGTTTCAGTTCTAGCTACAATAATGTCTCTAACTGATATAGGCAATTTGTATATTATTTTTTCTTTCCACTCTTCATAATCCATTTTTGGATCCATAGCTTTCATGATTTTTATTAAATTCATTAAGAAGACCATGGGTTTATCTCCAGCATTTGGATTATATCTGGCCCTTTCATACAGTCTTTGTTGAGTGATTCTAAATTTTGGGCCACCAAATTGCCTTTCAATTAGTGCCTTCCATTCATTCCAGGAGTAATTAATTCCCTCACTCAATACAGATTCAAACCATAATAAGGCCACATCTGTAAATAAAGATATTAACTTTGAAGTAATTTCTTCATCAGGTAATTTATATGAAAATTTTAAGTTATCAATTCTTTGTATGAATTGTTGCCAATCAGATTTTGAATCCCCGTCAAAAGAAGGGTACTGATCTAACTTAGGCCAGTTCTTTTGGCTAGTTTTAGCTTCCCTAACCTGAGGAATATTGAGTAATTCACTCACTTTAGAAAGATGATCATTAATTTCATCTTTTACTGATCTTATATTCTCAGAGCCCATGACACTATGTTCATGTTCCATCATTGGTTTATCATCAGAGTGTTTCATAAAAACTGGTACTCTTTCTACATAAGAGGTATTATCCTTTATTGTTTCAGTATTTTTCAAAATGTTAGCTACTTCAATTTCTACTCTTTGTAACCTATCTTTTATTACAGGTACATGAGTTAAAGTATCATTTACATTTGAAAAAGACAATTTTACACTTCCCTCTATGGTGGCCATAATATTTTGAGAATGTTCTAATTTAATTTCTAAATTTTTAATCTCAGAATTTAATCTTTTGTTTTCATTGATCAATTCATTATTTGAATTCTCAATAACTTTTAACTTATTGGCTGTTGTACTCAATGATTGTGTGATGTTTAATAATACACTTTCTGTATTATTGTTGGACTCTCTAGAGAATTCTTCCAATTTTTCAATTCTTAATAATAATTTACTAATTATTTTTGATTCCATTGGATTTTATTTCAGAAAATATTTAATTTTTTTTGTTTCCAATTCAGAAGATTCATCATCAGGGTCAATTTTTAATTCATTTGATTCCATTTTTATATTAATAGTATTTTCCTGGTGATCAATAAAACTATGTACATTGTCCTCATGTAATGACAAGTCTAACATGTTATTTTCAAATGAATAATTTTTTAAATCCTTATCAATTATATCCAATAACTCTCTATCAATTTCATTACCTATAAGTAATTCATTGTTAGGATTATATAATTGATCTTGAGAAGATGGATGACTTACCACGGTCTTATTCCATTTCCCCTGCCTCTCCTTGGCTTTCCCCTGTAAGGGTGACTGCTGGATCCCTGTTGAGGAGGACTGTTGTAGTTTTGGGCATACCAATCCCACTTCCATTTGCTTACAGTTATCTTTTGGTCCTCTTCTGGGACTGGAGGTGTTGCTGTGGTATTTGGTGCCACTGGTTGTTGATGAGACCTTATATCCACTAGAGCCTGGTTGACTTCTATAAAGCCCTGTGCCGCCCTTTTCTCCATATTGTTGATCTGGTCTAACATATTGTTTACTCTTCTTGTTAGTGTATTCAGTATGGTTGAGAGGGAGTGAATTTGCTCTTGTAAGGTGTTTTTGGACTTCTTTATTGACATTTGTTTTAAGAGCTTTTACTTTTCCTCCATGGACATTGGTGGGGTGTTGTTTATTGTTACTGGTGATTCTTGACCCTCCATTTGGATGTCCTGCAACAGGTCTTTCAGGTCTAGTTCTTAAGTTATAAGGTTTTGCCTTATTACTTACAATGTCATTGTTGTCACACATTTTTACGTGGAATTTTAGAGAATTGAAAGTTTAGATTTGAAAAACTTCAAAAAGGAGTTTAATCAGTATTTATTAATACCACTGAAGACAATTTTATTGCTTACTTATTGGTATTAAGTGAATCTTTAAGTGCCAAAAGTCAAATATGCTTTTTATGTGGTCACTTGATTTAACTGGTCTACAATATGTAGCCGTGTATTTATATTTAAAAAAGAAAATTTGTTAGTAAGATTCTTTCTTAATATTAAATGAAGTTTACAAACCAATAAAAAGGGATTAAGAGTCCTGTAAAAAGAAAACAATTAATCAGTTTAATTGGTTATTATCTGCAAAGATCACAAATTTAATTGGTCTATTGACAGACTCCCACTAAGAACAATTATATGTTTAATTAGTGGTAAAATTGATGATTCAATATCACAATTTTATTATATAACAGGGCTTCTTTTTCTGAAATCACTATATAAGTGACCCCAACCTGTTGTAATTATCCAAATATTTCTATAGGGATATTATTTACGTGTACCTTCTTTGAAAATGTCACTTACTGGATTATAACAGAATTCTTGAGGAAAGGTCCCCAATTGTCAGGCTAAGGTCAAGTACAAGGACGTGAACTAGCTTGAATAGTCAGTTGTCTAGAAGATTTTAATGGTCCTATATGAATACTGTAGCTTTAATCCACTAAGTTGTAAAATATAATCAAATATAAAGGTCTCAGTAATATAATTCTCACTATTCTTATATATGGCTTACACTCTTTGTAGTTGGTAGAAAAATAGATTATTTAATTCAGATACTATTCAAAAGTCTTATAAAAGTACTAATTGATATGTATTGTAATTTATTTGGTTATATTGGTTGAATTGTAATGATAAAGAATGAAGAAATACAGCCCAAAAACCTCCTCCTTTTATACACACTGAGTTCCCCAATGATTCCCTTGATATACCACCCAATACAAAGTTAATGACGCCTCTAAACAACTAATAGACATGCCCATCAACATTCCCAGTAACCCATGACATAATTAGAAGAGTAACAACCGCCAAAATCCTGTAATAATAAGGGAAATCCATCAAAATTAAAGAAAAAGACAAAAAGAGAGTATATGCGTATAAAACAATAATATTAAAGACTAAAGGAGACTTTTTAAGGTTAATAATAGCTTAATAATAAGGGGGATTGACTGTAGAAATAATGGGGCTAATCCTGACATTATACTACGTGAAATTCCCATTCAAAAATAACCAAAATTGACTGAGAAACCACCCAAAACCTTAAAAAAGAGCGTGAGATGTGGGGTAACTACATGCAGTTCTTGGCAGGCGCTTGCACGGGTAAATCCTTGACTAAAATTAGGCGAATTTAAGCGTGGTGATGAAATAAAGTGCCAAGAGTGAGGTTATTAATGAAATTAGTGCATATAAACAAGGTCAATGCATTATTAATTAAGCTAGGACACTAAATAAGCGCCTGTCGCCTATTTTAGTGTGTTTCCCCACAGTGGGTGTAGAATGTGGGGTAATTATAGTGTGAAAAAGCTAACTTTGCTAAAAATGAAGCTATTCACACGGGAAAAAAGCAGGCAGTATGTGGCCAGTACACAGAAGCCATTTCTGGCATAAAAAACACCAAATTTGAAAAGTGTTATTTTTATGCATTTAAATAGCCAAATCAATAGTTCTAAATGAGCCCAATTGATCTGTCAAAGCGCAATTTTGATATTCTCAATTTTATAGCGCATATAGTCAACTTTTAAGTGAAATAAAGCGCATTTCTTGTTTTTTGCATAAAACAATGAATATAACAGCTTTAAGTGTACTTAAAAATTATGTAGCCTTATACTTAAGGTTCTTAAGATTACCCTAAAATATTCCAACTTAATATTAAGTACATAAGACCTATAAAAGGTGGATATATGCATGTATATAAGGTGTTATAATGGCATTTTTTGTGTATTATCATAATTTTACTTATGTATACTATTTGTGTACTCTTATTTATTATTCCCATGTATAGTTCATGTGTTTAACATAACTTATAATTACTTTTTACTCAGTCCTGGAGATATACAGGCTGACAAGTCCAATGATTGTTGGGCTCTGAACAGAGATGTGTCAGAGGGAAAGGTGGAGTTTGATGGCAGGGTGTTCAAGCTCCCTGATGGTTCATTTGTGAAGCCCAGTGAGGGGCAGGCACCTGTTGACTTGGTCAGGAGAAGGAGTTTTCTCAATCAGAGAAGGCCAAGGTTTGAGGAGATTCTTGATCAGGGGAACTCTTTTGCTAAGGCATATGATGATGTCAAGGGAAAAGGGAAGGAGTTCAATAAAGTCTCTTTTTTACTTCCTTTGGTAAATTGGAGTTGTATTCTTGTGGTGCACAGTCAAGTGGTGAATTCTTGGCTGGTGTTTATGATGTAGAAACTGGAAGGGTGGGAAGGCCTAAGAGCAGTTCTCAAGACCAATTAAAGCCTAAGGCTTCAAAGGTGGATCCTAAGCTGAGTGCAGCTAGTAGGAAATACAGCAAAGAGGAGCTGTAGAAGATTCAGAAGGAGATTGCTGATATGGGCCCCCCTAGTTTTGGTGCATTGGACATGAATGGTGAGCCAATGCCTATGGATGTTGATTCTGACTCTGAGGAGGATGTCCCTTTGGCTTCATTGTCAAAGCCTGCTGGAGTTAGAAGTTCTGGTGATGGATCCGGTTTGATTCCTGTTGATTGTAAATCTGTTGGTGGTTCTGGTCCTCAGGAGATTTCTAGGACCAAGGTAGTAAAGCCAAGGGCTCACTATGAGAGGCCAGTAGTTTCTGGCCAATCTAATGTTATGAACTCTGTTCTGGAAAGGATGAATAAGAGTCAGGTTTCTCTTTCTTATGCGCATCTGTATGCTATCAGTCCTGGGTTGGCTGATAGACAGAAAAAATTGTTGACCAGGAGAAGGGTTTCTTTGGGGGAGGTGGAATACATTTGTGATTCCACTGAAAATTTTGGTGAGGTGTTGGAGACTCATTTTTCTGCACCTCTGGGTTATATCAATGTCACTCTGAATGGCAGTGAGGCTAGGGCATTGATCGATTCAGGTTCTCAGATTAACCTGATTTCTTTGTTTGAGCCTACACATGTGGGCCTCCCTATCAAGACAGGAATTGGTGAAAATTTAAGAGGGATTTGTGGCCATGTCACTGAGTTAATTGGAACAGCTGAATTTTTGAAACTGGATGTTGGTGGAGCCTCAGGGGAGGTTCATTTTTACATTTCCAAAGTAATGTAAAAGCTGTTTGGGTGGACCTTTTTTGATGGATTTCCAGGTAAGAGTTGGTTATCAGTTTGATATGGGAATCAGTTTGGAGTTGACTGGTGAAGATGAAAGAAGACTTCACATGAGGCTGTCATCTCCTGGAGATGATGGTTGGGAGACCAGGTTGGGCTTGTCTTCAATGTGCCAGTGCATGGATTGTTGTAGGAGAAGAAGGGAAGTGGGTGTCACCTCTGGTTTTTTGCTGTGTGGCTCAGGCTCCAGTGAGAATCTGTCTTTTTTAGAGTGATGAGGGCTGATTGAAATAGTGCTAAAACCTCTCCCCAAGATGAGGAAATCATAGTTTGTAGTAGGTAAACTCCCTTGGAGATATACCAAGTGGATTTTCAACTTTTTCTTTTTGATATTTCTCTTCTCTGAAAATATTCTCCATGTTTTTTGTCAAGTATCTGTTCTCTCTCAAGATTTTCAATTATTTTTAATTCAAGTTCAAATAAAAAGATTAGTTTTATATCTTTGTTGAAAGATATGCGGAAAAGCTGCAGAGTGCTAAGATTGAGGTCTAAAAGTAAGTCCTCCCAATTGTGCACCGCTAGAGTTTCTTCTACGCATTTCAAAAAAATTACCTTGGCCAAGTCTGTGAGCATTGCAGAAACCCCTGGTTATTTTTGTAGAATGGAAGAAAACTCAAGAAAAGAAAAGAAAAATTTCAAGATAACTGAAGAAAAGCAAGAAAAAAATCTGAAGATAATTGAAAAAGAAGAAAAGAATTATTTTTGTGAAGATCAGAAAGATCAATTTTTGAGTCTCCAGAATGAGGTTAAACTATACAAAATTTTGAAGAAAGAAGATCAGCATGATCAATTTATGGGCCTCCGGCATGAGGAAGAACTGCACAATTTTAGAAGATGTGATTCAGAAGATGAATCAAGATTTGAACTTTTGGAAGATGGAAGTGAGGATGAAAATTTGGAATTGCGGAAAAGTTTTGGAGTGGTGAGATTGGGGTCTTAAAGTAAGTCCACCCAATTGTGCACCACTAGGGTTTTCTTCTACACCTTTCAAAAACATTACCTTGGCTAAACATGTGAGAAATGGGGAAACCCTTGGTTTTTGTTCCAGGTCTGGTGGTGAAGACGCCCTGAAGATCCCTAAAGTTGAAGGCGGAGCTGCAAAGTATAAGAAGGTAGTGCAGAAGATTAGGCCTGTCAATGAGCCTATTCCTGTAGGTTTGAATCCTCCTTTGAGGAAACCTCCTTTTTCAAGAGATCCATGCTTTACTCTTCTGCTAAAGAATCCTCCTGATTTTTTGGAAACTGCTTGGGTGACTGTGGAATGGTTGATAGTTGTTAATTTTTTTCCTGACAGGTGGTTTTCTGATGAGGAGAAGAAGTTGTTGTTGCAGGTTATTGTGCTCATGGAGAAAGCAGTGGCATTTGTTGAAGAGGAAAGAGGTGTGTTGAGACACTCTTATGGGGAACCTTACTTGATTCCTGTGGTTTGTCATGAACCTTGGCAAATCAAACCTATTCTAAATCAAGATGCTATTAGGGATGATTTTGTAGAGATTGTTAGGGAAAGAGTCAGGACTTGTTTATACAAAAAATTGACATCTAGTTACTCAAGTCCGGTTTTCTGTGTAAAGAAGCAGAATGGGAAGCTGAGGGTGGTGCATGATCTTAAGGCCTTGAATAGAGTCACTATCAAGGATGCAAGAATGCTGCCAAGTGCCAAAGACTTTGTGGAAGCTTTTTCTGGAAGGGTGTGTAATGGTTTGGGTGATATTATGGGTGGTTATGATGAAAGGGAACTTCACACCAATTCACGGCCATTTAGAACCTTTGAGACTCCCTTGGGAAGATTTCAGCTCACTAGATTGCCTCAAGGAGCAACTAATTCAGTAGCAGTATATCAAGCTCAAATGGCTTGGATTTTACAGGATGAGGTTCTAACTCATGCTGGTATTTTTATTGATTAAAGTGGATTTAAAGGACCCTCCACTGATTATGTAAATGATGTGCTGAAGGAGAACCCAGGTATAAGGAGATTTGTTTGCGAATATGCAATTACTCTAGAGAGAGTATTGTTTAGGATTGAAGAGGCTGGTTTGACCAATTTTTAGTCAAAATTTTATCCTTTTGTTCCTGCTCTGGAAATTCTGGGTCATGTTGTATGTAAGGAGGGATAGATTATGGCAAAAAAGAAATTCAATAAAATTCAGTCATGGCCAAGGCCTAAAAATACTACAGAAGTCAGGGGATTTTCAGGGATTTGTGTGTACATCAGGATTTTTATTAAAGATTTTTTTTTGTTGGCTTCAACTTCAAGAATTTTGAACAGGAAAGATGGAGAGGGGGAATGGTCTGAAGAGTGTGAAGAGGCCTTTGAGAAGTTGAAAAAGGTGGTAGGTGAAGATATTATTCTTCATAAGTTGGATTATGGAGTTGGTGCTGGAAAAATTTATCTGGCAGTGGACTCAAGTCATATTGCTGCTGGTGCTGTGTTGTCTCAGGAAGATAATAGTGGGAGGGTCAGTCCAGTAAGGTATGAGTCTGTGGTGTTTAATGAAGTTGAATCTAGATATTCTCAACCTAAGTTGGAATTTTGTTGTGTAGCAAAAATTTTGAAGAAGCTCAAAACTGTTTTGTGGGGGGAGCAGTTTGAGCTGCAGGTGGATGCGAAATCTCTGGTTCAAATAATCAACACACCTAGTCTACCAAATGCTCCAATGACTAAGTGGGTGGAATTTATTCAGCATTTTTCTTTTGACCTGGTACACAAACCTGGAAAAATATTTACAATGCCAGATGGATTATCAAGGAGGCCACCTACAGATGAAGATTCTGAGGCTGAAGAGTTTGATGAGGATGTTCCAGTGGTTAGGGCCAGCACAAATGGTGCTGAAGATTTTTCTGACCTCCCCCAAGAGGCTAAACTGGCTCGATCTGATCTTGATTCTGGTGATCAGGATGTTTTTGTTGATGAAGATGGAGTTGTTGTTTGGGACAGCTCAAAATTGGAAAAGGGTGTTTTTGTTAGTGAACTGGATTCTCACAAGGTTCAGTGAAAAGAGAAGGACGTGCCAAAATTTAAGGATTGGTGTCCTGGTTGGGCTGGTCAATTGGCTCATGTTCATACTGGTAATTTTGATGACAGAATTGTACCCTTGGATGTGGTGTTGTTGGATTTTGAAGATGAGACCTGGGGTCAGTCTGGGTTTTATTTTATTTTGGTGGAATATCTGTTGACCTTGGAAAGGCCAGATAGTTGTGATGATGATACTTGGTTGGCAATCAAGAAGAAGAGTCCTGGATTTTATGTGTCAGGAAGGAGGTTGATGAGGAGGAGGCATCCAAATCCATAGGTAGTGGTAACTCAGAAGAAGGGTCAAGAGTTGGTGTTGAAGTCTTTGCATGAAGACCTTGGTCATAGAGGCTTTGGGGAGACTTATAGAAGACTAGCAGATAGATTTTGGTGGTCAGGTATGAAGTTGGCTGCGCAGGGTTGGGTTCAATCTTGTGAAGAATGTCAAAATAGAAGTCACTTGAAACCTAAAGAGGTTGGCCGTGCTACTGGTGAAACAACTGTGTTTGAAAGAGGCAGTCTGGATGCTGTCCATATCAAAGAGGGCAGGTATAAATACTTGATTGTTTCCAGGGATGATTTGTCTGGTTGGGTTGAGGCAGTGCCTCTGGTTCATTTGACTGCCAAAAATGTGGCAGAAGTTTTGAGGAAAGAATGGGTGTTTAGGTAGGGGTTGATGAATTTGGTGACTGTTGATAGTGGGCCAGAGTTTGGAGCCGAATTAAAAGAAGCTGTGGCAAGTATTGGTTCTAAAGTCAGAGCGGCTACACCTTATTATCGTGTAGCTGAAGGCATGGTTTAAAGAGGCCATCAAGTTATCAAGAATGCTTTGGAGAAAATGTGTGGAGATAGTGCTTAAAAATGCAGGTATTATTTTCCCTTGGTGTTATTTGCTGATAGGGTCACTGTAAAAAGGACAACTGGCTACTCCCCTTATGAATTAATTTTTGGGCAGAAAGCTGTTTTACCAGTGGATTTAAAGGCAGTCTCTTATCTTGAAATTGATTGGGATGATGTATGCTCAACAGAAGATTTGCTGTGTGTCAGGATGCCACAGTTGGAATGTAGAGAGGAATGTCAAGAGAAGACATACTCTATAGTGATGAAGATAAGAAATAAATCAGTCAGATACTGGGACAAGAAGTTGGCTCATAGACTCAGGAATCCCTTAAAACCTGGTTGTTTGGTTTTGGTGTATAATAGAAGTTTGGAGAGTCAGTGGGGAAAAATATTTGCTGACAGATGGAATGAACATTACAGAGTCATGTCTCAGGTGTCTGGAGCCTCTTATGTTTTGGTGGAGTTAGATGGTTCAGTCTTAAAGAAGAGAGTTGCTGCTAATTAGGTGAAGAGATTTTAACTAAGAGGTACTAGAAGTGAAGAATATTGACTCTGCAATGAGGATAAACTATGGACCATTCTTTGATTTTGGATTTTGGTGATTCTATGCATCTTTTTTGTTGGAAACTTTTTTTATAGAAGGTACCCATGGGTGGGGCTTCTAGATTTTATTTTGGCAAGTGTGGGGGTAACTGATGGGCTGGCTGCTGTATCAAATGTTACCCCAGATTTTCTGTTCCCAACCGCTTCTCTTCATTTGGGTGAACCCTGGTATTGGTTTCTCTTCACAGGTTTAAGTCCTCTATGACTTTAAACTGGAAATTCTTTTGGTCTTCAAGTACTGCACAATTTGCACTTATTGGTATGGTTAAATGGGTTGGATTTTGTGTTTTTGTTAGAAGGTACCCAGGGGGGGCTTCTAGATTTTGATTTTGGTAAGTGTGGGGGTAACTGATGAGATGGCTGCTCTGTAGAAAAGTTACCCCAAAATTTCTGTCTCAAGTATTTTGTTTGTCCTAGTTGAATCCTAGTTCTGGTTTTTGTTATTTAGGTTTTAAGTCCACTATGACTTTAAACTGGCTTACTAATACAGGAATTAATTCTTTGGTTTTTGTGATGGATCATTGGTGGTCTCCCATCATTTTAACTTATAGGAGGGAGCCCACCCAGTGATCATTTTCTTGGACTGAACTTTATATGGAGCCGGACTTTGCCTTTTCTTTTCTTTAATTTTATGTCTATTGTTGTGTTGATGGTAGTTTTAGATTATTTTCTTTTTTATGTTTTTTCTTTTAATTTTTTTATGGGGATTATTAGGATATAAAGAGGGAAAAATCACAAAATTATATTATATGGTGTCACCACATCAGGGTCACCTGGATGTGGAAAAGCATTGTTGGGAAAGGCTCATCAATTGGCCGGGCAATGCTGTTTTCTTTTTTATCTTTATCTCATTTTTTTTATTTATTTTTCTTTAAATTCTATTTATTTTATATTTTCTTTGTTTTTATTATTTTTCTTAATTTATTTTATCACAATTCATTCAAAAATTATTTAAAGGTGTATCCAAATCAAGGTTCACTTGGATGTGGGTAAGGTATCAAGGGATCATCTCATCAATTAGCTGGGGAATACTTTTTGTAACTATTATTTATCTTATCTTATTATTATTATTAATTTCATTTTAATTTTTTTAGCTCTCATATTTTTTGTTAATTTTGTTTAATTATTTTTCAAGTTTTTTTTAGTATGTTAGTAGCTTAAAATAAAAATAAAAAAATAAAAAAAGATAAAAATAAACAAATTTTTTTATATATCGGTTAACTACTATTGTTCTTTCTAGTTAGTGAATTATTAATTTTTTTATTTTTTTTTATTTTAATGTCTGGAAGAAGAAGCCTCTGGTGGTTGATCCGGATTATGGTGGTGTTTTTACTTTTTGTTAGGATTGGAGTAAGAATTTTGTTTTTTGTGATGTAGGTGGCTGGAAAGCATATAGGGGTTGTAATGGTCAGGGACTGGAGTAGATGGTAAATTTTGGGAAGAAGTAGAAGAAGCCAGGATAGAGTGTTGGAAGGTGTGCTTGATTATTCTAGACATCTTCCAGTGAACATCAAGCAGCTGTCTTCTCAGATTCTTTTTAAGCTCATTCAATGGAAAGTGGAGAGAAAAGGTCTTAAGAATGTTTGAACACATCATGCTTAGGTGTTGTTTCATCTAGGCGTACTCCAGCATTAAGGTAGTCTCTAGAGGTTGGCCAATCCCAATTTTAGTTTCAGGATGCGGGATTCCAACTATACAGAAGAATTGGATAAGTAATTGTTCTCTGTTAAAGAAATTGGATTTATTAATTTGGTACTTACAGATTGGGAGCTCTTCAAATTTGTATGCGGCCGGAATCTTGACTGTTAAAGAATGTAGAATGGATGTTGAAGGAGGATCAACCAGATAGAGATATGGATTCTCATGATCATTCTATAAATAGTGTTGGGAAGATGGACTAGAAGGAGGGCATTCCTGTGGCCTGGCTGGAGCAGCAGGGCTTCTGTTGTTGTTGTGGATATTATTATTGTTTGGCCCAGTTGGGTTGGACACTGGTGGTGGAGTATCAAGGTTTTTGAAGGAAGGACCAGGATAAGGTGACCTGGAAGCTGATTGTGATCTGCTAGATGAAGATCTAGAAGATAGGAAACTATAAGAGGAATAGATGGTGGCCAGAGGAGAGGTGTAGTTGGTTATTCTTGGTGGAACAGGAGACTTTTTTTTGGGAGCAGTGTTGCAGGCTCTGGTGTTTTCAGGAGGTCCTCTGGCAGGCTGTCTAGAGATGTTTGAATTTTTGGGTTTTCTGAGGAATAATTTGTGTGTGTACGCATTGCTCTGGGAGCAATAGGAGGTTTTTGCGTAGAGTTGGTGGTGTTTAATGGTGGATTTTGGCTGTTATCTGGCTGAATTTGGGAGTTTTTAGCATGATTTTTGCTTTCTGGCAAGGCAGACAGGCCGCCTGGATGCAGTCTAGCAGCCTTGGAGCTGATGTTGAAGCCTTTTTAGCTAAATTTGCTGAGTTAAGAGCAGATTCTTGAGAAGATAGATCAGGTCTTTTAGGGAGTGTTTTGGGAATAGAATGGCATGATCTTTTGGAAGAATCAGAAGATAAAGAAGAGAAAGCATGTCCAAGTTCTGGTGATCTGGTAGGAGATCTGGAAATATACTTATGGGAAAGTGAAGGCAGAGGTATTGGATAGCTGGGGTCTCTGTCACATCTTTTATTTTTAGAGTTCCAACATCACAGGCTCTGTTATAGAATTTGGCTTGAGGAGTAGGAAGAGTGAAAGTACAAGGCCTGCACATTTGTATGCACTGTTTACAAGCATAGTATTTTAGAGTAGTTAAGCAAGGACAGTCTAATGGGTAAGAGTCTGGGGATTCAGCCATGATCTGTGAAGGAACAACAATAAAAGAAAAGAGATGAAAGAAAATTTTACCAGTGATGGTAGATGATGAAGAGAGTGGAAGTTCAGCAGGTGGTCTGCAGAGCATTGTGCATGGAGCTGGCTCCGTCCTTTTATGCAAAATTTGTTTTAGTCCATCAAGAATTTAAACTGAACACTGGGTTAGTCTGTCAAGACCTTAAACTGAACACTGTGGTTAGTCTGTCTAGACTCTCAACTGAACACTGGTCCTCCAAGACTATATAATGAGGATGGTTTGATGGTTGAGTCCTTCAGGACTATAAACTGATAATTTTATGTTGGTGTGATTCTGGAAGAGGGCATTCAAAGGGAAAGTCTCTGAATTTAGTTAAGGCAAGTGTGGGGGTAACTGATGAGCTGGCTGCTCTGTAGAACAGTTACCCTGGAATTTTAGTATGTTTCTTTGGTCTTTAATGTTTTGATCTTTGGTTCTGTCTTTTTGATTCAGGTTTTGGAGTCCCTCAAGACTGTAAACTGAGGGTTTTGAGTCCCCCAAGACTATAAAATGAGGGCTGTTATTCCCCCAAGACTAAAAAATGAGGATTAGTCCCCCAAGACTTTAAACTGAGGAAATTTTTTTATTTTTTATTTCTAAATTAAGATTTTCAGGCAAGAAGCTATTACAAAAAAGAATCAAGAGATGTAACAAAATTTTCAGCATTGGCTTTGAACTGATGAATGAGGTTCTACCTTTTCTCAAGTTCCTGTGGATAGCTGGAAGGAGTGGATTGGAAGTAATTTAGAATGATATGCTTCTGTTGATAAGAATGTTGTTAGAATTTGTCTTTGATGGTGGGCAATAGATTAGGTGGGGGTGCTTCAATGGTTCTCACATTGTCATCATCACTGCCAGGATGGAAATGAGCTGGAAATTTGTCAGATTGAATTTTAGAATGAAGAATTATTGGGCTTACTATCAGAAGGAGCAGGGATGGTGGAGCTAGTGGTTGTAGCGGGGTTGGCACACTTTTTTGAAGGGTGTAATTTGTTGACCAGTCTGGGGATCAAGATGGATGGCCTGGATCTTTTGGTTCTGATAGAAGGTAGATCAGGTTGAGGAGGAGGAGATGATGTTTAAGAGGACAATGGACCAGGTCTGAAAAAAGTCTTCTTCCTAGAGTGAAAGGCAACACAGGAGGTTCTTTAGGGATGAGCTGGTGGTGTGATGGTACAGATGAGATTGTTGTCAATTCTGTATTGGCAATGACCCATGTCAGTAGCAAATTTGGAAAGTAAGCTGAACATGGTGGTTGTGATGTATGAGAATGTGGACATTCTCTATTTGAGGGAGGATGTGGTCTTCCAACATTGGCGGAGCCCTTTTTTGGTCTATTTGGTGTTGTTTTGATATGTCTTAAATGGCATTGTTTAATAATTGGGTGTTCTCTAGATTTATTAAGCAAATATTGGGACTGCCTGGATGTGGGTACTACCATTGGATAGCCCCGGTTTTTCTCTATATTTTATGTCATGTTGACATTTTTCAGATTTTAAGTATTTAAGGGATTATTTCTTATTTTTCATTTAAAAAGATAGCTGTTTAATTTTGTATTTTATGTTTTACGGGCTAACCTTAAGTCTAGGGTTAAGTGCTTAGTACTATTAGAATGAGCTAATTTTTCTCTAAATTTTATGTCCCAAGGTTGTTATAGCCTAATTATGTGTTTTAAAGGTTTTAGTAGTCCTAGTATATTTTTCAAAGTATTTGGGTATTTTTGGTGGTTTTTGGTGGTTTTCTGGCTTCAGGGTGGTCTGGCCGCCTCAGGTGGGCCTTCTGATGTTGGGCGGACCGCCTCCCGTGGTGCTAGAGGACTGGGAAGTGTTTTTATAGGGGTTTTATGCAATTTGGCGCTCAAGAATGCCAATTTTGTTGGTGTGCATGGGCTCTTAGATAGTGGTCTGTGTGTACATAGTGAGTAAGACAGTTTGGGGCAATTTTATTTATCATACAATCATCCAGAGGTGATATCCTTGTTCCTCACTCAGTTATCACTGTTTTTTGGCCACAATTGGCTGTATTTGTTGCAAGGTGAGTTCTTCATTTAACTTAAATTGGAAACTGGTTTCTCTAGTATAGTTTTACAAGCTATATCAAGTATTATTTCTGTCTCTGGTGTAGATTTTCAACCTACATCAAGTATCATTGCTTTCTCTGGTGTGGAAATTGGTCTACATCTCAGTTCCTTGGTTTGGTAGTCTATCTGGAGACTACTTTATTGGCTGATCAGGCAGTCAAGTGTGTTTGAAAAGGGGCTTTAGAAAACAGGAACCAACTTACTTTAGCAGGTAAATCTCCCTTTATTTTCCTAAAGGGACAGGGGATTTTCTCTCTTGGTTTTCTCCAAATCCCTTGGTCAAGGCCTATAGCTAGTACTTTGGGATTGTCTACAGAGTCACAACATGGGTAGAAGGAGCACTCATGTATAATTTAATGAATGGACTATTTCCAAAAATAAGGAATGCCTTAATCAGTCACCTGCCTCCTATTAACCTCAAAGAACTCATGAAGGGAGCCATTTAAATTGATAATAAGTTCATACATCAGTGCACAAATAATAGGAGCAGTACTTATCACTCGAATAAATATGCCCCATAAAGTGGGTCCAGTACTTGTAACCCAAAAACCATGGATATTGAAGCAGAAAATTCATGGGGAACTGGTGGGAGAAGAAGGCTTTCAGATGAAGAATAAAAAGGGGCATGTGAAAATATATGTTTCTAAGGTGTGGAAATAGTAGTCACCTGGAAAGGGAAATTAGAGGGAAAATAAGAATTAGTGAATTGGAAGATAGTGCAGGAATGGTGCAGGAAAAATACAGCACTTGGGAGTGAAGGTGGCACCCTCCTTGAGCACATTAGAGGGAAAGGATAATGTAGCCTTTCTAGAAGAATTTTCATCATGTAAGCCAATTGAAGCAAATGATAATTGTATTAAATAAAACTTGACTTTAATAACCCTTTACACCACAACAAATATACAAGCCCTGCTGTAATTTGGGGCCACAGACTGTTTTATTTCAAAAAATGTTTTAAAAAGGCATAAGATGAGAAAAAAAATTGCACTATCCCAGGCATCTAATTATGTTTGATGGATTGTCTGGTGGGGGAGGCAAAGTAAATAAAAAGGTATTTCAGATTCTGATTCCATGGAATAGAGTCTCAGTAAAAGGCGTATGCAACTAATCTGAAAGACCAGTATGACATGGCACTGGGGATGATATGTCTGGACCAGTAAAACTGGAAAATTTACTGGATGGAAAGGACGGTCCAAATGGGAATAAAAAGAGACACTGGCACTAAAGTATTGACCCTCTGACTCCTTCAAGGGTCAGCAACCCATTTCTGAAAGTCTTCTGATGTCTTTTTATCATCAGTTGAATTGCCTCTAGAACTTATTCTTTCTCTTGATTCTAAGAAGAAGGTTGTGGATGGGTCACCTATAGAAAGCTTCAGAAAGGGCCAGAGAGGGGATGAAGCACAAAAATAAGAGGAGAAGGCACAACAAAGTAGGGGGAAGGTATAAGATGGAAAGGTGGATGGCACAGATAAGTTATTGCCCCAGGCCTTTTCAGGGGTCAGAGGCCCCTACCGGAGAGTCCTTTGGTTTTTTATTATAATCAGTAGAATTTCCACTCGAACTGACACTTTCTCTTGATGCTAAGTTTCAGGAATTAGAGGGGGAACCAGAGGAGGAGGAGGAACTGGAATTCAATGCAACAGCATGGAAAATATCTGCCAAAATTTCAGCCAAGGTTTAGTACTCAAATCAAAAAAAGCCTCAAAGAAATGTTCCCTGAGGCTTATTAGGTGTTTTTACTTCTATTTGAAGATTAAGGAGTCAATAAACTTCAAATTCATAGACTTTATGACTTTTCCATTCATCTGATTCCAGGTGAAACTCCTCCACTTAGCTGAATAATCCCATTTTAAATCTAGTAGTCAACAGTGCTAAAAGTGATAAATGATGAAAATCTAAAAAATGGTTTCATCAGAGAATCAACAATTTCCTGGTTAGTACTGTGATATTTTCAGGTGAATAGGATGATTCACTAAGACCATGCATGGATTTCAGAAGTATAAATGTGCTGAAAGCTAAAAAAGATACCCCCTTCTGCTGACTAGTGAGTTAATTGACAGTCTCAAAAGTGCATAAATTCTCACATCCTTAGATCTTAGGAAAGCTTACCACAAAATATGTGTGAAAGAAGGAGATGAAAAAAAACTGGAATTCTGAACTAACTTTAGGCATTTTGAATTGTTGGGAATTCCATTTGGTCCATGTAACATACCTTCCACTTTTCAACACTTCAAAATAGAATCTTCAGAAATAGAATAGGGATAAATGTGGAAGTGTATTGAGAAAGAATTTGTATTTACTCCAGACTAATGGAGGAACACAAGCTATGTGTAAAGGATTTTTTTCAACACTTGAATGAGACCTAAGTATGGTTAAAACTGGAAAAATGTGTCTTCTCAGCAAGTGAAATCAACTATCTAGGTATGATCATTTCAAAAGATAGGGTGCAGATAGACCAGGAGAAGGTAAAAGCAGTGATAGAGTTGCCTACACCAGCATCAGTAAAGGAGCTCCAGTCATTTTTAGTCCTTTCAAAAATTCTCTGTTTCTTTATTGAAAATTATATCTACATTTACCAACCACTGCATGACCTAAAAAAGAAGGCTGTCAACCTCATTTGGAAAAGGATACAATAAGATGCATTTGAATACCTAAAATTACAATTTGTGATTGTACTTATTCTAGAAATCACAGAATTACTAATGCAACTTTTTCTATGATGTGACTTCTCAGAATTTGTGGTATGCATGGTTTTATCCCAATATAATGCTGAAAATGTCTTAAAACTAGTAGAATATTTGTCACAAACACTACTAGGCACCAAATTAAAATTTGAAATATATGATATGGAGCTATCGGAGCTAGTAGAGGCTGTACGCACCTGTCACCACTATTTAGAGGGGGGAACACACCATTAAAAAGTTATTATCTATACAGATCACAAAAAATTAAAAACCTTCCTGACCACTAAAAATTTGACTCAATGTCAAGCATTCCAGGAAGAACTGCTAAGCAGAACTCATTTTTTTTGTTTAATTACAACTAGGGAAGAAATATTGATAACCTTATGAACTATCACAACTTCCTGGCTTGAGCCCAACACCAAATCAGGTGCATACTGTTGGAAAAACCTTTTTGAAGGGGGATCTTGAGGAAGGGGTAGTCCTAGATGAGGTGGAATTGGCAGGCAAGTATTTGATGGAATGGTTAAGGAGGGGGAATGAAAAGGATGAAAAAGCTCAAGAGTTAGTAAAGGTACTTTTATCAAAGGAGGTATTGGTAAGGAAAGGATTGGAGGAGTACCATTTGGAAGGGGAAGTGTGGTACTGGAATGGGAGAATAGTGTTGCCAAATGATGAAGATCTCAAGAGGCAGGTGGTCAATTAAAGGCATGACTCCCCAATGGAAGGATACTAAGGACCACTTAAGACAATAGAACTGGCTAATCATAACTTTTATTGGAATTCCATGAAGGAATATGTTCAGCACTATGTAATTGAATGTGACTCTTTCCAGAGGAACAAAGTTAGCCCAACAGTTATTCCACTGACCACATTAAGCATACTCAAGCTGCCATTGAATTAACTCTCTTATGATCTTATATTAGAGTTACCCAAGTCACAAGGAAAGATTGATATCCTCACTGTAGTTGACAGCTGCACCAGAATGGCCCACTTTGTCCCCACTGTGGCATTCCAAATCTGGGTATGCCACTTAGGTAAAAATTTGATTGGAACTTGGTTACAAGAAAGACATGGTGTTACCAGGTGTTAATTTGGTTGAAGGGAGTTAACTGGTTTTTTTTGGGTTGATTTTTGGTGTTTTGGAATGGTTATATGTGGTATTTCTTTTGTGATTTGATGGTTTTATGGATTTGTATTTTTGGTGAATGAAGTGTGCTCTTGGAATGGCCACTTTTTTTCTGGTGCGCTCTGGTGCTCTCTGGTGCCCTCCAGTTTGCTCCTGTAATTTTCCAGTGTGGTCTTCAACATTGGCAGGGGCCTTTGTTGTGTGGTTTAACGCTGTTTGTGCATGTCTTAATTGACATCTGTTGAGGAATTGCGTATTTTTCTGGTTTTATTCTGTGAATATTGGGACGGCGGGTATGTGGGTACTATCATTGGATAGCCCCAGTTTTTTTATATATTTCATGTCTTTATAAAATTTTTCATATTCTAAGTTTTAAGGGGTCATTTCCTCATTCTTCAGTTACAAAAGATAGCTGTTTAATTTTGTTTTTCATGTTTTAGGGGCTAGCCTTAAGTCTTAGGGTTAAGTACTTAGTACAATTGGATAGGGCTAATTTAGCTCTATATTTCATGTCTCAATGTTGTATAGCGTAATTCTGTGTTTTAAGGGTTTTAGTAGTTGTAGCTAATTTTTCTAAGTAGATGAGGTGTTTTTATTGGTTTTCTGGCTTTAGCGAGGCCGGGCCGCTTCAGGCGGCACCTCCGATGTCGGGCGGCCCACCTGCCTCTGTTTTAGAAGGTTGAGGAGCGCTTCTGGAGGGTTTTTATTCAATTTGGCTGGTACAGGTGCCAAATTTGTTGGTGTGCATGGGCTCTTAGATAGTGGTCTGTGTGTACATAGTGAATAAGACAGTTTGGGGCAACTTTAATTATCATAAAACCATCCAGAGGTGATATCCTTGTTCCTCATTCAGTTTTCACTGTTTTTTGGCCACAATTGGCTGTGTATGTTGCAAGGTTAGTTCTTCATTTAACTCAAATTTGGCAACAGGTTCTCTGGTTAAGTCTTGCAAGCTATATCAAGTGTTATTGCTGTCTCTGGTGTGGATTTACAGCCTACATAAAGTATCTTTGCTTTCTCTGGTGTGGACATTGGTCTACATTTCAGTTCTTTGGTCTGGTAGTCTGTCTGGGGACTACTTTCATGGCTCATCAAGCAGTCAAGTGTGTTAAAAAAGGGGCTTTATCAAACAGGAACCAACTTACTTTAGCAAGTAAATTCACTCTATTTTTCTAAAGGGACAGGGGATGTCCTCTCTGGGGTTTCTCCAACTCCCATGGTCAAGGTCTATAGCTAGTACTATAGGATTGTCTACACCGGTGCAAAAGCAAACTGTAATGGAAAAATTCTGTAATTGTGGCAAAGTTTGGTCATGGTGACAAGATTAACTCACTGTGGAAAAATTAGCTCACTATGGCAAAATTAGCTCATTATGGAAAAATTAGCTCATTTTGGCAAAAAGAGCTCATTGTGGCAAAATTTTCTCACAATGGGAAAGTCTGATCACCAGTGCAAAGTTTGGTCACTATAGAAAAGTCTGATCACCAGTGCAAAGTTTGGTCACTGCAGAAAAGTCTGGGCACTGTGGTAAAGTTTGGTCACTGTAGAAAAGTCTGATCACCAGTTCAAAGTTTGGTCACTGTAGAAAAGTCTGATCACCAGTGCAAAGTTTGGCTATTGTGGCAAAATTTGGTTAGAATAAATTATGCTTGTTAGATCATTAGTTTATTGTAGATTCTATGCATGTAGGGTATTGTTGGAAAGGTCTGGAGTAGGAGAATCAGATAGAAGGGAGAATCTTAGTTAACTACATGTTTTTTATCTTTTAGTTTTCGATATTGAGAGTCTTTTTGGAGAATTAACAACCACCTTCATATTTTTCATTACTCAACAAAATTAAATAAAATTATAATACCCTTATAACATTTATCTTTTTCATAACACTGTTGAAATACAACACAACAATTATATTTTCATCAACATATAGGGTATCATTAGAAAGGTCTCCATCTCAGGGACTTGTTTTTATTGTAATTTCATTAAAAATAAAATCTTATAAAACATAAAATTCTATCTTTTCAGATCTTTCACTGGTACACCTCAATTGTTGTCATCAGTATTTATTTTTCAAAAGCTGCTATTTCTAAATCTCAATAAGTGTTCATAAAATCAGAGTTTCATCTATATTTTAAATCAATTCAAGTAGTATAGTAAGCTTAGTTATTTGAGCAACCCTTATTTTACTTAGAAAGACAGGGTTTTCTACGGTTTATCCAACTCCTTTGGATTCTGCTTACAGCAAGGCGACTGTAAGAGTCTACCTACACCTCCACCACCAAAGTTAAATCTGAGGTTATTAAAGACTTAATGGTGTTTCATGTCTTTAAAATACATGTATTACCTAAAAGTACAGTATCAGACAGGAAAAGTACTTTTAACTCTAAGATGTTAAAGGAAATGTGGGAGCAACTGAACATTAAGCAGATTTTGTCAACAGAATAGCATCTGAAAAATGATGGTAAATCTGAGATAGTGAATAAGCCAATTAAAAAATACTTTCAGCACTTCATTAAATATCAGAAATATGATTGGGTTCAGCTGCTACCACTGGATGGATTCTCATAAAAAAACCAGACACATTCTGCAAAAGGCATGTCAACTGTCTACACCAACTATAGATACCGCCCAGCATTCTCAATTGAAAGAATATCCATGTTTCAGGTCCCAGAAGCTGCTGATCAGGTTCAGAGAATACTGGGTATATTCTGTGGTCTTCCGAAATTGGAAGGGGACATTGTTGTGTTGTTTGGTGCTGTTTGTGGATGTCTTAATTGACATTTAATTGTGAATTATAGTGTCATCTGACTTTATGGGCTGAATATTTGAAACATTTATATAAGGCTATTAAAATTAGACAGCCCTTATTTTTCTCTATATATCATTTCTTGATGGCATTTTTCATATTCTAAGTTTTGATGCTTCTTTTTCTCATTTTTCATATTTTACTAGAACTGTTTAACTTTGTTTTTTTTGTTTTTTGGGCTATAATTGAGTCTTATGGTTAAGTGCTTAGTACCTTTTGATAGGCCTATTTAGACTCTATGATTCATGTCTCAAGTTATTCTTACTTAATTTTGTGTTTTAAAAGTTTTTGGTAGTGTACTGTGTTTTTTAAAGGTGAATTGGGGTATTTTGGGTCAGAAGTGGGCACTGGAATATGTATTTGGAAGGTGGGGGAAGCTTTTGGGCATGGTTTTTATGTGTTGAGGAAGTAGGAAAGTGGAATTTTTACAGATTAGAGGTGGTCTGTGTGTACATACTGAACAAAACAATTTGGGGAAACTTTATTTATCATACAACCATCTGATAATTAGATCACTGTTTCTCACTGGGTTATAACTGTTTTTTAGCCACAATTGGCTGTGTATTTTTTAAAATTAAGCTCTTTATTTAACTTTACTCTTGTAAATTTTTTCTCTGGTGTAGGTTTGCAACCTGCATCAAGTATTATTTCTGTTTTCTGTGCCACAAATGCACTGCTTTTTGGTCTCTAGTGTGGATTATTTTGGCATTTCAGGTTTATTGGCTCTCAGTAGTCTTCTATTGGCTACTGTCTTGACTCTTTAAGAAGTAAAGAAGTGTGTTAGAAGGGGTAATATAACAATCTGTAATTTTCTGTAGCAAATTTACCTCACCTGGTTTTTCTCAAAGTGACAGGAATTTTTCTCTCAAGTTTTTCTCCAAATTTCTTGTTCAAGGCCTATAGCTAGTACTATAGGATTTTCTACAAGGCCAAGAGTTAGAAGAAGCACTCAAATTATCATCAAAAATGAAGAACCATCATGATCAAGAGAAAAACCAGAATCAGGCACTACAGGTAGATGAAAAGGTTTGGCTAAGCGAACAAGTCCTTTCCACACTATGTTCAAGTTCCATGATATATCACAAGAAGATGGGCCATTTTAAGATCAAAAAGAAAATATCTGAGTCAGAATATGTATTACAGGGACCAATTTCAATGAAACAAGTGCACCTAGTGTTCAATATTTTGTTACCCACCAAGCACCAAGATAATACAATACCAGGGTATCCAGATGAACCATTGGTGCCAGTCTATGTAAGAAATGAAAAAGATCTTGAAGTAGTAAAGATGATTGCTAAGCAGTGGAACAGGTGGAAGTTTCAGTATCTGGTGAACTGGAAGGGTTATTGAGTAGGAGATAGGTCTTGGGAACAAGTAGAGAACTAAGATAATGCTAAGGGAAAGGTGAAAGATTTTGAGAGGGAGTTCAGGGGTATGGAAGGGGTAAAAGGGAGGTAATTTTAGGATTCGGGCTGAGAAGAAAGGAAGAGGAGTACTATGGGCACCATGATTTAATATGTGGGAGAAAGGGAGATTGCATGAGGGGGTTTTATGGGGAAAGCACCATTGGAAATTCCTCATTGGAAAACTTATTTAGTTATCCAGTTACTTCTTAGTCTCCCTTGGTTTTAAATCTTACTGTTAGAAACCCCACCATTTCCAGTCTAGTTAGTCTAACTACTGTACCAGCATAGTCAGTCCCTTCTTAGGCTAGTACTTAACACTACTAGTAGTCTTCCCTCTTAGATCTTAACTGATCATGAAAAAGAATGGACCCCTTTTGTGGATGTAGCAATTTTTGAAAAGAATATAAATATAAGCTTACACCATGCAACAAGTAAGATATTCCTGATGGTGATATCCAGAATGAGCTGGGTACATTGTAGGGAGGTACATATGGATAGAAAAATATGTGTACAAAAAATATTTTTGAAAAATATGTGTAAGGCAAATACACTATGCAATATAGGGGGTGGACTTGGTAGCAAGTCCTCAACCTGAACTCAGATAGAACTCAGACTGAACTCATACTGAACCTATACTGAACTCTACTGGAACACCCACCTAAAACTGTTCTGCTAGGTGGTGTTAATCCCTGATTGTATGGTTCCTTTATCAATAGCCCAATGTGTGTTCAATCTGTGGTGAGTTTGGGTCCAAGGTTGCGGACTCACTAGCAAGTCCGCCCCCATATTGTGTGGTGATATGTGAGAAAAAAAAGTACTATAAAAATATCTTGAAACCATTGAAAATTTTTTTTCTAATTTTTTTTCTCAAAACAACTGATTTTTATATTATTTTTGGTTTTTTTTGTTTTTTTACAATTTTTTTTTTTTGAAAAAAAAGATCCTCATGGTTGCAGATGATTTTTCTTACAATTACTTTTCTTGGACTTACTTTTCTCTTATTTATTTTTCTAACCTTATTATACCCCCTAAACTATCCCCAACTTGTGCTAAATATTGTCAGACAGGCTATACCAGGAGCCCAGTAAATTATATATTAATTTATTGGACCTGTAAGAGGGCGTAAGAATTGTATTTTATGTATATAAATTAATATTTTATTGCATAATAAAATTATATAAGTATCTTATAGAAAATAAGTGTTATATTAATTTTATTGTTATAAAATTTTTTATACATTTAAATTAAGCATAATATATTTCATATTCTACAAATAATGGCACATTTTTATGGATTTAATAATTATAAATTAATAATTAATTAATTACAAAACATATATAATAATTATATATGTAAAATTGACTTATAACATAATTAAGTCAATCAATTAATTTTATATATTAAATAAAACTTCATATATTAGTAAACAATAATATTGGGCGCTTCTTTTGACCCTTAATTGTGTCAGAAAACTATTATTAAATAAATTATAATACTTATTTAATAACATAGTATTAAAATCCCCACTTTAAATTACAAATATCACTAAATTAATTATATTTTTCATTTAAACTAATCATTGAATTAATTACATAATTAAAACAGCTAATTAAAATTTCTTTAAACTGGATTGAATTTATTATATGAATTTTTGGTGTGAAACTTATTTTATTTGTTTTACTTAAAACCTTTACATATCACTATAATGTCTATTTTTGATTATTTTACTCATTTTTCTCATGTTTCAGACTTACTTGTTTAATAATTATTTTAATTAAGTGTGTTGGGAAGTTATGGTGGGAAAATGGTTAATTACTTATGGGTTTTAGTCAATTGTTTCATATTTTTCTCATAATAGTCATGTTTCATTTCTACTCTGTTATCTTTTTTTTTTAGCTTATTTCTATTTTGTATTTACTGATTTGTGGCGCTTCAGGGGTCCCTTGGTCTATAAAAGGGCCTTGGGTAATCCCCTTTAACGGCATCACTCATTATACACTCTACTTACTTACAATTTTTAAAAGTTATACATTTATTTTATTTTTATTAGTACTATAAAACTAAGTTAAAATAAGTAAATTACTTTAAAATGTTGCAATAAGTCTAATAATAATATTGGTTTTTGCCGCGCATTGAAAATAATACTTGCTTATATAAATATAATATAATTTAATACCTGTCACTACATACCAAGTCCAAAGGAATTTTGTTGCCTTTCTCCCTCTCAGAATAATTATATTGTTTATTATTTTTATTTTTTTACTTTTATTATCTCCTCCCTATAGTTCATCCTCCTGTTATTTATTCTTCCTCTCTTCTTTTCCTTCTTCTAGATGACCGGCTGATAATTGGACGCCTTTCCGAATGACAACAACAATACCGATACTTGCGATGAACGACATAATGCACGGACCACCCAGCCAAAAAGAAACATTTTCCACAACCGTGTTTTGAACATGGGTTCGATCTATTAGGTTTATATTAAGTTAATTCATATATTATTTTGAAGTGATTTACGATCACTATAGTAAGTTAACCTTTGCACCTCTCACTCATATTATTATATTTTTACTGCAATAAAAGTGTTTGTGGCCTACTTGCTGATTCACTGAGTGTAAGTGTTCATTACTTTTTAATTTTTTTTCCTAGTTGACCATAATAGAGTAAAACTCTTAGTCCTAGAAGACAATCAATATTTAATAAATTATTAAATTAATTTTATTATTATTTTTTGTATATTGGTTGACCATAATAGTACTCAGTACTTAGTCCCAATTTTACCATTATATTAATTCTTGGTATTAATTATTTTGGTTGACTTATTCAACCTTTATTGGTTGGTCCCATTTTAATTACTTGTCACGCGCCACGTGACACTCGAAGCGAAATTAACTCAATAAATCAATAATATCGAGTCCTAAATCTATACTCGAAGCGCAGAAAGCAATTCTCCATAGCAACTGCGATTTTCCTTTGTGTACTTACTATTTAACTGCGCTAGCCTAAACTCTAAATCTAAATTAGTCAATCTCCCAATAGGGTACCTTAGTCCTTTTCAATAAGCGACGCACAGCGCTAGGATCAACGAAATAGTATAGTAGTAGTTTTTTTTCATTAAAGTTTTGTTAATTAATTAAAAGGGGTAAATTGAGCATGGACAGATATTTAGTGGAGAGGGTCTAAGTGTATGTTAGTAATGGTTAATGGAATGGGAATGCTGCGATGGAAGGGAGGTCAATGCGAGGAGGAACAAAGGATATAAAAGGAGTTGGGTATTTGGTTCGATATTCCTTAGAATTAAATTATAATATCGTATTTACATTAATAGTGGTAAATCCTTAAAAGTTAAATCATTGTTATTGTATCTTTCTTTTACCTCCTCAAATATTCATTTCTAAATCCTAAATCTTTGATTATTGAGTTTCCAACCCTTCGTGAGATTTTAAAGAATTATTATTACCTTGGAACTAGTTTATAATTCTTCTCGATCGAACCTCGAACCTATAGCTATTACTTCGAGTGACCTTCGAATCATTTCCTCGAATCATTCCTCTGTGCTTCGAAGAAGTTTCTAAAATCCCTCATCTCACTTACAGGAACATCCTCGACCTTGTGCGTAGGTCGTCCAGTGACAGTATAATTTAATTCTCCGTAGTTCTCATTCTTTGCACTACTACGTCTTTTTAGGTGCTTCTAAAATTTTAAATGGCACCTGTTCAACGCACTCCTCCTACGGGCGCTACTACTAGAGCTTGCGCTAGAGGCAGGCCAACAGCCACAAGGTCTGTTTCTCGCACTCACTCTTTGGAACCACTCGACCTTAGGGAACGGCAACATTCAGTTCAATCTGTAGAAGACATTCCACAAGATTTTGAGGATTCTAGTGATGAAGAAGAAGGAGAGGATACAATGCATGAGGCACCATCCGCCCCTGCCAATCACCCTTCTGGCCAATCCTCAGAACCGGGACCATCTAACTCTCTGGAAGATTTCATGAGACTTTTTATGAAAACCCTTTCAAATCCAACGTCTTCAGAGGGATCTAAGTTCAAAACTCCTTCTATGAAATCTCCTGACAAATTCGACGGAGATCACCCCGACAGATTGCGACCCTTCTTGCAAACCTGCAAGCTACTGTTCCATAATGACCCTCGAACCTTTAACAGCGATTGATCAAAGGTTGTTTACGCTTCTTCATTCCTAGCCGGGAAAGCAGCAAGATGGTTCGAACCTTATCTACTCATGCTTTCTTCGACAGAAACCCACTTACTTATCAATAATTGGGAAAAGTTCGAAGACCAACTTTTTACGTTGTTTGGGGACCCTAATGAAACGGACAACGCAGAAATTGAACTTGATTTTCTTCGCATGAGTGATAATGGTAAAGCCTCTGAATATATCTTGAACTTCAGAGCACTTCAAACTCGAGTAGGTTGGAATGATGCTGCCCTTAAGTATCATTTCAAGAAAGGACTTCCTTCGAGGATTCTGGATCAATTAAATCTTCACGGTCAGAAGATGACCACTTTAACGGATTTAATGGATCGAACCCTCGAACTTGACAGCATTTATCAAGGACGACTTCAACATCGTCGATATGCCAACAAATCTCAAGGCCAAAATTTTAAATCGGGACCTTCTTCACACCCACGACCAAATCAATCCTCCTCGACTCAATCCAAACCCAATAAGGGAAAGGATAAACCTCGACCAAAAGGCTCGACCCCAGGCGATATCAGCAAAGTACTGAATCCTAAAGGGGAACTTAAAGAAGCTGAGAGGAAGAGAAGAGCAGATAATGGGTTATGTATGTATTGTGGGGGTAAGCACAAGTTGGAAGACTGTGTAAAGTTGAAGGAAACAGAAGGTACTAGTTCGAAGTCAAAAAACTAGTAGATAGTTTACTTGTGTGCAAAGCAAACTATCTTATCTCTCCCAGTGCACAGAACCTCCATGTCTTAAGGACTGGAGTTGCCTTAAACCGCTTGAGATTCATTCTTTTTAAGGAGGATATCCCCTTCAGTTGTCTTATAGACTCTGGAGCTTCAATTTCTTTTGTTAGTTTATCTTTTGCCGAGAAGCTTCAACTAACATTTACAGATATCGATCGAACTCCCATCTATTTGGTCGAATCAGAGGAACCCAAATATTGGGTAAGTAAGAAAGTTTTATGGGTTTTCAACTTTCCGAATTTTCCCCCCTTCGAGTGGGAATTATCAGTCTTGGACGCCCCAAGGATGGACAATACCATTCTTGGCCATGACTTTTTAACGCATTGGAATCCCGAAATTGATTGGACTAGGGGATTGATCACCCCACGCTCTAAGTATATTTCTGATTCTTTAATGCAGGTCAATAGGGAGTTAAACAACCCGCCTGACAACGTCCTGCTAGAGGACAAATCTCTGCCAGATGACTTGCAAGCATCTGTACCTTCTTTAAATGAGCAATTGGCTAACCCTTCTAGCTTGATGACTTCACTTGAAGAGGATTTAAATTGCCTCAAAGTAATCGAATTATGCTCTCTCAATACAGGTATCACCTCGACAGATTCTTTCGAAGATGAAGAGGACGACCAAATAAACGTTGAAGCCATCAAATCAACTCTACCGGAAATCTACCACAATTTCCTCAATGTTTTCTTAATCCGCAAGGCCGATAAGTTACCACCTCATCAACCCTACGACCATCAAATAGAGTTAATAGGCCCAGTACCTCCGGCAGGTCCTGTCTATTCTTTATCGAAGGACGAATCTCAAGTTCTTCGAGACTACATTGCAGAGAATGTAGCCAAAGGTTTCATCAGAGCCAGTAAATCTCCAACCGGCTCCCCTGTCCTCTTTGTAAAAAAGAAGGACGGTAGTCTTAGGTTGTGTGTTGACTATAGAAAGCTCAACACAGTCACAAAGAAGAATGCATATCCTGTTCCTCCTATGTCATTACTTCTTACCCTTTTCAATGGTGCTAATTTCTTTTCTAAAATTGATCTTAGAGGCGCTTACAATCTTATTTGCATTGCAGAAGGTCATGAACCACTGACTGCAATGCGCACTAGATTTGGTAGTTTTGAATATTTAGTTATGCCTTTTGGATTATGTAACGCACCTTCAACTTTTCAAACTTTTGTTAATGATATCTTTCAAGATGTTGTTGAACAATTTGTAGTCGTCTATTTAGATGATATTTTAATATTCTCGAAAACACTGGATGAACATATTCATCATGTTCGAAAGGTCCTAAATTGTCCTTGAGATCATGGTCTCTACGCCAAGCATAATAAATGCAAATTCCACCTCAAATCAATTGATTTTTTGGGTTTTACGTTGTCCACTGACGGTTTAGTCATGGATGACAAAAAAGTCCAGAAAATCCTGGAATGGCCTGAGCCCAAAAACATTAAATCACTCCAAGGATTTTTGGGTTTTGCAAACTTCTATAGAAGATTTATTAAAGATTACTCTAAAACTATTTCCAATCTTACTTCTCTTCTTAGAAAAGATATTCCTTTTGTTTTTACTTCTACAGCACGAAAGGAATTCCAAGCACTAAAAACGGCGTTCACCACAGCCCCAATTCTTCAGCATTTTGATCCTTCGGCCTCGACAATAGTTGAGACAGATGCGAGCGATTATGCTATTGCAGGGGTCATCTCCCAATTAAATCCTGAAACAAATTTGTTTCATCCTGTTGCTTTTGAGTCACGCAAACTCATAGCCGCAGAATTAAATTATGAAATTCATGACAAAGAGCTTTTAGCTATTATCCATTGTCTTAAAAAATGGCGTTCTTTTCTTCTCAGCCTAAATAGTCCTTTTCAAATCTTAACAGATCATAATGCTTTGAAATACTTCATGTCTTCTAAAGTGTTAACCAGGCGTCAAGCCAGGTGGGCTGAATTTTTTTCTGAATTTTCTTTCTCTATTTCCTATCGCCCAGGAAAAAACTGCATTGTCCCAGATATCTTGTCACGTCGGGACGATGTTTACCCACAGCGGGGGGACGCATTTGCTGACAAGAACCCAGCAAATGTGCAATCAATCTTCAACGAATCAATGTTAACGACTCATCAACTTAATTCGATGACAATTCAATCTTTTCGAAATCCACTATCCAACATCCTCGAAGCTCAGTCGAAGGACGATTATTGTTTAGGGTTAAAAGACAAAATACTCTTGAAGCAAGGGGCCAAAAGATTTAGTATTGAATCAGGTCTATTAGTCTTCGAAGGTAGAGTAGTCATACCCGACAACAATGAGATAAAATTATGGATTTTCAATAGTCGACATGATTCTCCGTTAGCTGGTCATTTTGGGGTTGATAAAGCCTACCAGTTAATAGCGAGGGATTTCTTCTGGCCAGGTATGACCAAGGAAATCAAGGCCTATATAAAAGCTTGTTACGAATGTAATAGGAATAAGGCTCCCCGTCACCGGAAGCATGGGTTGCTTCAACCACTTCCTATTCCCTCTAAACCTTGGGAATCTTTATCGATGGATTTAATTTCTCAACTTCCTATTTCTAATGATTTTGATGCTATATTAGTAATAGTAGATAGATTTTCAAAAATGTCTATTTTTATTAAAACCACTACTACTGCTACAGCAGAAGATTTGTCAAAATTGTTTCTAGAATATGTATTTTCTAAACACGGCTTACCAAATGATATTATTTCAGATAGAGGCTCATTGTTTGTATCCCCATTCTGGACCCAACTGTGTCAACAACTCAATATCACGAGGAATCTCTCCACGGCCTATCACCCTGAAACCAATGGTCAGACAGAAAGAGTTAACCAAATCCTCGAACAATATCTTCAAATGTATGTCAGTTACCAACAAGACGATTGGACCACATGGCTACCATTGGCCGAATTTGCTTATAATAACTCGACTCATTCTTCGACACAACAATCTCCCTTCGAAACCATTTATGGACGACATCCTCGATTCAACTCAATTCATGTAGGAACTAATCATCCTGCGGAACATTATCTTTGAACTATATCACGACTCCAAGAAGAACTTAAAACAAATTTGGAATCAGCGATTCGAAGATACAAGGAACAGGCCGACAAACATCAACAATCTTCTCCTTCATTTAAACCAGGCTACAAAGTATGGCTTGATGCACGAAACATCCGTACAACAAGACCATCAAAGAAACTGGCTGAAAAGCGCTTGGGACCATTTGAAATCGACTCTGAAGTCTCTAAAACTGCATTTTGACTCAAGTTACCTCCTAAATGGCAGGCGATTCACCCTGTTTTCCATGTATCTCTCCTGGAACTGGCTCGAGAAATATACCCGGGCAAGAACCAACCCCCTCCGGAACCGGTCGAAGTAGAAGATCATCTAGAGTGGGAAGTAAGTCGTATCCTTGATTCAAGAATACGCAAGGGGAAACTTCAATACCTCGTGGAATGGGAAGGCTTCCTCAATGACTCAGACAAGACATCCTGGGAACCAGCCATCAATGTTTCTAACGCTCCTGAACTCCTAAAATCTTTTCATTCAAAATATCCTTTAAAACCAAAACCTTAAAAATTCTTTATTTAAAATTTTCTTTCCTTTTTCTTTCTTTCTTTAAAATCTAAAATACCTCTTAAATTTCTTAGCCTTGTTTTCTTTTTTCTCTCTTCTTTTTCTTTCTTCTCTTTCTATAAAATTTCCTCCAAAACCAACTAAAAATAAAATCAAAATTAAATACAATAAAATAAAATAAAATAAAATCAAAATTAAAATTAAATAAAATAAAATAAAATTAAATTAAATTATATAAAATAAAATAAAATAAAATAAAATAAAATAAAATAAAATAAAATAAAATAGAATAAACATAAATAATAAAATAAAATAAAAAACTCATAAATCTCTCTAAATATTTTCTTCTTTTCTTTTTCAATTCTTTAAATACATTCTTTTCTTAAATTTAAAATTCTCTTCAAAAATTTCTCTTTCAAAAAATTTATTCTCTCTTTTTAAAGACTTTCTTTCCTTCGAATCATCAAATCCTGTATGGCATGACCATTTCCTCGAACTTAACTTCAACACCTGAATCTCCCTATAATAATTCTTTGAAACAAATAAATCTTCTTTTCAAACTCTCTTAAATTCTACACTTTGTTTTTTTCTTTTCTTTCTCCTTTTTTTTCAAACTAAAATTTCTTAAAAAAAAAAAAAAAAAAAAAATTTTTAAATCCTAAATTTAACAAACTCATCTCAATCACAAAACCGTTTCTTTTTCTCTCTCTTTTCTTACATAAAAATTTTCCTTTTAAAAACACTAAAACTTCCTTCAATTAAAAGAACCTTTTTTCTTTCTTTAAAATTCTTCTTTCAAATTCTAAAATTTAAAAAAAAAAAAACTTCTTTTTTCTTTTCTTTTTCTCTTCTTTTTCTCTCTCTCAAATCTTGTAAAAATTAACAACATTCACCTACGATAAAAAAAAATAATACTAATAATAAAATAAAATAAAAATAAAATTAAAACTAAAATACAATTTTTTTTTCTACTTCTTTCCATCTCCTTTTCATTTCAAATTTTTTCTTTTAATTTTTCTCGAACCAATTTTTTCATTTTCTCCAAAACTACCCTTATCTCCTTCCTGCATTTATCAAATACCTCCTCCTCTCCTACCGGAACCACCTCTCCAATCTCCAAGAGCTCCTCCGCCACGTCGAAGGAAGCAGCGTCAATAATAGCGTCGACCTCCCCACATAGTTCTTCCGCGAACCTTACTCGTTGACCTTGACGAGGTTTCTTTGACCACACCTGGTCCAGGGTGTCTTTGGGCTCTTCAACTACTTCCGTGGCTGGAGGGTTTGCCTCAGTTGGTATAACCGGCGCAGGCTCCGCAATCGGCTCTTCCAGGTTATTCGATGTCTAAAACAAGACTCATCAGTAACTTCATCCTTGAAATAAAATAATTAAAACTTACCTCGAAGATGGGATCAGGCTCCAGAAATAACCTGGGCGCCACTTCGACTTCTACCTCTCTCTCTTCCTCATCGTCCTCGATGACCACCCGACGTTTCTTGGGTGCCTGCCCTGGAACAGGGACTTCATCTTCATCCTCCTCCACCAATTCATCGACCTCTTCCTCGACACCTCGCTTCGAACTCGTGGCCTGGGTTACCCAGGTTGAGATCTCGTTGTTCATCTCCATATCATTTTCCCCCACCGATTGTTCATCTTCAATCGAGACATCCCAAATGTCTTCGACCACCTCTTTGGTCTTCGGAACTACCCAAAATTTTGTTTTTGTAAATCGTTTTTCGATTTCCGCGTTCTTCGTCAACGCATCGCACGCCACTCGCCGCCAACGGCAAAACTCGCATTTCTGGCGAGGGCCTCGAGTCGCCGTACTTTCGACACAAAATATTCCATGCTTTCACAAGCCGTGCAAGTCTGTGAAAATTGTTGTGTGATTATTCCCCCATCCGCTTTAGGGTGTGGAGGCGTGGGTGTGGGAGTAGGGCAGTTCATTATAAAATAAATAATTGAGAGATGAGGAAAAAAGTATTAGACAAGGGAAATTAGTGTGGGAAGATGGTTCAAGCTCAACGGAGTTTGCGTTTTTTATACCCGGGCATCTGTCACGCGCCACGTGACACTCGAAGCGAAATTAACTCAATAAATCAATAATATCGAGTCCTAAATCTATACTCGAAGCGCAGAAAGCAATTCTCCATAGCAACTGCGATTTTCCTTTGTGTACTTACTATTTAACTGCGCTAGCCTAAACTCTAAATCTAAATTAGTCAATCTCCCAATAGGGTACCTTAGTCCTTTTCAATAAGCGACGCACAGCGCTAGGATCAACGAAATAGTATAGTAGTAGTTTTTTTTCATTAAAGTTTTGTTAATTAATTAAAAGGGGTAAATTGAGCATGGACAGATATTTAGTGGAGAGGGTCTAAGTGTATGTTAGTAATGGTCAATGGAATGAGAATGCTGCGATGGAAGGGAGGTCAATGCAAGGAGGAACAAAGGATATAAAAGGAGTTGGGTATTTGGTTCGATATTCCTTAGAATTAAATTATAATATTTTATTTACATTAATAGTGGTAAATCCTTAAAAGTTAAATCATTGTTATTGTATCTTTCTTTTACCTTCTCAATATTCATTTCTAAATCCTAAATCTTTGATTATTGAGTTTCCAACCCTTCGTGAGATTTTAAAGAATTATTATTACCTTGGAACTAGTTTATAATTCTTCTCGATCGAACCTCGAACCTATAGCTATTACTTCGAGTGACCTTCGAATCATTTCCTCAAATCATTCCTCTGTGCTTCGAAGAAGTTTCTAAAATCCCTCATCTCACTTACAGGAACATCCTCGACCTTGTGCGTAGGTTGTCCGGTGACATTACTGTTAATTCTTAATAAATAATAGTAATTACATTTATTTGTATTAAATTTTTGTTAATTAATTTATTTTTTGATAAAAATTATTTTTTTTTGTTAAAATTCAATAAATTTTATTTTGAAATAACATTTGAATCATTAAAACATTTTTGATTCTATTTTAACAGTTTAAATGTCCAATAGTTTGCCTAGCAGCATGGATAACTTACATGTGAATGAGATTGAAGTGGATAATGTCACTGAATCTGTAGGTTCTTCTAAATTAACTTACAGAAATGATTCAGCTGACAAAAAACCTTCAGGACGTGGAAATGGCAAGAGAAGTGGAAAACCCCCCTCACCAAACACCTCTGAAAGAAGTAAAACATCTAATAAATCAGGACAATCAACTCAAAGGTATAAAAATAAAAAAGATACCTCTAACCCAACAAGTAAACAATCTGTCCAGTCACATCAAAGAACTGAAGGCAGAAAGCATGAAGTACAAGGCAAGGGTAGACACACTCTGGCAGAAGATGCAGGAATTGTTAAATCCCAAACAGGCTCAAACTCCTCATTTCCCAGCCTCTCAGCCTCAGCCTCAACCTCAGCCCAATCAGGTACCCAGCTCCTTCACGCAAAATCAAAGCACTCTGCAAGTGGAACAGTGGAAATGGGATTAATTGATGAGCCATTACCAGAAGAATGTTCAGCAACCAGCTCAACACCCTGGCCCGTCCAGGAAACAAACCTACCTTCCATCTCCTCAGCCCCATCCTTATCAGGGAGGCAGAAGAAAGAAGGCACAGGGGAAGTTTCCTCCCTTGCCATGGTAAGTAATTTGTTTGATAAACATGTTGGCATGTATAATAACAGAGCTTCTTCAGGTAATCTTGTGGATTCTGGTGAAAAAACGGTTAAAACTTTAAAAAGACAACTTCCTTTAATCAGTAGCCCCAATTATGTAATTAGCAAATTTTCATCTGATGAACCTTTACATTTGACTTCTACTTCTTTAATTAATCCTTCTCTTGCAATTAAGAATGATTCTGTTTCCCCTGAAGTCTATAATTTAATTGAGAAAACTTCTGAGGAAATATTGAAAGATACCCTTGATTTTAATGTTGTAAAAGACAAAAATTTAAGAGATGTGTTAATACATGAGAGTGATAGATTAAATAATTTGCACTTGCATTGTAAAGTAAGTTCTTCTGTACAAGATACAGATTATTTTAAAATCAAAGAAACCTTGAATATTGTTCTTAGCCAATAAAAACAAATAAGGAGTGACCATAGAGCTATCTCAGATAAGAATATCAATCTACATAAAACCTTGAGTGAATTAAAACCCCTTATTGAGGAAAATTATTCATTAAAAAGTGAAATAAAATCTCTACAAAATGAGTATAAAAAGCTAAAAAATGATTTCCATGCACTGAGTGCCAAACACACAGTTTCTGAGGACAGAAATGTTTTATCTCTTGCAAAAGTAAATGACCAGATGTCTGAAATTCCAAGGATAAGAAACTATGTGTCTGAACTGCAGAAAGAATTTTCAACCTTAACCATCAATAATTATGGTATAAATGAGAATGCTGCCCATAAGCTGCATAAAAATAAAGAAAAAGAACCTGAACAGAGTTCCTCATTTCTTCCTCATATTTAAGCCATTAAACAAGCTGACAATGAGTCTGTGAAATCTTTTGCTACTAGCAAAAAATCTTGTGATGGTCATGTACCAGCTGTTTCTGTAAATAATGAAATTTCTGAACACCTGGCTAAACTTCAGGAATTATTAATGATGAATAATTCAAACCAAAAAATGAACCATCCCAGTAGTCAGAAAAATTGGCCTAAGTTGGACCAATATCCTACCTTTGATGGTGATTCTTCTTCTGATTGGCAACACTTTATCTAAAGAATTGATAATTTAAAGAGATCTTATAAACTACCTGATGAGGAAATTGTTTCTAAGCTAATTTCTTTATTTTCGAATGTAGCCTTGATGTGGTATGAATCTGTTCTTTTAGATAACAATCATTATACATGGAATGATTGGAAATCCTTGATTGAGAATCAGTTTGGTGGGTCAAAATTTAGGTTAGCTCAGAAAAGACTGTATGAGAATACTAGATATGTATCCTCCTCTGTTGAAAATCCCATTGATTTTCTTATGAAAGTAACAAAAAACCTGAGAGAAATTGATCCAAAGATGGATTATGATATTTGGAGAGATAAAATCTTTTATAAATTACCAAATTCTCTTAGGGATTTAATTGTAGCTAGAACTGAGCATGTAAGGGAAAATTATTCTTTCATTAATATCTGTAATGAGGTACTGCTCAACCATAGATATTAACCAAATAATTACCTTAGTAAATCTTATCATGATCAAAATAAACCCTCTAAAAAGCCCCCAGAAAAATCTGGTAAAACCTCTGCCCCAGTTGCACCTAAAAAATATGCAACAAATACTTGTTATAAATGTAACAAAACATGGCAAAAGGGTCATGTTTGTGACAAGAAAATTCATCTTGTTGAACAAAATGAAGACACTGATGAAGCTGAAATTGATGTCAATAATTCTTCTAGTGACTTTGAAAGTAATATCCTATGACAATGACTCTGTTAAAGATATTTTAATGTTAGAACAAGATGTCCATTATTTAGATAATATATCAGAAGAATGTGTATTGGATTTATCTTCAGTGGAAAATGCTGAAATAATTAAAGATATTACTAACAATTCTATAGCCATATCCCCTTTGAAAGCACCTGTTATCATAAATGGTAAAAATGTTGATGTAGTTCTTGACTCTGGTTCTGGAGGAAGTTTAGTGTCTAAAAAATCTTTAGCTTCAGTAGATAAGGATTATGTGAGTAAATTATTACCTATAACTTCTGAAAAATGGAGAGGGTATGGTTCTACCTTAATTCCTATTGGAAAATACAAAACCTCTGTATTCTTCAAATATAATGGTGGTTTTGTCAGAGCTATTTGTGAATTAGTTGTCATGAAAAATGATAATTTAAGCAATTGGTTTATTATGGGTAATGATATTTTAACCATGTTTGGTGTGAAATTTGACCCAGCAATCAATTGCTTCACCTTGGGATTGAATGGAAAAACGAAATTCAAAATTTCCTCATCTAGAAAACCTTCTGGGCATCTGTTAAAGTCTTGTAACTCACTGATCCAGTGTAAAAGCAGAACAACAATTGAAATGGATGATTTATTAAATGAAATAAATACTGCTTCTTTTGGTGATCAGTTAACTAGTGGACAAAAGGATTCTATTATTGCCTTAATTACTTCTTTCCCTATGTCTTTTGCTCATGGTTCTCATCTCTTAGGAAGTGTTCAGGAAGAAATGAAAATTACCTTATCCTGTAACTTGAGTGATATTCCTCCTAGTCTTAAGAAAAAACCATATCCTGCTTCTCCAACAAAAAGAAAGGATATTGAAGATAATATTGCCACATTATTAAAAATGAATATCATTGAGAAAGTGGATGTCACCCCCAAATATTGTGTCATCTCCCCAGTCTTAATTTCTTATGAAAAGGATAAGGCTAGATTATGTGGAGATTACAGAGCATTAAACACTTATACTGTTGATGATATTTATCCTTTGCCCAGAATTAATTCAATACATGCTACCTTGCACGGTTCAAAATTTATTAGTTGGCTACCTTTCAAGGTGCAAAATTTATTAGTTGTCTGGATGGAAATAAGGGTATCATCAAGTTCCTGTTGAAAAAAATTCTCAAAATTTTTTGCTTATTGCTACTCATATGGGAATATATAAGTATGTTAGAATGCCATTCGGCCCTAAAAATGCCCCTTCAGTTTTTCAAAAGGTCATGGATAATACTTTCCATCAGGAAATAATTGAGGGATGGCTCATGGTGTATATTGATGATATCATAGTTTTTTCTAAAACTTTTGATGAACATATGGTTCATTTAAATAGGATTTTCCAAAAAATGGATGAAATCAATATGAACTTGTCCTTGAAAAATTGTAAATTTGTTTTTCAATCTTTGAAAGTCCTTGGCCATGTTGTGTCAGGCCTACAAATTTGTGTAGACCACAACAAAGTTGCTGCAATTCAAAATGTGAAAGCACCAACTTCTGTAAGAGAAATTCAAAGTTTTTTGGGTATGTGTGGCTATTATAGACAATATATTAAAAATTATCAAGTCATAGCCTTGCCTCTTACCAAACTAACTAGGAATGATGTTGCATTCATCTGGAATATTGACTGTCAAAAATATTTTGATACATTAAAATGTTGCTTAATGACAGCCCCTATCTTAGCTCTTCCGGATTTTAACAAACCATTTGTCCTGTATACAGATGCTAGCTTTGTTGGTCTGGGTTCTGCCCTTCACCAGAAACAAATTATTAATGATAAATCCTCAGAGGTTTTAATTTGTTATATTTCAAAAACCTTGAGAAATAGTGAATTGAAATATTGTGCCACTATATTAGAGTGCTTAACAGTTGTTTGGGCTCTTGAGAAGCTTCATTACTATCTAGATGACCAAAAGTTTGAATTGGTAACTGACAGTAGTGCTTTGAAGTCCCTCTTAAACCTGAAAACACCTAATAGACATATTTTCAGGTGGCAACTTGCTGTCCAAGAATACAGAGGACGGATGACAATTATCCATAGGGATGGAAATGTTCACTCCAATTTTGATATGCTGTCCAGATTGCCTCTTCCAAATAATGACTCAAATCCTGCTTATGTACCTGAAGATGATACTGTTCATATCCATGGTATATTTATTGTTGATCTGGAAAAAGAGTTATTGCAATTAATACTGGATTCATATGATAAGGATTCTGACTTAAATAAATTAGTTACTATCTTTAATGATCCTAAGAATGCTTCAATTCAAGCATTGATTAAAACTCTTCCTGCAAAGTATCAAAATGCTTTAAGTAAAGGAAAGTTTTCTATTGAAGATGGTTATATATATTATAGAAGAAAGCTTACTAATGTAATTGTAATTCCTCCTTCTATGAAAGAAACTATCCTAAAACTTTGTCATGATGACATATTAGCTGGTCATTTTGATCTTGAAAAAACATTGATTAGAATCAAAAATACTGCTTGGCGGGCTAATATGTCTGAAGACACAAAATTATATGTTGAATCTTGTGATTCCAGCAAAAAATCTAAAAGGTTGACAGGGAAAAGAGCAGTGTTATTACAACATATTGAAGCACCTAATGCTCCTTGGAAAATAATTAACATGGATTTTTTCACTGGTCTTCCTGTTGTAGGTAAAGAAAGCTTTAACTCTTGTTGGGTAATAGTAGATAGATTCACAAAAATGTGCAATTTTATTCCTACCCACAAAGATGTATCCACAAAAGAATTAGCTTTCTTAAGGTGGTCTTCCATGTTTAATATTATTGGTTTTCCAAGAGCCATTATCTCTGATAGAGATCCAAAATTTACTTCTGAGTTTTGGACCTCTTTGATGGATATTTGTGGCTGTGAGTTAAAGTTGTCTACAGCTCACCATCCTCAGACTGATGGTCTAGCTGAGAGAATGATTCAAACTCTGAAAGATATGATTAGAAGGTATTGTGCCTTTGGTTTAGAATATAAATACAATGACAGATTTACTCATGACTGGGTCACTCTATTTCCTGGTGTTGAATTTGCATATAATAGCACTGTTCATTCTGTCACTGAGAAAAAGCCTTTTGAGCTTTGGTTAGGTTATGTCCCAAATACTCCTGCTCAGATGCTCAATAATAAATTACCTAAGTTGGAACTACACCCTGGTGTAAAATCTTTTATGCAAATGCAAAAGCTATGCAGAAAACATGCTCAAAGCTGTATTGATAAAGCATTTGAATATGAAAAGAAAAGATGGGATAAATCCCATAAGGAATACACATTTAACAAGGGTGATGAAGTGTTGATATCTACTGTCCATTTCAATTTACAAGGTAACAACAAATTAAAAGATTCTTTGTAGGACCATTTGTTGTTAAAAGAATGGTTGATGATGATGCAGTAGAAGTTGTATTGTATTCTCCATATGATAGGAAACATCCTGTTTTTCCCATTTCTTTGATTAAGCCTTATACTCCCAACAGTGACTTATTTCCCAAAAGAAGGGGAAGACCTAAGAAAAACCCTCAGTAAGTTACAGAGACTGCAGAAATTGATAAAATTCTCAATGATAGAATTATCACTTCTGAAAGAGGTACTGAATATTTATTGAGATATAAGAACAAATCATCTGAACATGATGCATGGATACCTGGAAAGGAGATTTCAAATCTTCCTACTCTGTTAAAAAAGTACAAAAAGAAAAAATCTTAGCATTTGTTTTATTGTTTTTTTAGAGTGAGGGAGTGTCATCCAGGCTATACCAGGAGCCCAGTAAATTAAATGTTAATTTATTGGACCTGTAAGAGGGCGTAAGAATTGTATTTTATGTGTATAAATTAATATTTTATTGCATAATAAAATTATATAAGTATCTTATTAAAAATAAGTGTTATATTAATTTTATTGTTATAAAATCTTTTATACATTTAAATTAAGCATAATATATTTTATATTCTACAAATAATGGCACATTTTTATGTATTTAATAACTATAAATTAATAATTATTTAATTACAAAACATATATTATAATTATATATGTAAAATTGACTTATAATGTAATTAAGTTAATTAATTAATTTTATATATTAAATAAAACTTCATATATTATTAAACAATAATATTGGGCGCTTCTTTTGACCCTTAATTGTGTCAGAAAACTATTATTAAATAAATTATAATACTTATTTAATAACATAGTAATAAAATCCCCACTTTAAATTAAAAATATCACTAAATTAATTATATGTTTCATTTAAACTAATCATTGAATTAATTACATAATTAAAACAACTAATTAAAATTGCTTTAATCTGGATTGAATATATTATATGAGTTTTTGGTGTGAAATAATTTTATTTGTTTTACTTAAAACCTTTACATATCACTATAATGTCTGTTTTTGATTATTTTACTGATTTTTCTCATGTTTCAGACTTACTTGGTTAATAATTATTTTAATTAAGTGTGTTGGCAATTTATGGTGGGAAAATGGTTAATTACTCATGGGTTTTAGTCAATTGTTTCATATTTTTATCATAATAGTCATGTTTCATTTCTACTCTGTTATCTTTTTGTTTTAGCTTATTTCTTTTTTGTATTTACTGATTTGTGGCGCTTCAGGGGTCCCTTGGTCTATAAAAGGGCCTTGGGTAATCCCCTTTAACGGCATCACTCATTATACACTCTACTTACTTACAATTTTTAAAAGTTATACATTTATTTTATTTTTATTAGTACTATAAAAATAAGTTAAAATAAGTAAATTACTTGAAAAGGTTGCAATAAGTCTAATAATAATATTGGTGTTTGCCACACATTGAAAATAATACTTACTTATATAAATATAATATAATTTAATACCTGTCACTACATACCAAGTCCAAAGGAATTTTGTTGCCTTTCTCCCTCTCAGAATAATTATATTGTTTATTATTTTTATTTCTTTACTTTTATTATCTATCTCATCCCTATAGATCCTCCTCCTGTTCTTTATTCTTCTTCTCTTCTTTTCCTTCTTCTAGATGACCAGCTGATAAATATACTCATCAGGGATATCCTAGTGTTTTGTATAAAGTGTTTTCAAAATAAAAGTTAGAATCAGAGTAAGAAATTTAAGATATAGCAATAAAATTTATAGTTGAAACAAGTGGCTGCCTAGTAGAGAAGTGCTTCACTGTTGTTTGTAGAAGATTTAGGTGATGAGAGAAGTGAAAATTTTCCACCAAATGAGAAGGGGGTGTGTAGATAGAAAAAAAACTTAAGTTTTTAATTTTTTTCACCAAAAATATGTGGCCTAGAGTGAAATCAGACAAGAAGTTGTCATCTGAAACTATATGTCATGTGAGTTGCTTAAAACTAAATCATGGATGTGATGAGTTTGGGATCTTGAATGAGGACTGGAAATTTGGGTATAACAGGCAGTATAATGCATTATTGTGCATTCCATTTCCACTAGTCCAAGGGCTAATGGATAAGAATCTTCTACAATTTAGAATGTCTGATCTGGGGAATAAAAATTCCTTATCCCTAATTGCACATCCTATAAGATTGATAACCCCTGAAGATATTATAAGAAATTTAGAAAATGAATAAGGTATAACTTTGCTGAGCTCATCATTTTCTAAAAAATAAAAATAAAAAAAAATAAAAAAAATAAAAACATAAAAAATTAAAATAAATAAAATGAAATGAAGAAAATAAATGAAAATTAAAAAATAAAAATAAAAAAAATAAAAAAAAATAAAAAAAATAAAAATAAATAAAAATAAAAAAAATAAAAAAAAAATAAAAAAATAAAAAAAATAAAAAAATTAAAAAAAAATTAAAAAAAATAAATAAATAAAATAAAATAAAATAAAAAATAAAAATAAAAAAACAAAAATTAAAAATAAAAAATAAAAAATAAAAAATAAAAAATAAAAAATAAAAAATAAAAAATAAAAAATAAAAAATAAAAAATAAAAAATAAAAAATAAAAAATAAAAAATAAAAAATAAAAAATAAAAAATAAAAAATAAAAAATAAAAAATAAAAAATAAAAAATAAAAAATAAAAAATAAAAAATAAAAAATAAAAAATAAAAAATAAAAAATAAAAAATAAAAAATAAAAAATAAAAAATAAAAAATAAAAAATAAAAAATAAAAAATAAAAAATAAAAAATAAAAAATAAAAAATAAAAAATAAAAAATAAAAAATAAAAAATAAAAAATAAAAAATAAAAAATAAAAAATAAAAAATAAAAAATAAAAAATAAAAAATAAAAAATAAAAAATAAAAAATAAAAAATAAAAAATAAAAAAATTAATAAAAAATAAAAAATAAAAAATAAAAATATTTGAAATTTTTACATAAACTAGCCTCATATAATTTGGCTGTACACTAGTTGAAAAATTAAAAATGGAATTTTATTCTTTTCTGAGCCCTGTAAATGTTTTCAAAACTAGTTCTTTTTAAAATAGGGGCCGTAAGTTCTGGAAAATCCTCACTTAACTTAAGTGCAGATTTCAAAGCAAATAAAAAGTTAGCATATGCAAAAAAGTCACTTATTTCAAAAATGGGTGTCAATTATTCTCTCAAGTCAGTACATTTTGGCTTATATTTTTCACAACCCCATGTTGGCCACAACATTGCTTTCACATTGGACACATTGACCTTTTCAGCCAGACTACTAGACTTATCCATTAAAATAATTAATTATCTTACTGAGGTGAAGCCACGCCTTTTAAAATCATTATTAATAATTAATTATTTACTACCTTCTTATTTATAACTTACAACTAACTAGCTAAGTACACTAAGTAATTTAAATAATTAATAAAAATAAGTAATTGTCACATACACTTTTACTCCCTAATACCATGCTCAATAATACAGATTAGAGGGAATAAAAATAGTATTAAAATATAACAAATATAAAAAGAAGAAAATTTTCAAATTCCTTTATTAAAAAGTTTAGATTTTTTTGAATCAACATTTTAAATCAAATGTTTTGTACTAAATGTGACGGTCCAAGGGATCTTAAGGCTTATTTCAAATAAAATGATACCTTTATTTACACACCATTTAGTATATCTTTTATTATTTCACATACACTCTTTATTTAGTTTCTTTTTCTCACACCCTTATATTACGTGGTGTTAGCTCAGTGTCTTTATTTCTCATATCTCTGCCTATAAAAGGCCCTCTCTTTTTGTACTTTTAAAATCATTCCTTACTTATTTACCAAAACTTACAATATATAAATTAAATCTTTTATTTCTATATTTTATAACATTAGTCTTTACATCCAAATAATTCTAAGATATAAATTAAACTAATATTTGTAATCACCTCTTTTTATTTGAGTAAAATAATCAAAAGATTAAAGAAAATACATAAATTTTTTTGGGAGCCCAATAAATCCACTTAAACCCTCATAGGACCTCCATATATATCTTCTAGAATAAGAGAATCACCAACAGTTGGGGGCCTTTCCAAATTGTCGACGGCACATATTTATCTTGGGGCTGGAGACCGTGGGACCATTGCCATTGAGGTACCTATAAGGACGAGTGGACAAAGAAAACCACGAACATCATCAATCATGTGACTTATTTTTTGCTGCAAACGGGAATCAAACCGTGCTCCAAAACTTAGGATTATATATTGACAATAGTCATTTATTTTTGTGTAATTATATTGATTACTATTTGTGGGTCACTTTGCACTCTTCATACTCTACGTATTTCCTTTTACTCAGCACTCTGTAAGTGGCAATGATTTGCTCATTTTACAGGGGAAGGTGTCTTGTAAATTGAAATTATTTTTTATTTTTTATTTTTTCCTAGTTGACAAAGATAGAGCAATTGTGTTCTTAGTCCTAGAAGTAATAAATTCTTTTTTAAAAAAATTAATTATATTTTTCAGTTGAATTTTTCCTAATAAATTAAATTTTATTGTTCCAGTTGAAAAATTGTCCTGACAATAAAAATTTAATAATTAATAAAAAATAAATTATATTAAATCATCCCAGTTGACAATTAAGTCTTAGTAATTAAATATTTTTCAGTTGATTTAAATCCTGAAATGATCATAAATTAATTAGTTAATTTAATTTTATTTCTTCAGTTGATTTCTTTTAATCCTGGTCATAAGATTATTTTGAATTAATAAATAATTTATTATTTTCAGTTGATTTTTGTCCTGAAGAATTTTATATTTTTATTATTATTATTTTTCTTTTGAATAAAAGCAAAAATAAAACTAATTCATCCTTTTTTTCCTTCGCTCACTTCAGGTTAAATTTAAACAAAGACTGATAAAGGTGTTTCTGCTGCACGTGAAGAGGAATTGGATCTGATTGATTATGATGAGGCTACTTCTGTGAGTTCTCCTTTAACTAAAAAATTGGCTCAAAATAATAAATCATTGAACCAACCAGGATGTGGAAATGGAGGAAGTGTAGATTCTGGTGGAAACAAATGCTCAGGAACAAAAGCCTTCAATCAAACACCCAGAAGGACTTCCCAAAGACTTCAAAATAAAAAAAATGCCTTTACATCAGAAAGTAAAGAATCTATCCACCCACATAAAGGAACTGAGGTCAGAGAACTTCAGAATGAGAGAAAGAATAGACTCACTAGAAGAAAAGGTAAGAAAAATAGATGCCTTTCTTCAAGAGAAGAGGAGACCTCCCCCCAGGTATCTTCCACAATTGGCTCCCCAGCAACCAGAAAAGGTGGAAGTTTCAAAGTGGAAAAGGGATTGGTTAAACACCCAGTGGGATTATCTGTCTCAAAAGAAGCCTCAAATGCCTCAGGCAGGTCCTTCAAGACCCAGTCAATTCAACCCAACACATCCTCACCCTTACCAAGGAGGCAGAAAAAGAAAAAACATTATTCATATCTTGCCCAAGCATTGGTAAGCGCCTCTATTGAATCTCAAATACCATTTCTTGTTACTGATCCAGTTCCTTCAGGTAATTCTGGAAGAGGAGATGAAACTATGAGACCAGTAGAGGTTGATAAGAGTAGACAAATCACTCAATATTCTAATGTATCTAATCCTTTAGTTTTAATTGCTACTTCAATGATAAATCCTGATATGGATATTATTGATTAAACCCTTGAGCTTGAGTTTTATGAGAATATGGAAAGTTACTCTGTTTCTTAATTGAGAAACACTCCAGATGTAGCAAAAATAAATGATGAATATTTGAGAGATATTATTGCCAAACAAAATAATATCATGAACAACATGCAATCAACTCAGAAATATAATAGTTTGTTAACTGAACAGGGTTATCAAGCATTAAGGAGTGAATTACAGAGAGTTTCTGATGATTTGCTTCATAACAAAGCAACTCATGAAAAAAAAGTTGCTTTATGGCAATATATCAAAAATGATTTGTCTAAACTACAAGATACTATGTCTGGCTGTTGCCAGGAACTAGAGGTAGATAAGATGAACCTGAAAAGAGTGAGTGATAATTATTTATCTTTTCCAAATTAAACCCAGTTATCTTTTGCAACAATCAATGAGAGTTTATCTAGTCTTCCAAGGGTGAAAACCAGACTAACAACTATTGAAGAAAAATTGAATTCATTTTTTAATGATCAAAAATATTCTGAAATTTCTTTGAAGGAACATATGGTACAGGACGCCCCAAGCTTACCTGTTGCTAGTTCATCTAATGTAAAATTAGACTCAGAAATGCCTGTTGAGACCAAGAAGTTTCCATCAAAAATTGATGATGCAACAGGATCATCAACAGAAGGATTAAACAATGATATTACTGCACAATTGGAGAAGTCACAGCTGCTTCTTACTCAGAAATAAGTTAATACTAGGGAGACTCCTCAAATCAAAATAATTGGCCAAAACTTGAACAGTATCTGTCAGCCAGGCTACTAGATTTACCCAGTAAAATAATTAATTATTTACTGGATGAAGCCACGCCTTATTATTTTAATTATTTAATTAAATTAGGTACATTAAAATTACCTGTAATAAATTAACTAATTACAGAATGGTAAAATTAAATGAATAATTAAAATTAAATATAAAATGTCCCTTATATTTTTATTCTCTAACACCCTGCTCATTGACAGGTTAGAAGAAATAAAATTTTATATTTAAAAATAGATTTTTAAATTAAAATAAAATTTTAATATTCAAATAAAAATAAATATATACAAAAAATTCAAATTTCTTATTTAAAATTGACTTCTACAGTAAATATTCAATAAATTAATGTATTTCTGACATACTCTGTAAATACATCTTTAAAATACATCTTTTTGATGCCTTCTTTTTAGAACAACTTTGTTATTTGAAATACCCCTTCTGGAATATTCTTTTTCTCTCTCTTTCATACTACTGTTTTTAGAATTTCATTGCCGTGGTTTGTCCCTCCTTTTCCTATATAAGGCCTCTCTCTTGGTTGTTTTTTATTCATTCCTTACTTACTTATTTATTATAACTATTTAAAATCCTTTTATTACTATTTATTAATTGCCTTAGTATTTTTATTAAACGTAATTCTAATCCATTAATTTAATAATAATCCACCGCTTTACCTTTTATTATTGAGTAAATAATCTTGAAGATAGGAAAATATGTACCTGAGTTTGAATCCCTTAAAAACCGGTGTTACCGCAATTGGACCTCCCTATAAAACCTTCTAGACTTGAAAGACCCCTTGACTGTTGGGAACCTTTCCAAATCGTTGACGGCGCATGGTTATCTTGAGGACTAATGACTGTGGGACCATTGCCATTGAGGTACCTATAAGGACGAGTGGACAACAAAAAAGACAAATGTCATATATCATGTGACTTATTTTTTGCTGCGAACACAAATTGAACCGCGCTCCAAAACTTAGCCCTATATACTAACTAATAGTTATATATTTTGTGGTAATTATTGATTACTCTTTGTGGTTCACTTTGCACTCTTCATACTCTACATATTTCCTTTTACTCAGCACTCTGTAAGTGGCATTAATTTTCTCATTTTACAGGGGGAGGTGTCTGGTAAATTGAATTTTTTTTATTTAATTATTTTCCTAGTTGACACAGATAAAGCAATTGTGTTCTTAGTCCTAAAAGTAATAAATTCTTATTTTTTTAAAAATTAATTGTAATTTTCAGTTGACTTTGTCCTGATAAATTAAATATTTTTTTTTGTTCCAGTTGACAAATTATACTGAAAATAAAAATTTTAATTAATAAAAAATAAAACTATACTAAATTATTTCAGTTGTCATTAAGTCCTGGTAATTGAATATCCTTCAGTTGATTTAAATTCTAATAATCATCATAAATTTATTTGTTAAATTAAAAATTATTTTTATTTCTTCAGTTTATTTCTTGTAAATCCAGGTTATAAGATTAGTTTGAAGTAATAAATAATTGATTATTATTTTCAGTTGATTTTTATCCTGATGAGTTTTATATTTTTTTATTATTTATTTTTCTTTTATAAAGCAAAAAAAACTGATTCATCTTATTGTTTCTTTCCCTCACCTCAGGTTAGATTTAAACCAATGACTGACCAAGGTTTTTCTGCTGCTAGTGAAGATTAAATGAATCTGGTTGATTATGATGAGGCTACTTCTGTGAGTTCTCCTTTAATTCCAAAGTTAGCTCAAATTAATAAATTATTTAACCAATAAGGACGTGGAAATGGGGGAAGTGGAGATTCTGGTAGAGATAAATTCCCAGGAACAAAAACCTTCAATAAACCCCCCAGAAAAGCTTCCCAAAGGCTTCAAGATAAAAAAGATGCCCTTAAACCAGTAGGTAAAAAATCTCTCTACTCACATCAAGGAGTTGAGGACAGAAAACCTCAAGCTGAGGTCAAGGATAGACTGTCTAGAAGACAAGGTAAGAAACATAGAGTCTTTTTGTCAGTGTATCTAGTATTTAATTATGATTTAATAGTATTTATGATTGGTCCTACTAATTTTCAATAAATTATTAAACAATTAAGCCTCAGGGGAAGACTAATAGAATAGTTATACTCAAATAAAACTCACAATACTTGGATTTATATGTGTGCTATTTGTGGAAAATAGATGAATACAATATAGTTACAGCTTATATAAAGAAAATATCAATTTATAAAGGCTTTATAATATATTTCTATATGATAATAGTTTTTTTATAATGTTTATTTGAATTTTAGTAAGTAATTGATGTCTAATAACCGCCAAAATCCTACTTACTTATACCAAAATTCACTGGAGTGCACAGACCTTCAATCCAGATGATGTCACTGCTATCCCTGGAAATTACAGCACTGTGAGGGCCCATCACCTCCCCATGGCGTGCACTTCAAGAATATTCAACACCCAGATCTCCAGTAAGGACCCTCCATCACAATTAATGATAACACAGACCCATATCATAAATAGAAAATCCAGATAAAAGCGGATACCATAAAGAAACAGGTAAAATAGCTCATCCAAAGTGAATATAATGAAACCCAAAGCATATAAGGGAAACAAATGAAATTTCCAAGCCCCCAATAACATCCCCAAGCATCCATATTAACCCAGAAATGACCTCCCAAGCCATAAATCAGTGAATATCCATCCAAGGAAGCAGATTAAGTTGTCCAAACTGAGTGTATGAACCTGAAATAGATGTTTATACTTCTGTAGGCATAGTGAGTCCACTGGATACATCCTTATGACCTAAAATAAGCAGAAAAACAAAGGTTGTAGGCTATTAAGAGGCTAAAACCCACTTATATACCTAAATATACATAATATACTGCATATTTCACTGATTATGAGATTTATGTATACATATAAGCTTATGTATGTCAATAATTACTTAATATCACTTAACATAAGTATATTATGACTCTATTAGCACCTTAATAAGTATTATTAGGCTATGGATAAGCTATTTAAACTACTATAAGTTGTATAATAGAGTAATAATTATATATATATGTAATATGATCATATATATTACTGTTTTAACCTTATTTTTAAGATATAAGCTTAAGGTACTTAAGGTTATCTTATTTTAAGTATAAGAAATACTAATTCCTAGGAATATCAAGGCTGACACTCCCTCAAACAAAAAAAACAATAAAAAAATGTTAAGACATTTTAATTAAAAGTAAGGAGTGAATAGAATTTATATTAAGTTTTCTTTAATACATATACTGAATAAACAGAATTATTTTGATTTAAAATTTTTCAAGAGATTTTTAAGATCAGAGATTTCATTTTCTAGAATCCACTGGTCATATTCACTTGATTTATTTTTAAATCTTAATAGATACTCAACTCCCTTTTCTTTAGTAAGGTGTCTCTTTTTAAGTATCTTTTCAACTTCTGCCTTTTCAACTATTTCTTCAGGTTGGTGTTTATGCCTTCCTGATCTTCTTGGAAATAGAGCAGTATCATTAGAATGGTATGGTTTTATAAGAGAAATAGGAAATACTGGATGTTTTCTATCATATGGTGCATATAGAATAACCTCAACAGCATTATTACCAACCATCTTTTTAACTACAAATGGTCCAATGAATGGATCCTTCAATTTAAATTACCATTCAAATTGAAATGTAGTGTTGAAATAAGGACTTCATCACCCCCTTTGAACATTTGTTCTTTATGGGCTTTATCCCATCTTTTCTTTTCATACTCAAACGCCTTATTTATACATTCTTGAGCATGTTTTCTGCATAATTCTTGCATCTGAAGAAAATATTTAGTACCTGGATGGATATCCAATCTAGGTAACTTATTAAGAGTTTTAGCAGGGGTATTAGGTGCATAGCCCAACCATAACTCAAATGGCTTCTTGCCAGTGACAGAATGTACTGTACTATTATATGCAAATTCTAAACCTGGGATAAGGGTTACCCAATCATGCGTGAATTTGTCATTGTCTTTAAAATTAAGACCAAAAGCACAGTATCTTCTTATCATATCTTCTAAATTTTGTATCATTCTTTCTTCTAGCCCATCAGTTTGTGGATGGTGTGCAGTAGAAAGTTTCAATTGACACCCTGAAACATCCATAAGTGATGTCCAGAGCTCAGAAGTAAATTTAGGATCTCTGTCAGAAACTATTGCTTTGGGGAAACCTGCTATATTTAACATTTGTGTCCAGCATAAAAAAGCTAAGTCCTTTGCAGAAACCTCTTTGTGGGTAGGAATAAATTTACACATCTTTGTAAATCTATCTACAATTACCCAGCAGGAGTTATAACTCTGATGCCTTGCTATTAGAACACCTGTTACAAAGTCCATGTTAATTATTTCCCATGGAGCTTTCGATTGCTCAATTTTTTGTAATAAACCAGCTCTTTTGGCTGTTAATCTTTTAGATTTTTGACAAGAATCACATGTCTCAACATATTTTTGAACATCCTCAGACATGTTAATCCACCAAGCTGTGTTTTCTACTATGGTTAATGTTTTATGGTAGTCAAAATGACCTGCTAAGATATCATCATGACAAATACTTAACATTAACTCCTTAATTGAAGGGGAAATTACAATTACATTACTTAATTTTTTCCTGTAATATATAAAACCATCCTCAATGGAAAATTTTCCTTTTTTTAATGCCTCTTTATACTTATTTGGTAATGTTTTTATTAAAACATTGATTGAAGCATTAGATGGATCATTTAATATTGTAGTAAGTTTACTTAAGTCAGGATCTGAAGCATACATATCAGGAATTGATTGCATGATTTCATCCTCAAGATCTACAATATAAATGCCATAAATGTTAATAATCTCTGATTCAGGAACATAAGCAGGATTATTATCATTATTGGGCAGAGGTACTCTAGATAACAAATTTACATTAGAGTGTAAGGTTTCTTCTCTATGTGTAATAGTCATTTGTCCTCTGTATTCTTTTACAGCTAATTGCCATCTAAACATGTGTCTATTTGGAGTTTTCATGTTTAAGAGTGACTTTACTGCACTACAGTCAGTTATTAACTCAAATTTTTGGTCTTCAAGGTAATAATGTAGCTTCTCAAGAGCAAATACTACTTCCAAACATTCAAGTTGAGTAGCACCATATTTCAATTCACTACTTCTTAGAGTACTTGAAATATAGCAAATTACTACTTCTGACATTTTTCCTTCAATAAGTTGTTTTTGATGCAAAGCAACACCCAGATCAATAAAACTTTCATCTGTATATAATACAAAAGGCAATGGTAAATCTGGTAATCCAAAGATAGGAGCTGTCATTAAACATTCTTTCAACTTATCAAATGCCTGTTGTCTTTCATTATTCCAAATGAAAGCTTCTGATTTCTTTATCAGTGTGGTCAATGGTGCATCAATTAATTGGTAATTTTTTATTTATTGTCTATAATAACCACACATACCCAGAAAAGATTTTACATCCTTTACATTTTGAGGAATGCCAATATTCTTTATTGCAGCCACCTTATTTTGGTCTACACATATTTGTAAGCCAGTTACAATATGACTAAGCACTTTTTAAGACTCAAACCCAAATTTACTTTTTTTCAATGCAAGGGTCATTTTTAGTTCATCCATTTTCTGAAATACCTTCTTTAAATGGGTTAAGTTTTCATCATATTTCTTAGAGAACACTATGGTGTCATCAATGTTTACCATTAAACATCCCTCAATTATTTCATTATGGAATGTTAAATCCATTAACTTCTGAAATACTGATGGAGCAGTTTTTGGCCCAAATGGCATCCTGACATATTTATAAATTCCCATGTGTGTTGTTATCAACAAAAATTTCTGTGAATTCTTTTCAACAGGAATTTGATGGTACCCTTTATTTCCATCTAAGAAACTTATATACTTAGCACCTTAAAGTGTAGCATGTATAGAGGCAATCCTTGGCAAGGGATAAATATTATCTACTGTAAATGTATTTAATGCTCTATAATCACCGCACAGTCTTGCTTTGTCTTGTTCATAAGAAATTAGCACTGGTGATATTACACAATATTTTGGAGTAGTTTCAACCTTTTCAAGAATGTTCATTTTTAATAACATCTTAATATTATCATCTATGTCTTTCCTTTTCATTGGTGAAGCAGGGTATGGTTTCTTTTTAAGACTAGCAGGAATATTATCCATATCACAGGTTAAACTTATTTTCATCACATGATCTTTTAAAAGGACAAGTTCATTTGTACCATGTGAAAAAGCCATTGGAAATGCTTTAATTAAGTCCAAAATATTGTTTTTCTCAGCTTCACTAATCTGAGTGCCAAATGATGCTTTTGAAATTTCTGTTTCCAGAAGTTCCATCTCATTGGATTCTCTTCCTTTGCATGGAATATTAGTAACTGACTCAATGTGTAAGACTGTGTTAAAAGAATTTATTTTAAATTTCTTTTTACCATTCATGCCAATTGTAAAATTGTTATTAGAAGGGTCTAATTTCACACCAAACATAGTCAGAATATCATTTCCAATGATAAAACAGTTACTACAGTTAGAATTATCCATTACTACAAAGTCACAAGTTTCTCTTACATAACCATGTTGATGTTTAAAGAAAACAGCAGATTTTTATCTACCAATGGGATCTAGTACTGAGCTAAAGCCTCTCCAATTTTTACTTTGAAGGAGTTCAACATTAAAGATTCATTTGAGTCCATATTTAATATTGGATTGTCAAAGATGGACAAATCATCTTCCAACATACAGACTTCATTTTCATCACTATATGAGATATTGCTGTCATAATCACTTAAATCTTTAATTTTCTCTGTTTAAATTTCAGATTCATGTTGATTTTCAACAATATTTATATTCTTATCACATTTGTGACCTTTAGCCTAAGGTTTTTTACACTTATAACAAGTATTTGTCTCATACTTTTTTGGTACTACAGGTGCAGTAGGTCTTTTCTGCTTCTCCTGAAGTGTTTTTGAATTCCAATTTTTCAGAGGTTCAAAATTTTGTTTATAAGTGTAATACATTGCTTCATACTTATGGTTCATTAATATTTCATTGCAAATATTAATTAAGTCAGAATATTCAGTAACATTAATTTTTTTAGCTACAACAATGTCTCTGACAGATATAGGTAATTTATATATTATCTTATCTTTCCATAAGTTAAAATCCATGTTAGGCTCAATGGCTTTTAGTATTATATTAAAATTCATTTAAAATACCATAGGTTTGTCACCTTTCAACAGATTATACCTAGTTTTATCATAAAGTCTCTGCTGAGTGAGTCTGAATTTAGAACCTCCAAATTGTTTTTCAATAAGTTGTTTCCATTCAGCATAAGAGTAATCTTTACCCTCATTCAAAACAGCTTCAAACCATAATAAAGCAACATCCATAAATGAAGAGATAAATTTTGATGTTATTTCTTCATCTGGTAGCTTATATAAGAATTTTAAGTTGTCAATTCTTTGAATAAAATGTTGCCAATCAGAGCTGGCTTCCCCATCATAAGTTGGGTACTTATCTATCTTAGGCCAGTTTTTCTGATTGGATTTTATCTCACTAATCTTAGGTAAATTCAACAACTCATTCACTTTTGATAAATGGTCTTGTATTTCCTTCTGTACAGATTTGTGACTTACATTTTCAGATTTGAAACTACCACCAGATGGTTTAGTTGTGGTGGTATAAAGAAGGAATGAGGTTCACTTTTGCCAATGAAAGGATTATTATTATACTGAGTATACTTATGATTATCCTGATTTATTAGTAGATTGGCAGTTTCAATCTCAACTTTAGTCAATCTTTGTAGTATCTCAGAGACACTTTGATTTTTCTGGGAAAAAGATAACTTATTTCTTGATTCAGTTTTCAATAAATGTGTTTTATAAAATTTTTCCAACTTCAGAATTATTTAGAAAGTTCATTATATTTATTACTCAATGAATCATATTTAAGAGATAGAGAGAAATGTTCATTCTCTAATTCTTTATTACATGTTTTCAGTTGAAAAATATTTAATGTTAAAGATGAAATTGTATCACTTGTGAGCTTAAATGTCTGTTCCTCACAATCAGTCATTCTATTCCACAATGCTGAAACAATTCTATGGACAGTTGGATTATTGTTAAAATACTCCAAGTCTTCCTTCTCAATTCTGTCACTCTTTTGTGAACTTCTCATCTCACTAGTAAGTGGTGGCAACTGAGGATTAACTGTATTATAAATACTACTGTTGTTATTGACAAAAGACAAGTCAGGTGTATCTACATTAAAACCTAATTTTCTTAAGTCCTCCTCTATTTTCTGCACAGATTTGACATCAAAAATATTACCTACATTGTAATTATCAGTATTTTGTTCAATCTGAGAGGCTGATCAACTTACCACAGGATTTGTGTGAGCCCTGATTTTTGACGCCTTTGTTTTCCCTTTTAGGGGTTAACTGAGGAGGTCTGATGAGGAGGAGGATCCTTGTTGCAGTTGTGACTGGACCATTGTTGATGGAACCAATCCCACTTCAATTTGTCTACCAGTATTTTCTCCTGGGAGTTATGTGACTCTCCTGGGGTAGGGGTTTGCTGACTTGGTTGGCCTCCCTTTAGCTCTGCCAATGATTGGTTCATCTTCTGAAATCCTACCTTGAAATTGTTTGGTAATTGCTCTACCTCCTTGAGCATGAGGGACTTTGATTCCTCCAACTTCAATACCTGTTTTGCCAGATGGGATAAGTGATCCTGAAGAGGAGGAGATGTCTTTTTTATAGTAATCTTTTTTAAGAGGGCATCTTTTTCCTCTATTCTCATTTGCTCTGCCTGGGGGTATGACTGACCCTCCATGGTTATGTCCTGGAGCAATGTTTTTGTTAGCTTTAGACCTGGTATTATAAGCAGGCTTTTCACTTACATTGTTCTGGGGAGCACTCATATTGATAAATATAACAATATATCATGTCTACAGAAAGGAAAACCTATTGGAATTAGTAGATTAAAAGATTTAGCAATTTTATTACTAATTTAAAGCACTGGAGCTTACCCTGAATTTAATTCTTTATTTATTTAAATAAAATGTAATAAAAATTTGAAAAAATTTGTTAAAAATAAAATAACAAGTTAAACTAGACCTTTATAAGGGTGAATAAATAGCTTACCAATTTAATTGGGTGTTATATTGGTGACCAAATACCAAGTGAAATTGGGTTTATATTGGGTGCAGTTACTACTGTAAATACCTAGTTTTTATTATAAAAAATTAGTAAAATTTTTATAAGGGCTCTTTTCCGCAATAAATGAGTTATGATGACCCACTTATATGCAGAAGACCCAAATATTTGGTTTGTTTTGAGCTATACTAAAGTAAAAATCATGTCCCAAGGCTTATACTAAATAATAAGTAAAAAACTAAGGAAAGCCCCCCAATTGTCAGTGTATCTAGTATTTAAGTATGATTTAATAGTATTTATTAATAGTACTACTACTTTTTAATAAACTATTTAACGATTAAACCTCAGGGGAAGACTAATAAAATAGTTATACTCAAATAAAACTCACAATACTTGGATTTAAATGCATGCTAGTGGTGGAAAATAGATGAATATAATATAGTTATAGCTTATATAAAGATAATATCAATTTATAAAGGCTTTATAATATATTTCTACATGATAATAATTGTTTTATAATGTTTATTTGAATTTTAGTAAGTAAGTGATGTCTAATAACCACCAAAATCCTCCCTTACTTATACCAAAATCCACTGGAGTACACAGACCTTCAATCCAGATGATGTCACTGCTATCCCTAGAAATTACAGAACTGTGAGGACCAATCACCTCCCCATGGCGTCCACTTCAAGAAGATTCAACACCCAAACCTCCAGTAAGGACCCTCCATCACAATCAATGATAACACAGACCCATACCATAAATAGAAAATCCAGATAAAAGCGGATACCATAAAGAAACAGATAAAATAATTCATCCAAAGAGAATAAAATAAAACCCAAAGCATAAAAGGGAAACAAATGAAATTTCCAAGCCACCAATAACATCCCCAAGCATCCATATTAACCCAGAAATGACCTCCCAACCCATAAATCAGTGAATATCCATCCAAGGAAGCAGATTAAGTTGTCCAAACTGAGTGTATGCGCCTGAAATAGATGTTTATGCTTCTTTGGGCGTTGTGAGTCCACTGGATACGTCCATATGACCTAAAATAAGCATAAAAACAAAGGTTCTAGGCTATTAAGAGGCTAAAACCCACTTATATACCTAAATATACGTAATATACTTCATATTTCACTGAATATGAGATTTGTGTATACATATAAGCTTATGTATGTCAATAATTACTAAATATCACTTAACATAAGTATATTATGAGTCAATTAACACCCTAATAAGTATTTTTAGGCTATGGATAAGCTATTTAAACTACTATAATTTATATAATAGAGTAATAATTATATATGTATGTAATATGATCATATATATTATTGTTTTAACCTTATTTTTAAGATATAAGCTTAATGTATTTAAGGTTATCTTATTTTAAGTATAAGAAATACTCAGTCCTAGGGATATCTAGGCAGACACTTTTCTTCAAGAGAAGAAGAAACCTCCTCCATCAAAAGCCCTTCCACAACTGGCCGCCTAGCAACAAGAAAAGGTGGAAGTCTCAACGTCGCAGTGGGATTAGCTCATCACCCAGTGTGATTATTTTCCCAACAGCAACAGCGACAAGTACCTCAGGAAGGTCCTTCAAGAACAAATCTGTTCAATCCAATACCTTCTCATCCCTATCAAGGTGGAAGAATGAGAAAGAACAACCACATCTAAGTCTTTCCCAAGCCATGGTAAGCCCCTCCATTGAATCTCAAGTACCATTCCTTTTAACTGATTCAGTTCCTTCAGGTAATTCTGGAAGAGAAGAGGATACTGTGAGACCTGTAGAGGCTGACAACAGTAGAAAAATAACTTAAATTTCAAATGTATCTAATCCTTTAGTTCTAATTACTACTTCAATGATAAATCCTGATATGGCTATTATTGATGAAAAACTTGAGCATGAGTTTTATGAGAATCTGGAAAGTTACTCTTTTTCCTTATTGAGAAACACTCCCGTTGTAGCTAACATTAATGATGAATATTTGAGGGATATTATTGCTAAAAAAAATCATATAATGAGCAACATGCAATTGACTCAGAAATATAATAGTTTGTTAACTGAACAGGGTTATCAAGCATTGAGGAGTGAGTTAAAGAGAGTTTCTGATGATTTGTTTTATTACAAAGAAACCGATGAAAAGAAAGTTTCTTTATGGCAAAATATTAAAAATGATTTGTCTAAACTGCAAGATACTGTATCTACCTCTCTCCTGGAGCTAAAGGTAGATAAGATGAACCTGAAAAGATTGAGTGATCATTATTCATCTTTTTTAAAAAAAACCCAGTTATTTTTTGCAACAGTAAATGAGAGTTTATCTAGTCTTCCAAGAGTGAAAACCAGACAAACAACCATTGAAAAAAATTGAATTCATTTCTTAATGATCAAAAATATTCTGAAATGTCTTTGAAGGGGCATAGGGTACAGGATGCTCCAAGTTTACCTGTTGCTAGTTTATCTAAATTAAAATTAGATTCAGAAATGCCTGTTGATACCACTGAGTTTCCATCAAAAATTGATGATGCACCAGGATCTTCTATGGAAGTATTAGACAATGAGATTACTGTAAAATTGGAGAAGTTACAGCTGCTTCTTACTCATAAACAAGCTAATACTAAGGAGGCTCCTTCAAATCAAAAGAATTGGCCAAAACTTGACCAGTATCCAACATTTTATGGTGATTCTTCTTCTGATCGGCAGAAATTCATTTCAGAATTGATAACTTGAAAAATTCTTACAAACTCCCAGATGAGTAAATTGTGTCTAAGTTAGTTTCTTTTTTTTTACCAATGTAGCTCTAATGTGGTATGAATCTGTTAACCTGGATAGGAATTACTACTCATGGGAAGATTGGAAAAAAATTGATTAAAGCACAATTTGGTGGCTCCAAGTTTAGGATGGCTCAACAAAGGCAGTATGAGGAAACTAGATATAGCTCTTCTACTGATAAACCTATTGAGTTCTTAATGAAACTTGTAAAAATCTTGAGGGCAATGGACACAAATATGGAGTTTGAGTTATGGAAGTACAGGATCCTTTATAAATTACCAATGTCTTTGAGAGACTTGATAGTGGCCAGGACTGAGTTCTCCGGAGAACCTTCTTCCTTCATTGATACATGTAATGAGATCCTTCTAAACAACAATTATTAAGCCAGAAGATTCATTCCTAGGACCCCTTTGGAGAAATGCTCCACTTACCAACAGAAACCTCTGGAAAGGGTTTGTAAACCTTCTGCCCCTGTTGCACCTAAAAAGTGTGCAACAAACACTTGCTTCAAGTGCAAAATGCCTTGGTAGAAAGGCCATGTTTGTGACAAGAGGATAAATCTTGTTGAAAAAACTGAGGAGCAGCCTGATGACACAATAGCACTGGATGATACTTCAACTGAATGTGCCAGCAATATTTCATATGAATTTCTACAAGAAATCTTGATGCTGGAAGAAGATATTCATTATATAAACACTATTGATATTGATAATAATGATTTATCTACAGTCTAGGATACTGAGATCATAAGTAACATTGAGGATAGCTCAATTGTTATTGCCCCTCTCAAAGCACCAGTCTTGATCAATGGAACCAGCATTGAAGTTTTTCTGGATTCTGGAGCTGGAGGAAGTGTAGTATCTGAAACAGCACTTTCTTCAGTGGATTAAGACTATAAATCAAAACTGATGCCTATAATTTCTGAAAATTGAAGAGGTTATGGCTCTGTTTTGTCCCCCATTGGTAAATACAAAGCCACAGTGTTTTTTAAATATAACCATGGTTTTGTAAGAGCTATTTGTAATTTTTTTGTCATGAAAAATGATAATTTAAGCAGTTGCTTTATCATAGGAAATAAAATTTTAACCAAATATTGCATACAATTAGATCCTTCAAACCAATGCTTCACAATAGGGATGAATGGGAAGAGAAAATTTAAGATTTCCTCCCCCAAAAAATTGTTAAAACCAAAATTGAACACATGTAATTCTATCATTCAATATAAAGGAAGGTCTAAAAAGGAAATGCATGCTTTTATCTCTGAAATTGACAATGCCTCTTTTGGAGAACAACTTTCTGGTGAGGATAAAAATTCCATCATTAAATTGATATAATCTTTTCCTATGGCCTTTGCTCATGGGTCACATGAACTAGGATTAGTTAAGGAAGAAATGAAGTTTGAAGAAGAAGCTTTACCCTGCTTCTCCCACAAAGAGAAAAGATATTGAGGATAATATCTCTACCCTTATGAAAATGGATATTATTGAAAAGGTAGTTGAAACACCTAAATATTGTGTTATCTCACCTGTTGTAATTTCTTATGAGAAAGAAAAAGCCAGGTTATGTGGTGATTATAGAGCTTTGAAGACTTATACTGTTGATGATATCTACCCTTTACTTAGAATTAGCTCTATACATGCTACCCAACAAGGTGCCAAATATATAAGCTGCTTGGATGGTAACATGGGATATCACCAGGTACCTTTTGAGAAGAATTCCAAGAATTTTCTGATTATTGGTACTCATATGGGTATTTATAAGTATATTAGGATGCCATATGGCCCTAATAATGCCTCTTCAGTTTTTCAAAAAGTTATGAATAACACATTCCACCAAGAAATAATTGAAGGATGGCTGATGGATTATATTGATGATATCATTATATTCTCAAAAATATTTGAGGACCATCTCACCCACATTTGTAAAGTGTTCCACAAAATGGATGAAATAAATATGACACTTGCTTTGAAGAAATTTAAATTTGGTTTTCATTCCTTAAAAGTGCTGGGTCATGTTGTTTCAGGGTTACAGAAATGTGTTAACCAAAATAAAGTGGCAGCCATACAGAAGGTGAAGGCTCCTACCACAGTTACAGAGCTCCAGAGTTTTTTGAGAATGTGTGGATACTGTAAACACTATATTAAAAATTACCAAGTCATAGCTTTACCCCCTACCCAACTGACTAGAAAGAATGTTGCTTTTTTCTGGAATAGTGAAAGACAGAGAGCTTTTGACACTATGAAACACTGTTTTATGTCAGCACGAATTCTTGCCTTACCTGACTTTAATCAGCCATTTGTTTTGTCCACTGATGCCAGTTTTATTGGTCTTGGTGCTGCCCTCCATCAAAAACAAGTGATGAATGATAAAGTATCAGAAGTGGTAATTTGTTATATTTCAAGAACCTTGAGAAATAGTGAATTGAAATATGTTGCCACTCAGCTTGAATGCTTAGCCGTAGTGTGGGCTCTAGAAAAGCTTCATTATTACCTAGATGACCAGAAATTTGAACTTTTTCCTGACTGCAGTGCAGTTAAATCCCTTTTAAACTTGAAAACACCTAACAGACATATTTTCAGATGGAAGTTAGCTGTTCAGGAATACAGAGGGAAAATGAAAATTATTCATAGGGCTGGTATTGTTCACTCAAATTTGGATTTGTTATCAAGGTTACCTTTACCAAATGATGACTCTAATCCTGCTTATGATCTTGAGGATGAAATTATTCATATTCATGGGATATATGTGGTTGATATGGAGGAAGAGCTATTACAGTTTATTCTGAATTCATATGATAAGGACACTGACTTAAAAAAGTTATGCACCATATTAAATGATCTAAAAAATGCTTCAATACAAGCATTAGTTAAAACCCCTCCAACAAAGTACCAGAAGACTTTGGAAAAAGGCAAATTTTCAATTGATGAAGGATATCTATATTATAGAAGAAAGTTGAGTAATGTCATTGTTATTACTCTTTCTATGAAAGAAATAATCTTGAAATTTTTCATGATGTTATATTAGCTGGACATTTTGATCTTTAAAAAACAATTATCAGAATTAAAAACACTGCTTGGTGGGTTATTATGTCTGAAGAGGCCAAATTATATGTTGAATCTTGTTATTCTTGCCAAAAATCAAAAAGATTGACTGGTAAGAGAGCTGGATTAATGCAACATATTGAACCTCCTGATGCACCATGGCAGATAATAAACATGGATTTTGTAACAGGATTACCTGTTGCTGGAAAAGACAGTTATAAATCTTGTTGGGTTATTGTGGAAAGATTCACCAAAATGTGTAAATTTATCCCTACTCACAAGGATTTTCCACTCAGGAATTATTTTTTGTATGATGATCTCATATTTTTAATACTGCTGCTTTTCCTAAAGCCATAATCTCTGACAGAGACCCAAAATTTACTTCTGAATTTTGGATGTCTCTGATGGATGTTTGTGGTTGTGATCTGAAACAATCTACTTCCCATCACCCTCAGACTGATGGATTAGCTGGAAGAATGATTCAGACTCTAGAGGACATGATAAGAAGGTACTGTGCCTTTTTCCATGAGTATAAAGACAATGAAAGATTCCCTCATGATTGGGTTACCTTACTGCCTGGTTTGCAAGTTGCTTATGATAGCACTGTTCATTCTGTTAATCAAAGAAAGCCTTTTGAGCTCTGGCTTGGATATGTTACAAATAATCCTACCCAAAATCTCAATAATAAAATACCTAAATAAGATTTACATCCTGGTGTAAATCTTTTCTTCAAATGCAACAAATTTGCAGGAGTCATGTTCAAAAATGTATTGTAAAATTATTTGAATATTAGAAGAAGAGATGGGACAATTCCCATAAAGAATACACGTTTAAAAAGGGTGATGAGGTGTTGATTTATACAGTCCACTTCAATTTTCAAGATAATAACAAATTGAAAGACCCATTTGTTGGTCCATTTGTTGTAAGAAGAATTGTTGGTGATAATGCAGTTAAAATTATTTTGTATTCTCCATATGACAGAAAACATCCTGTTTTTCCAATATCTCTTTTGAAAACTTATACACCCAATAGTGATTTACTTCCCAAAAGGAGGGGAAGACCAAAAAAGACCCCTAGAAAAATCACTGAGACAGCAGAAATTGATAAGATTCTAAATAACAGAATAGTTACTGCTGAAAAATGTACAGAATACTTATTGAGATTCAAGAATAAATCTTCTGAATATGATTCTTGGATAACTGGGAAGGAAATATTTAATCTACCCACTCTTCTAAAGAAATATAAAAAGAAAAAATCATAGTATTTTTTTATTGTTTTTTTAGAGTGAGGGAGTGTCAGCCAGGATACTAGACTTATCCAGTAAAATAATTAATTATCTTACTTAGATGAAGCCATGTCTTTTAAAATACTTATTAATAATTAATTATTTACTACCCACTTATGTATTACTTACAACTAACTAGCTAAGTACACTAAGTAATGTAAATAATTAATAAAAATATGTGATTGTCACATACATTTTTACTCCCTAACACCATGCTCAATAATACAGATGAAAGTGAATAAAAATAGAATTAAAATGTAAAAAATATAAAAAGAAGAAAATTTTCAAATTCCTTTATAAAAAAATTTAAATTTTGTTGAATCAACATTTTAAATCAAATTTTTTGTACTAAATGTGACAGTCCAAGGGATCTTAAGTTTTATTTCAAATAAAGTGATACCTTTATTTACGCACCATTTAGTATATCTTTTATTATTTCACATACACTCTTTATTTAGTTTCTTTTTCTCACACCCTTGTATTAGGTGGTGTTAACTCAGTGTCTTTATTTCTCACATCTCTGCCTATAAAAGGCCCTTTCTTTTTGTACTTTTCAGATCATTCCTTACTTAATTACAAAAACTTAAAATTCATAAATTAAATCTTTTATTTCTATATTTTATAACATTAGTACTTTTATCCACGTAATTCTAAGATATTAATTATACTAATATTTGTAATCACCTCTTATTATTTGAGTAAAATAATCAAAAGATTAAAGAAAATACGTACATTGTTTTTGGGAGCTCAATAAATCCACTTAAACCCTTGTAGGACCTCCAGATATATCTACTAGACTAAGATACTCACCAAAAGACCTCCATCCCCTCATCAATCCTTAGCACATACTGTCAGCCTAGATATCCCTAGGACTGAGTATTTCTTATGCTTAAAGTAAGATAACCATAAGTAAATTAAGCTTATATCTTAAAAAATAAGGTTAAAATAATAATATATATTATTATATTATATATATATATAATTATTATTCTATTATACAACTTATAGTAGTTTAAATAGCTTATCCATAGCCTAATAATACTTATTAAAGTGTTAATGGAGTCATAATATACTTATCTTAAGTGATATGAAGTAATTATTGACATACATAAGCTTATATGTATACATAAATCTCATATTCAGTGAAATATGCAGTATATTATGTATATTTAGGTATATAAGTGGGTTTTAGCCCCTTTATAGCCTATAAACTTTGTTTTTCTGCTTATTTTAGGTCATATGGACGAAATCAGTGGACTCTCAACGCCTACAGAAGAATAGACACCTATATCAGGCGCATACACCCAGTTTGGACAACTTAAATTACTTCCTTGGATGGTTATTCACGGATTTATGGGTTGGAAGGACATTTCTGGGTTAATATGGATGCTTGGGGATGTTATTGGGTGATTGGACATTTTATTTGTTTCCTTTATATGCTTTTGGTTTCATTAAACTTCTTTTTGATTATTTATTTTACCTGTTTCTTTATGGTATCCACTTTTATCTGGATTTTCTATTTGTGGTATAGATCTGTGGTATCATTAATAGTGATGGAGGGTCCTTACTGGAGGTCTGGGTGTTGAATCTGCTTGAAGTGGACGCCATGGGGAGGTGATGGGCCCTCACAGTGCTGTAATTGCTGGGGATAGAAGTGACATCATCTGGGTTGAAGGTCTGTGCACTCCAGTGGATTTGGGTATAAGTAAGGAGGGATTTTGACGGTTATTTATCATCATTCAATTACTACTATTCAAACAAAACACTACTATACAATTATTAGCATTCAGAAATATATTGTAAAAGCTGTTATAAATTGATATTATCTTTATATAAGCTATAACTATATTTTATTCATCTATTTTCAACCACTAGCACACATTTAAATCCAAGTATTGTGAATTTTATTTTAGTAAAACTATTTTATTAGTCTTCCCCTGAGGTTTAATCACTAAATCATCTATCAATGAGTAGTAGGACCATAAATGAACACTATTATATCATACTTATATACTAGACTATACTGACAATTGGGGGTCTTTACTTATATTTTACTTATTATTTAGTATAAGCCTTGGGACGTGATTTTTACTTTAGTACAGCTCAAAATAACCTAATATTAGGGTCTGCTGCATATTAGTGGGCCATAATAACTCAGTGATTTCAGAAAAGAACCCTTAAAATAATTTTACTAATTTTTTATCATAAAAATTAGGTATTTACAGTGGTAACTGTACCCAATATAAACCCAATTTCACTTGGTATTTGGACACCAATATAACACCCAATTAAATTGGTATTTGGTTAAAGCTTGGTATGCTACTTATTCACCCTTATAAAGGTCTATTTGAACTTATTAATATATTTTTAACAGATTTTTTTGAATTTTCTTATAATTTATTTAAATAAATAAAGATATAAATTCAGGGTAAGCTCCATTGCTTTTTTATTAGTAATATCATTGCTAATATCTTTTGTCTACTAATTCCATAGAGTTTTTCCTTTTTGTAGACATAAAATATTGTCATTCTTACAAATATGAGTGCTCCCCAGGACAGTGTAAGTGAGAAGCCTGCTTATAATACCAGTTCTAAAGCTAACAAAAACTTTTCAGGACATCACCATTGAGAGTCAACAATACCCCCAAGCAGAAAGCATGAGTATAGAGGAAAAGGACACCCTCTTAAAAAAGATAACTATAAAAAAGACGTCTCCTCCTCTTCAGTATTAACTTTCCCACCTGGCCAAACAGGTTCTGAACTTGGAAGAATCCAAATCACTCATGTTCAAAGAGGTAGAGCAATTGCAAAACAATTGCAAGGTAGGGTTTCAGCAGATGAATCAGGCATTAGCAGAGTTAAAGGGGGGCAAGCCCAGTAAGCCAAATCAGCAACCCCCTAACCAAGGCGGGTTAACTCACTCCCAGGTGAAAATCCTGGTAGACAAATGGAAATGGGACTGGTTTCATCAACAGTGGACCAGCCACAATTGCAACAGGGATCCACCACCTAATCTGACTTCCTCAGCTCACACTTACAAAGGAAAAAAGCGCCAAAAATCAGGACTGGAATCTATCCCATGGTAAGTAGATTACCCTCTCAGATTTAACATAATACTGATAATTACAATATAGGTAATTCTATTGATGTTAAATCTGTGCAAAAAATAAAGGAGGATTTAAGAAATTTAGGTTTTAGAGTAGATACACCTGACTTGTCTTTTGTCCGCAATAACAGTACTATTTATAATGATAATACAGTTAACCCTCAGTTGCAAACACCTACTAGTGAGATGAGAAGCTCACAGGAGAGTGAGAGAATTGAAAAGGAAGACATGGAATACTTTAACAATAATCTAACTGTCCATAGAATTGTTTCAGCATTGTGGAATATAATGACTGATTTTGAGGAACAGACAGTTAAGCTCACTAGTGATACAATTTCATCTTTAACATTAAATATTTTTCAACTGAAAACATGTAATAAAGAATTAGAGAATGAACATTTCTCTCTATCTCTTAAATATGATTCATTGAGTAATAAATATAATGAACTTTCTAAATAATTCTGAAGTTGGAAAAATTTTATAAAACACATTTATTGAAAACTGAATCAAGAAATAAGTTATCTTTTTCCCAGAAAAATCAAAGTGTCTCTGAGATACTACAAAGATTAACTAAAGTTGAGATTGAAACTGCCAATCTACTAATGTACCAGGATAATCATAAGTATAATCAATATAATAATAATCCTTTCATTCACTACGCAATATAGGGGGTGGACTTGCTAGCAAGTCCTCAACCTGAACTCAGATGGAACTCAGATGGAACTCAGACTGAACTCAGACTGAACCCATACTGAACTCTACTTGAACACCCAACTAAAACTGTTCTGGTGAGTGGTTTTCATCCCTGATTGTATGGTTCCTTTATCAATAGCTCAATGTGTGTTCAATCTATGGTGAGTTTGGGTCCAAGGTTGCGGACTTGCTAGCAAGTCCGCCCCCCATATTGTGTGGTGATTGGCAAAAGTGAATCTCATTCCTTGCCTATACCACCACAATTAAAACCATCTGGTGGTAGTGTCAAATCTGAAAATGTAAGTCACAAATCCGTGCAGGAGGAAATACAAGACCATTTATCAAAAGTGAATGAGTTGTTGAATTTACCTAAGATTAGTGAGATAAAATCCAATCAGAAAAACTGGCCTAAGATGGATCAGTACCCAACTTATGATGGGGAAGCCAGCTCTGATTGGCAACATTTTATTCAAAGAATTGACAACTTGAAATTCTCATATAAGTTACCATATGAAGAAATAACATAAAAATTAATTTCTATTTTAAGGATGTTGCTTTATTATGGTTTGAAGCTGTATTGAGTGAGGGTAAAGATTACTCTTGGGCTGAATGGAAACAACTTATTGAAAAAAAATTTGGAGGCTCTAAATTCAGGCTTACTCAGCAGAGACTTTATGAGAAGACTAGGTATAATCCGTTGAATGGTGACAAACCTATGGTATTTTTAATGAATTTAAATAACATATTAAAAGCCATTGGGTCTCATATGGATTTTAACTTATGGAAAGATAAGATAATATATAAATTACCTATATCTTTCAGAGATATTGTTGTAGCTAGAACATTAAATTTTACTGAATATTCTGATTTTATTAATATTTGCAATGAAATATTATTAAAGCATAAGTATGAATCAAGGTATTCCACTTATAAACAAAATGTTGAACCCGTAAAAATTCAGAATTCAAAAACACTTCAGGAGAAGCAGAAAAAACCTACTGCACCTATAGTACCTAAAAATTATGAAACAAATACTTGTTATAAGTGTAACAAACCTTGGGTAAAAGGTCACAAATGTGAGAAAAACATAAATATTGTTGAAAATCAATGTGAATCTGAAACTGAAACTGAAAAAAGTAATGAATCAAGTGATTATGACAGCAATATCTCATATAGTGATGAAAATGAAGTCTGTATGTTGGAAGATGATTTGTCCATCTTTGAAAATCCAAAATTAAATATGGACTCAAATGAATCTTTAATGAATTTTGAGGATGCTGAAATCATTAAGGATATACAAGCTGATAACTTTAGATTGACACCTATCATGGTTCCAGCTATCATTTCTGGTGAAAATGTTAATATAGTACTGAACACAGGAGCTGCTGGTTCTGTTGTTTCCACTAATACATTACAGAAAATTGATAGTGAATATAATTCTAAGCTTGAACCACTTCAAAGTAAACAATGGAGAGGTTTTGGATCAGTGCTACACCCCATTTTTAAATAAAAAGCTGCTGTTTTCTTTAAACATCAACATGGTTATGTAAGGGTAACTTGTGACTTTGTAGTAATGGATAATTCTAACTGTAGTAACTGTTTTATCATTGGAAATGATATTCTGACTATGTTTGGTGTGAAATTAGACCCTTCTAATAACAATTTTACAATTGGCATGAATGGTAAAAAGAAATTTAAAATAAATTCTTTTAACACAGTCTTACACATTGAGTCAGTTACTAATATTCCATGCAAAGGAAGAGAATCCAATGAGATGGAACTTCTGGAAACAGAAATTTCAAAAGCATCATTTGGCACTCAGATAAGTGAAGCTGAGAAAAACAATATTTTGGACTTAATTAAAGCATTTCCAATGGCTTTTTCACATGGTACAAATGAACTTGGCCTTTTAAAAGATCATGTGATGAAAATAAGTTTAACCTGTGATATGGATAATATTCCTGCTAGTCTTAAAAAGAAACCATACCCTGCTTCACCAATGAAAAGGAAAGACATAGATGATAATATTAAGATGTTATTAAAAATGAACATTCTTGAAAAGGTTGAAACTACTCCAAAATATTGTGTAATATCACCAGTGCTAATTTCTTATGAACAAGACAAAGCAAGACTGTGCGGTGATTATAGAGCATTAAATACATTTACAGTAGATAATATTTATCCCTTGCCAAGGATTGCCTCTATACATGCTACACTTTAAGGTGCTAAGTATATAAGTTGCTTAGATGGAAATAAAGGGTACCATCAAATTCCTGTTGAAAAGAATTCACAGAAATTTTTGTTGATAACAACACACATGGGAATTTATAAATATGTCAGGATGCCATTTGGGCCAAAAACTGCTCCATCAGTATTTCAGAAGTTAATGGATTTAACATTCCATAATGAAATAATTGAGGGATGTTTAATGGTAAACATTGATGACACCATAGTGTTCTCTAAGAAATATGATGAAAACTTAACCCATTTAAAGAAGGTATTTCAGAAAATGGATGAACTAAAAATGACCCTTTCATTGAAAAAAAGTAAATTTGGGTTTGAGTCTTAAAAAGTGCTTGGTCATATTGTAACTGGCTCACAAATATGTGTAGACCAAAATAAGGTGGCTGCAATAAAGAATATTGGCATTCCTCAAAATGTAAAGGATGTAAAATCTTTTCTGAGTATTTGTGGTTATTATAGACAATAAATAAAAAATTACCAATTAATTGATGCACCATTGACCACACTGATAAAGAAATCAGAAGCTTTCATTTGGAATAATGAAAGACAACAGGCATTTGATAAGTTGAAAGAATGTTTAATGACAGCTCCTATCTTTGGATTACCAGATTTACCATTGCCTTTTGTATTATATACAGATGAAAGTTTTATTGGTCTGGGTGTTGCTTTGCATCAAAAACAACTTATTGAAGGAAAAATGTCAGAAGTAGTAATCTGCTATATTTCACGTACTCTGAGAAGTAGTGAATTGAAATATGGTGCTACTCAACTTGAATGTTTGGCAGTAGTATGGGCTCTTGAGAAGCTACATTATTACCTTGAAGACCAAAAATTTGAGTTAATAACTGACTGTAGTGCATTTATGTCACTCTTAAACATGAAAACTCCTAATAGACACATGTTTAGATGGCAATTAGCTGTACAAGAATACAGAGGACAAATTACTATTACACATAGAGCAGGAACCTTGCACCCTAATGTAGATCTGTTATCTAGAGTACCTCTGCCTAATAATGATGATAATCCTGCTTATGTTCCTGCTTCAGAGATTATTAACATGTATGGCATTTATATTGTAGATCTTGAGGATGAATTTATGCAATCAATTCTTGATAATTATAATTCAGATCCTGACTTGAGTAAACTCACTACAATATTAAATGATCCATCTAATGCTTCAATGAATGTTTTAATAAAAACATTACCAAATAAGTATAAAGAGGCATTAGAAAAAGGGAAAAATTCCTTTGAGGATGGTTTTATATATTACAGGAAAAAATTAAGTAATGTAATTGTGATTCCCCCTTCAATGAAGGAGTTAATGTTAAGTATATTTCATGATGATATATTAGCAGGTCATTTTGACTACCATAAAACATTAACCAGAGTAAAAAACACAGCTTGGTGGATTAACATGTCTGAAGATGTTCAGAAATATGTTGAAACATGTGATTCTTGTCAAAAATCTAAAAGATTAACAGCCAAAAGAGCTGGTTTATTACAACAAATTGAGCAACCAAAAGCTCCATGGGAAATCATTAACATGGACTTTGTAACAGGTTTGCCAATAGCAGGGCATAAGAGTTATAACTCCTGCTGGGCAATAGTAGATAGATTTACAAAGATGTGTAAATTTATTCCTACCCACATAGAGGTTTCTGCAAAGGACTTAGATTTTTTATGGTGGACACAAATGTTAAATATAGCAGGTTTCCCCAAAGCAATAGTTTCTGACAGAGATCCTTAATTTACTTCTGAGTTCTGGACATCACTTATGGATGTTTCAGGGTGTCAATTGAAACTTTCTACTGCACACCATCCACAAACTGATGGGCTAGCAGAAAGAATGATACAAACTTTAGAAGATATGATAAGAAGATACTGTGCTTTTGGTCTTAATTTTAAAGACAATGACAAATTCACGCATGATTGGGTAACCCTTATCCCAGGTTTAGAATTTGCATATAATAGTACAGTACATTCTGTCACTGGCAAAAAGCCATTTGAGTTATGGTTGGGTTATGTACCTAATACCCCTGCTAAAACTCTTAATAAGTTACCTAGATTGGATATCCATCCAGGTACTAAATCTTTTCTTCAGATGCAGTAATTATGCAGAAAACATGCTCAAGAATGTATAAATAAGGCTTTTGAGTATGAAAAGAAAAGATAGGAGAAAGCCCATAAAGAACAAATGTTCAAAGAGGGTGATGAAGTCCTTATTTCAACGCTACATTTCAATTTAAATGGTAATGTTAAATTGAAGAATCCATTCATTGGACCATTTGTAGTTATAAAGATGGTTAGTAATAATGCTGTTGAGGTTATTCTATATGCACCTTATGATAGAAAACATCCAGTATTTCTTACTTCTCTTATAAAACCATACCATTCTAATGATACTGCTCTATTTCCAAGAAGATCAGGAAGGCATAAACAGCAGCCTGAAGAAATAGTTGAAAAGGCAGAAATTGAAAAGATACTTAAAAAGGGACACCTTACTAAAGAAAAGGGAGTTGAGTATCTATTAAGATTTAAAAATAAATCAAGTGAATATGACCAGTGGATTCCAGAAAATGAAATCTCTGATCTTAAAAATCTCTTGAAAAAATTTAAATCAAAATAATACTGTTCACCACGGGAAATCTGGGGGTGAACTGCTAGCAGTTCCCACAATTTGAAACTATCAGGAATTTGTCAGGAAACTGTTGGGAAACCATCCTGAAACTGTCAGAAAGATGTTTTTAAATCTGATGAAAAAACATTGAAAAAATAAACTGTCACAGATTGAATCCAGAACAATCCCTCCTCGAGCAGAGCTTAAGAACCACATTGAACATCAGTTAATCTCAGGTTTGTCAAAAGGTTGAACAACATCACTTAGCATACCTTAATATTCAAATATTAAACTTGAATATATGTTGCGTGTAAGATATAGATGCATACGCATTTGAATTTGCATGGTGGATACTTATTGCATGCTAAATATTGATGTGAAATGCCTATCCAAAGTGTATGCATAATGACTATGAAGAATAAATATGCATATAAATTATACATAAAAATATGCTTAATAATATGCATAGTGATTATGCATAAAAGATATGCATAGTGATTATGCATAAAAAATATGCATATTAAATATGCATAAAAATATGCATATTGAATATGCATTAAAAATATGCATATTGAATATGCAAAAAAAGGTGCATATATGTATATGAATAAAATATATTAGTATGCATATAAATCTGTATAATGAATATGCATAAATATGCATAATGATTGAAAAATGCAAAAAAATGATGCTTAACAAGTATATTTTATGCATAAATAGAAATATGCAACATGAATTCATATTGCATACAGATAACACTGGCAAACCATTTTGACCAAAACTCATACTAAATTTTCATTCTGGACTAAAGGTGTGAGGGAAGGAAGAAAAACAGTCTGACGTTAGAAAAATGCTACATGCACTCATTTTGTAGCAGAGCAAATGAGAAGTGCTGAATTATGGTTGGTGCCCATAATTTAGTATGATATCATAATTTTATTTAATTGTTTTCAATATTGAAAAGACTTTAGGTCGGTGTAGACAATCCTATTGTACTAGCTATAGGTCTTGACCAAGGGAGTTGGAGAAAAACCAGAGAGAAAATCCCCTGCCCCTTTAGAAAAATAGAGTGAGATTTACTTGCTAAAGTAAGTTGGTTCCTGTTTTGCTAAAGCTCCTGTTTAACACACTTGACTGCTTGATGAGCCAAGAAAGTAGTCCCCAGATAGACTACCAGACCAAAGAACTGAAATGTAGAACAAAGTCCACACCAGAGACAGCAAAGATACTTGATGTAGGCTGCAAATCCACATCAGAGACAGCAATAATACTTGCTATAGCTTGCAAGACTATAACAGAGAAAAAAGTTGCCAAAGTTAAGTTAAATGAAGAACTCACTTGCAACAAACACAGCCAATTGTGGCCAGAAAACAGTGAAAACTGAGTGAGGAACAATGATATCACCTCCGGATGGTTGTATGATGATTAAGGTTGCCCCAAACTGTCTTATTCACTATGTACACACAGACCACTAACTAAGAGCCCATGCGCACCCACCAATCTGGCGCCTGTACCCGCCAAATTGCATAAAAAACCCTCCTGAAGCACTCCCCAACCTCCTAAAACAGAGGCGGGGGGGCTGCCCGACATTGGAGATGCCACCTGAGGCGGCCCGGCCTCCCTGAAGCCAGAAAACCAACAAAAACCACTAATCTACTTAGAAAAATTAGCTACAACTACTAAAACCTTTAAAACACAGAATTTCACTATAACAACATTGTGACATGAAATATAGAGAAAAATTAGCTCTATCCAATGGTACTAAGCACTTAACCCTAAGACTTAAGGTTAGCCCGTAAAACACAAAAAACAAAATTAAACAGCAATCTTTTATAATGAAAAATGAGGAAATGACTCCTTAAAACTCAGAATATGAAAAATGTCTACATGACATAAAATATAGAGAAAAACCAGGGCTATCCAATGATAGTATCCACATACCCGCAGACCCATTGTACACAGAATAAAACCAGAAAAATACCCAATTCCTTAACAGATGTCAAAAAAGACATGCACAAACCACGCCAATTCACACAACAAAGGCCCCCGCCAATGTTGGAAGACCACATCCTCCCTCCAATTGAGAATGTCTGCATTCTTTCTTCATCCAACCACCATGTTTAACCTTCTTCCCAAATCTGCCTCTGAAATGGGTCCCTGCCAATACTGCATTGACAATAATTTTATCTGCTCCATGACACTACCTGTCCATCCATACAGAACGTCCTGCAATGTCTGCCAATCTAAAAAGAAGACCTGCCACAGACCTGGTCCACTTTCTTCCACAACAGATTCACCTCCACCTCAACCTGGTCCATCTTCTGCCAGCACAAAAAGGTCTAGGCCATCCATCCTGATACCCAGATTAATCAAAAACTTCACCCTTCCCTAAAGAGTGCCACAACCCATAAAACAACTAGTTCCACCATCCCTGGTCCATCTGATGGTAAAGAACTTTCACTTCTTCCTTCAACTTTAAAACTGATGACTTCTCAGTTCCTCCTACTTCTGATAGTGATGATAACAATGTAGGATCTATTTCACCACCAACACCAACGCACTTGCCCACTATCAAGGCCAAGTTCAAACAACACACATCTCAACAGAACCAACTTCTGCTTCACTACTTCCAATCCACTCCTGCTAGAGATCCACAGGACATTGAGAACAGAAGACACCTCATTCACCAGTTCAAGGCTAATTCTGAACACTTCATTTCATCTCTTGATTCTCTCTGTAATTCCACTAGTACTTGAGTTTGATTCAGAAAAGAAAAATTGACCACACCCTCTATAGGATGTAACCACAAACAACCCTCAGTTTTAAGTCTTGGGGGACCATCCTAATTTTATAGTCTTGGGGGACTCAAAAACCCCCAGTTTAAAGTCTTTGGGGACTCAAAAACCTAAATCATAAACCCAGAACCAGAGATCAACAACATTAAGACACAGAGAAAAAACTAACATTCTGGGGTAATTGTAAATAGAGCAGCCAGCCCATCAATTACCCCCAAACTTGCCTTTGCTAAATTCAGAGGCTCCCCCTGTGGATACCCTCCACCAATCTTTCAAAACCAATTCCAACAACAAAAACTTCTCCCTCAGTTTATAGTCTTGGGGGACTTACAAACCCTCAGTTTAAAGTCTTGGGGGACTAACACAGTGTTCAGTTTAAAGTCTTGACGGACTAGTCTTGATAAAATCTTGAAACCAGCCAGTTTAAAGTCTTGGAGGACTAACAGAAACCAGATTTCAGTTTAAAGTCTTGATGGACTACCTTGATACCATAGCTTTTCCAGTTTAGAGTCTTGATGGACTGATATTGATACCATAGATTTTTCAGTTTAGAGTCTTGATGGACTGATCTTGATACCATAGATTTTTCAGTTTAATGTCTTGATGGACTTATCTTGATACCATAGATTTTTCAGTTTAGAGTCTTGATGGACTGAAGGAATTTTGCATAAAATAGACGCACCCAATTTCATGCAGAACATCTCTACAGCCAGCCTGCTGAACTTCCACCTTCACTTCATCATCTACCCATCACTGACAAAAATCTCCTCCTATCCCTTTTAATCATCTTTTCTCGCCACAGATCATGGCTGGATCTCCTGATGTTAACCTTTCTACTCTCCCTTTCATCACTGCTCCCATAGACTATGCCTGAAAACAGTGCATCCACATGTGCAGACCTTGCACATTCACTCTTCCAAATCCTGAATCCAAATTCTACAACAGGGCTTGTGATTCTTGCTATTCCAAAAAGAAAAGATGTGACAGAGACGCCAACTACCCTATTCCTCCTCCTTCACCTTCTCACAAATACATCTCTAGATCCCCTACCAGATCCCCAGAGCTTGGTCCTTCCTCTTCCTCTTTATCTTCAGCACCTTCCAGATGATCCAGAAGCTCCGCTTCCAGAACTCTTCCCAAAAGACCAGCCTTAGCGTCCCAAAAAACTTCTTTTATCTCGGCCAAATTAGCTCCAAAAGCTTCAAGATCAACTCCCAGGCTTCTAGACCGTGTCCAGGCAGCCCACCCGCCTCACCAAACAGTGAAAATCAGGGCCAAAACCTCCAAAAACGGCCATAAAACAGCCAAATTCATCCAGACAACAACAACAACTCAACCTAACTACCTCCTACTGCTCCCAGAGCAATGCAATCCACCCTTCCAAAGTCCAAAAGCAACAAAATTTCCCAGATTTCTAAGAGACATGCCAGAGAACACCAAGAAGAAACCAGAAAACCACACACTGCGCCACAACAACAACTTCGTCCCCAACTAAGACAAAGAAACTACACCTCTCCTCTGTCAGCCAACTACTCTTCTGAAAGTTCCATTTCTTCAAAAGCTCCATCCAGAAGAGATCCATCTGCTTCCAAATCCCCCTCTCCTGCTCCATCCTTTAACAACCCTGGTACTCAATCACCAGCACCTCCTCCAGCTAAATCCAACAGAAATAACAACCACAACAACAACAACAATCCCACTGCTCCAACTAAGCCCCAGGAACATCAACCTCCTAGTTCACCTTCTCAAAATCTTTCAGAGGAAGACCATGAGAATCCATATCTTTCCCTAGTTGATCCACCCACTATGACCATTAAAAAATCTTCAGAGATACATATTCCAGCTGCTTACAAATTTGATGAGCTTCCAATCTGTAAGTACCAATTTAATTTATCCCATTTCTTCAACAAAAATAATTACTGATCCAATTCTTCTTGTCTAGTTGGCATCCCTCCTCCTGAATCTATTATTGGAGTTGGCCAACCTCTTGAAACTTCTTTGACCCTGGATTATGGAGACATGAAGAAACACCAAAGCACCATGTGTTCCAACATGCTAAAAGCCTTTGCCCTCCATGGACCTTTGAATGACTTTGAAAAATCCCTAAGAAAGCGCCTGTTGAACGACCACTGGAAAATGTCTAGGATCATTAAGCACACCCTCCAGCACTCCATTCCTTCCTCTTCTTCTTCCTCCTCTGAACTTCCCTCTAATCCAATTCCTGACCATTACAATCCCTATCATCTCTCCAGCAGGATGCACTTCAAAGAACACAGTGCTCCCCACAATCCCAACAAAAAACAAAAAAGTCATCACAATCTGGAACAGCCTCCAGAAGCTTCATCATCCAGACAATGAGCTCCTGCAAAAGATTAGAAAAATAATCATAATATAAAACAATTAGTAAAAATAATTTCAGAATTTTTTTTTTTTTTTTTGTATCTATACTAATATACTAAAATTAAAAATTAATAAATAAAATTAAATGAAATAACACAAATGAAATAAAATAAAATATAAAAAATAATACAAATGGTATCCCCCAGCCAATTGATGAGCTGATCCCCTGATACCTTATGCACATTCAAGTGCACCTTGATGTGGATACACAATTAAATATTTTAAAAGATTAAGAGAAAACAAAAAAACAAAAATTTAGAAATTCAGAAGATAATAATAAAAATAATGAAACACAGAAACAAATGAAATAAATAATAAATAAATAATAATAAAAAAAAGAAAATAGCATTGCCTGGCCAATTGATGAGCCTTTCCCCACCAATGCTTGCCCATATCCAGGTGACTCTGATGTGGTACCACCCTATATTTTTGATCTTATAATTTTAAACAACCCCCATAAAAAAATTAAAAGAAAAAAAGAGAAAACAGAAAATAATCTAAAACTGCTATCTAGCAAAAACATAACTACAAAATCAAAGACAGTCCAGTTCCATAGATGGTCCAATAAGGGAAAGTCCGATCCATAGAAATGATCACTGGGTGGGCTCCCTCCAATAAGTAAAAATGATGGGAGACCACCAGTGATCCACCACCAATCTGAAAGAACCAAAGATAAAGAAGCCAGTCCCAAACCAGTTTAAAGTCATAGTGGACTTGAAACCTGAATAATAAACAACAGAACTAGAATTCAACTAGGAAAAACAAAAGACTTGAGACAGACATTCTGGGGTAACTGTTCTACAGAGAAGCCAGCTCATAAGTTACCCCCACACTTGCCAAAATAAAATCTAGAAGCCCGCCCTGGGTACCTTCTAACAAAAACAAAACATCCAACACAAAAAACCAAAACCAATAAGAGTGAAGAGACAAGCACATGAAAACCAGAGGAAATTCCAGTTTAAAGTCATAGAGGACTAAAACCTGTGAAAAGAAAACAATACTAGGGTTCAACCAAATTAAGAGAAAGGGTTTGAAACAGAAAATCTGAGGTAACTGTTGATAGAGAAGCCAGCCCATCAGTCACCCCTACACTTGCCAAGATCAAATCTAGAATCCCCACCCATGGGTACCTTCTAACAAATAGTTTCCAACACAAAAGTTGCTCTGCAACACCAAAAAATTCCAAAACAAAAAAGAACGTTCCATAGTTTATCCTCATTGCGGAGTCAATCTTCTTCATGCCTAGTGCCTCTATGACCAAGGTCTTCATGCAAAGACTTCAAAACCAATTCTTGACCCTTCTTCTGAGTCACCACCACTTGAGGATTTGGATGTCTCCTCTTCATCAACCACCTTTCTTACACATAAAATCCAGGATTCTTCTTTTTGATTGCCAACCAAGTATCATCATCACAAATATCTGGCCTCTCCAAGGTCAACAGATATTCCACCAAAATAAAATAAAACCCACACTGACCCCAGGTCTCATCTTCAAAATCCAACAAAACAACATCCAAGGGTACAATTCTGTCACCAAAATCCCCAGTGTGAACATGAGCCAATTGAGCAGCCTAACCAGGACACCAATATTTAAATTTTGGCACGTCCTTCCCTTTCCACTGAACCTTATGAGAATCCAGTTCACTAAAAAAACACCCTTTTCCAATTTTGAGCTGTCCCAAACAACAACTCCATCTTCATCAACAAAAAAATCCTGATCACCAGAATCAAGATCAGATCCAGCCAGTTTAGCCTCTTGGGGGAGGTCAGAAAAATCTTCAGCACCCTTTGTGCTGGCCCTAACCACTGGAACATCCTCATCAAACTCTTCAGCCTCAGAATCTTCATCTGTAGGTGGCCTCTTTGATAATCCATCAGGCATAGTAACAGTTTTACCTGGTTTGTGTACCAGGTCAAAAGAAAAATGTTTAATAAATGCCACCCACCTAGTCATTGGAGCATTTGGAAGACTAGGTGTATTGATCATCTGAACCAAAGATTTTGCATCCACCTGCAGCTCAAAATGCTGCCCCCACAAAATCATCTGTAGCTTCTTTAAAATTTTAGCTATGCCACACAATTCCAACTTAGGTTGAGAATACCTAGATTCCACCTCATTAAACACCACAGACTCATATCTTACTGGCCTCACCCTCCCAGTTTTATCTTCCTGAGACAAAATAGCACCAGCAGCAATATAACTTGAGTCCACTTCCAGATAAATTTTTCCAGCACCAACACCATAATCCAACATGTGAAGAACAATATCTTCACCAACCACCTTTTTCAACTTCTGAAAAGCCTCCCCACACTCTTCAGTACATTCCCAAGCTGCATCTTTTCTGGTCAACCTCCTTAAAGGTGAAGCCAACAAAGAAAAATCTTTAATAAAAAATCTGACATATACACATACACCCAAAAATCCCCTGACTTCAGTAGTATTTTTTAGGCCTTGGCCATGACTGAATTTTATTAATATTCTTCTTTGCCATAATCCTTCCCTCTTTACATACCACATGACCCAGAATTTCCAAAGCAGGAACACAACAACAGAATTTTGACCCTGAAATGGTCAAACCAGGCTCTTCAATCCTAAACAACACTCTCTCTAGAGTTATTGTATATTCCCACACAAACCTCCTTATGCCAGGGTTCTCCGCTAACACCTCATTACCATAATCAGTGGATAGTCCTTTAATTCCACCATCATCATTAAAATTACTAGCATGAGTAGGAACCTCATCCTGAAAAATCCAAGCCATCTGTGCTTGATAAACTGCCACTGAATTAGTTGCTCCTTGAGGCAACCTAGTGAGCTGAAATCTTCCCAAAGGAGTCTCAAAAGTTGTGAGAGGCCTTGAATCTGTATGGAGCTCCCTCTCATCATAACCACCCATAATATCACCCAAACCATAACACACCCTTCCAGCAAAAGCTTCAACAAAATCCTTTGCACTTGGTGGCATACCAGCATTCTTGATAGTGACTCTATTCAAGGCTCTAAGATCATGAACCACCCACAACTTTCCATTCTGCTTTTTTACGCAGAAAAACGGACTTGAGTAGCTGGAAGTCGATTGTTCATATAACCCAGTCCTGACTCTTTCTCTAAAAATCTCTACAAAATCTTCTCTAATAGCGGCTGGAATCGGAATAGGTTTGATTTGCCAAGGTTCATGACAAACCACCGGAATCAAGTAAGTTTCCCCATAAGAGTGCTTCAATACACCCCTTTCCTCCTCAAAAAATGCCACCGCTTTTTCCCTTAGCACAATAACGTGCAAAAACAACTTCTTTTCTTCCTCAGACAACCACCCATCAGGACCAAAATTAACAACTTTCAATCTTTCCACGGTCACCCTTGCCGTCTCTAAAAATTCTGGAGGATTCTTCACCAAAGGAGTACATTGCGTATCTCTTGACAAAGGAGGTCTCTTCAAAGGCGGATTCAAACCCACAGGCATAGGCTCATTGACAGGCCTAATCTTCTGCGCTACCTTCTTATACTTTGCCGCTCCACCTTCAACTTGAGGGATCTTCAGGAAATCTTCACCACCAGACCTGGAACAAAAACCAAGGGTTTCCCCATTGCTCACATGTGTGGCCAAGGTAATGTTTTTGACAGGTGTAGAAGAAACCCTAGCGGTGCACAATTGGGAGGACTTACTTTTAGACCCCAATCTCACCACTCCAAAACTTTTCCGCAATTCCACATCTTCATACTCACTTCCAACTTCCAAATCTTCAAATCTTGATTCGTCTTCTGAATCACATCTTCTAAAATTGTGCAGTTTATCCTCATGCTGGAGGTCCAAAAATTGATCTTGACGATCATCATGCTTCAAAATTTTCTGCAGTTTAACCTCATGCTGGAGGGCCAAAAATTGATCTTGACAATCTTCACAACAATATTTTGCATCTTCTTTCTTCATTATCTTCAGATTTTTTCATGATTTTTATGAATTATCTTGAAATTTTTATCTTCTATTCTTGAGTTTTCTTCTGACCTACAAAAATAACCAGGGGTTTCCCCAATGCTCACAGGTGTGGCCCAGGTAATTTTTTTGAAAGGTGTAGAAGAAACCCTAGCAGTGCACAATTGGGAGGACTTACTTTTACACCCCAATCTCACTGCCCCAAAACTTTTACACATATCTTTCAATAAAGATATATAACCAATCTTCTTCTTTGAACTTGAATGAAAAATAATTAAGAATCTTGAGAGAGAACAGTGACTTGATAAAAAGCTTGATGAATACTTGCAGAGAAGAGAAACATTAAATAGAGAAAGTTGAAAATCCACTTGGTATATCTCCAAGGGAGCTGACCTACTACAACCTGGGATTTCTTCATCTTGGGGAGAGGTTTTAGCACTAGGGTGATCAGCCCTCATTACTCTAAAAAAGACAGACTCTCAATAGAGCCTGAGCCGCACTCCAAAAAAACAGAGGCAGCACCCACTTCCTTCCTTCTCCTGCAACAGTCCATGCACTGGCACATTGAAGATAAACCAGGCCTGGTCTCCCAACCATCCTCTCCAGGGAATGATAACCTCATGTGAAGTCTCCTTTCATCTTCACCAGTCAACTCCAAACTGATTCCCAAATCAAATGATAACCAATTCTTGCCTGAAAATCCATCAAGAATGGCCCACCCAAAACTGCTTTTACATTGCCTTTAGCAATGTAAAAATGAACCTTCCCTGAGGCTCCACCAACGTCTAACTTCAAAAACTCTGAAGTTCCAACCAATTCAGTGACATGGCCACCGATCCCTCTCAAATTCCCACCAATACCAGTTTTGATGGGGAGGCCCATATGAGTTGCCTCAAACAAAGAAATCAGGTTTATCTGAGAACCAGAATCCACCAATGCCCCTGCCTCCCTGCCATTCAGAGTGACATTGACATATCCCAGAGAAGCAGAAAAATGAGTTCCCAACCCCTCACCAAACTTTTCAGCAGAATCACAAATGTATTCTACCTCACCAGAAGAAACTCTTCTCCTTGTCAACAATTTTTTCTGCCTATCAGCCAACCCTGGACTAATAGCATACAATTCCCCATAAGATAGGGAAACCTGACCCTGATTCATCCTTTCCAGGACAGAGTCCATAAAATTAAATTGACCAGACACTACCGGCCTCTCAAAGTGAGCCCTTGGCTTCACCACCTTGGTCCTAGAAGCATCTTGAGGACCAGCACCACCAACAGATTTACCATTAATAGGAACCAAACCAGATCCCTCACCAGAACCTCTGACTCAAGCAGGCTTTGGCAATGAAGCCAAAGGGACATCTCCCTCAGAGTCATAATCAACCTCCATTGGCATTGGCTCACCATTCATATCCAATGCGCCAAAACTAGGGGGGCCCATGTCAGACATACCGTTCTGCATCTTGTACAGCTCCTCTTTGCTTTACCTCTTCCTAGCTGCACTCAGCTTAGGATCCACCTTTGAAGCATTTAGCTTTGGTTGGGTATGGGAACTTCTCTTAGGCCTTCCCACCTTTCCTGCTTCCACATCATAAACACCAGCCAAGCATTCACCACTTGACTGTCCACCACAAGAATACAACTCCAAACCACCAAAGGAAGTAGAAAAAGAGACCTTATTGACATCCTTCCCCTTTCCCTTGACTCCTCATCTACCTTAACAGAAGAATTCCCCTGATCAGGGATCTCCTCAAGCCTTGGCCTCCTTTGATTAAGACCATCCCTTCTCCTGACCAAATCCACAGGAGCCTGCCCCTCACTGGGCTTCACAAAAGAACGGTCAGGGAACTTAAAAACCCTGCCATCAAACTCCACTTTTCCTTCAGACACATCTCTGTTCAGTACCCAACAATCATTGGACCTGTGCCCCCTCCTACTGCTATAAGAGCAAACCTAAGGATCACTCCTACCAGCCCTCCTTTCAAAATCTCTAGGCTGAGAAGGTGCCTTATTAAACTTCTTAGCCTCCTGAACAAAAATGTGCAGCTGCTTTGCAAGATCAGCCAACTGCTCCACCATTGTGTCCCTCTCCTGTTTTGGAACCTTCACCAAATTCTTCTCCTCCTACTTCTCCTTAACTTCCTCTTCAGCCAAAGCCTCACTGACTTTTCTGACATACTTGGCACACCCCTCCTGATAGGTGTCCACAGCCAATAACTTCAAATGGGCCTCAACAGCCTCCTTCACCTTATCCAAGGCAAGCCACTTCTTATCCCCATTAGAAAGAGTTTTCATCAATTCCTTTCTTGACAACTCCTTCAACACATCCATCCTGACATCTCTATCCAGGGCAGACCAAAAACATCCTTGGCAGCATTTTCATGTGCCAGCTCCTCCACTTCCACCAAATATTCCACCACAGGTTCAAACTGTAGCAGAAACTTCCTGTAACTATGTAAGTTAACAACACCACAATAAGATTGCCATTCACTGACAACCTTTTTCAGATCCACCATAGTGAACCTGACACCCCATCTATCCACCATATCCCTACACAACTATTTCCAATCCCTCTTCTTGTAGCCAGACATGGCCACAATCTCCTTCTCCACTGACCTATCACCAATGAAGAAGATAATTTGCTTCACCATGTCCAGGTAGGAAGCACCATCCACTCCAGCAGCAGTTTCATACTTCTCTAGAAACCACTTGACATCCTCCCCATTAAACTTGGTACCATCCCAAGTTTTAATCCTCACACACTCCCTAACCATCACAGAAGGAGGACCATCCCCCCCACTGACAGTCACTACAGGAATATCACAACCAGAAGCCATTCTTCCAGTCCAAACACCAAAAAGAGCCAACCAAAGAAAACAGAGATTCCAAAGAACTAGCAAGTTCTACCCCACGTTGGGCACCAGAAATGTAGACAATCCTATAGAACTAGCTATAGGCCTTGACTATGGGAGTTGGAGAAAAACCAGAGAGAAAATCCCCTGTCCCTTTAGAAAAATAGAGTGAGATTTACTTGCTAAAGTAAGTTGGTTCCTGTTTTTCTAAAGCTCCTGTTTAACACACTTGACTGCTTGATGAGCCAAGAAAGTAGTCCCCAGATAGACTGCCAGACCAAAGAACTGAAATTTAGAACAAAGTCCACACCATAGACAGCAAAGATACTTGATGTAGGCTGCAAATCCACACCAGAGACAGCAATAATACTTGTATAGCTTGCAAGACTATAACAGAGAAAACAGTTGCCAAAGTTAAGTTAAATGAAGAACTCGCTTGCAACAAACACAGCCAATTGTGGCCAGAAAACAGTGAAAACTGAGTGAGGAACAATGATATCACCTCCGGATGGTTGTATGATGATTAAGGTTGCCCCAAACTGTCTTATTCACTATGTACACACAGACCACTAGCTAAGAGCCCATGCGCACCCACCAATCTGGCGCCTGTACCCGCCAAATTGCATAAAATACCCTCTTGAAGCACTCCCCAACCTCCTAAAACAGAGGCGGGCGGGCCGCCCGACGTTGGAGATGCCACCTGAGGCGGCCCGGCCTCCCTGAAGCCAGAAAACCAACAAAAACCACTAATCTACTTAGAAAAATTAGCTACAACTACTAAAACCTTTAAAACACGGAATTTTACTATAACAACATTGGGACATGAAATATAGAGAAAAATTAGCTCTATCCAATGGTACTAAGCACTTAACACTAAGACTTAAGGTTAGCCCGTAAAACACAAAAAACAAAATTAAACAGCAATCTTTTATAATGAAAAATGAGGAAATGACCCCTTAAAACTCAGAATATGAAAAATGTCTACATGACATAAAATATAGAGAAAAACCAGGGCTATCCAATGATAGTACCCACATACCCGCATACCCATTGTACACGGAATGAAACCAGAAAAATACCCAATTCCTTAACAGATGTCAAATAAGACATGCACAAACCGCGTCAAATCACACAACAAAGGCCCCCGCCAATGTTGGAAGACCACATCGGTTGGTATGGATCTAGCTGTTCCAGGGTCTAATCTAATTATTTTAACAATTTCTTAATAATTAATGGGTTTTAATACAAAAACAGGTTGTATTTTTTGTGGGATATTGGATATGATAAGGTCTATTGTAAAAAAAACTTATATTGTTTAAAAATATTCCTGAATCAGATGTGGGATAATCACTGCAAAAAATTGTAGCACTGTGGGCAATAAAATATAGGCACAAGCAGTAAAGAAAGGACCGAGTGAACCCTTTTTGTGCAGTGGGAATCATTAGAGTGGAATTGTGGATGAAAAATATAATTCATTATTACCATTTTATTTAATCAAAAAATTTATAATATTAAAAAGAACTATTGATTAATTGGTATTTGACCTTTGTGCCTCACTCATATTTATCATTTGATTGATTTTTGTCACCATTATGTTATTAATATTATAAGTATAGCAAAAACTTGTGTGCCCAACGCATACCGGGTGATGTTACACCTTTTATAATATTATTCAATAAAGGTAAAAAAATATGAAAATGATTTGTTTTACAAAAAATAAATTGATATACAAAAGCAATATGAGGGATAAAAAGGTATAATTAATCTCAAAGAGATCAATTATGAAAAACAAAATACTAGTAAAATTCTTGCTCTCAAGACCCAGTAGAAGTGTTGAAACAAATGGGAGCCATCAGGGCTAAATTTTAATAAGTGACTTTTTTTTTAAAGATAAAAAGTTATACACCTGAGGTCGGGAAGAACAACAGGTGGATGATTCAGCTAAACAAAACTAGTTGTAGTGAAGTTTAATAAAAAATGTTTTTTTGTTGACATATAGAGAATTGATCCCACCTGACTGCACATGACTAAAAGTGACCAGCTCAAGTTTGGTTAAACTTGTGCTGGACACTTTTATGATGGAGAGTAGCTTGGGTGAAAATTTTCTTTAGTTCCTTCATCTTGTATTTCTCATAAACATGTCTACTGGTATTTGATCAGTCTGTATCTTTCATATTTATCATCCGATTAATATTTTATCACCATTATATTATTAATGTTATTAGTATAGCAAAAACTTGTGTGCAAAACGCATACCATGTGAAGTTATACCTTCAATAATTTTTTAAAATAGATGTAAATAAATATGGAAAGGATTAGTTTTACAAAAATTAAATAGAAATTTAAAAGTAAAAAGAGGAATAAAAGAGTAAAATAAAAGTCAAAGAGTTAAAATATGAAAAAAATACTAGTAAAATTCCTGCTATCAAGAGCCAGTAGAGGTGTTAAAGCAAATGGAGCCATCAGGGCTTAATTGTAATAAGTGACCTTTTCTTTAAAGATAAAAAATTATACACCTGATATTGGGCAGAACAGAAGGTGGATGATTTAGCTAAACCAAACTACTTCTAGTTAAATTTGATAAAAAAATTTTTTGTTGCCATACAGAGAATTGATCCCATCTGACTGCACATGACCAAAAGTGTCCAGCACAAGTTCGGCTGAACTTGTGCTGGACACTTTTATGATGGAGAGTAGCTAGGGTGGAAGTGTTTCTCAGTACATCAGTTTTTTGTCTTTCACATTTCTATTGGGTTTTTAACTTTTTTTATCATTCATATTTATCTTATAATTAATTTTTTGTCACCATATATATTATTAATGTTTCTAGTATAGCAAAAACCTGCATGCCAAATGCAAAATTGGTGATGTTACACCTTTAATAATATTATTATATAAAGTTAAAAAAATATGAATATGTTTAGTTTTTAAAAAAATAAATTAATATTTAAAATTAAAAAGATTAATAGAAAAGTAAAATGAAAATAAATGGGATCAAATACGAAATAAAAAATACAAGTAAAATTTTTTCTATCAAGAGCCAGAAGTGGTGTTGGGACAGTTGGGGACCCCTAGGTCAAGACTTGGTCTAAACATACTTTTATGTATAGCTAACAAATTTTGACCTGAGGTTTGGACAGACTTCCAGGGGACAATTTTACAATATTAAACATTCTTTACTTCAATAATTGAGTGAAATATCAATTTTATTGCCATAGAGAGAATTTATCTCATATGACTTCATGCAAGCAAAAGTGTCCAGCACAAGTTCGGCCGACCTTGTGCTGGAAACTTTTATAATTGAAAGTAGGCATACAACAAATCTTCTTAAACTCAAAAGGGATTTCTTATAAACATTTCCACTGGAATTTGATATTTCTGTGTCATTTAAATTTACCATTTGATTAATTTTTTGTCATCATTATATTATTAACGTTATTACTATAGTAATAACTTGTGTGAAAAATGCATACCAGTTGGTGTTCCACCTTTAATCATATATTATTAAATAAAGTTATAAGACTATGAAAAAAATTTATTTTAAAAATTAAAAATTGATATACAAAGCAATATGAGCAATAAAGAAGTAAAATAAAAGAGATAAAATAAGAAAAAAAAATCTAAGGAAAATTCCCACTATCAATAACAAGTAGAGGTGTTAGATCAAATGTGCACCACCAGGGCTAAACTTGCACTATATTTTCTTTTTTGCTAAACCAAAGAAAGTGTCCTTATGAGTTTTGAAAAATCATCAGGAGGATATTTTGGCAATATCAAACTACTTCTTGTGCAATGATTGAGCAAAATGTCATTTTCATTTCCATAGAGTAAATTTATCCCATCTAACTGCATGCAACCAAAAGTGTCCAGCACAAGTTCGACCGAACTTATGCTGGACACTTTTATGATGGTGAGTATCTAGGGTGCAAGTCTTCTTCAGTTCATCAGGTATTCTTTCTAAAAAAATCCACTTTTATATGATCTTTCTGTGTCATTCATATTTATCATTTGATTCATTGTTTTTCACCATTATACTATTAATGTTATTAGTATTGAAAAAACTTGTAAGCCAAATGCATACTGGGAGATGCTACATCTTTCATAATCTTATTAAATAAAAGAAAAAAAAAATGAAAAGTATTAGTTTTACAATAAATAAATTGATATTTGAAAGCAAAAAAGGAATAAAAAAGTAAAATAAAAGTAATTAAATATGAAATTAAAAATTCAAATAAAATTTCTGCCATCAAAGATAATTTGAGTTTTCAGACCAAATTTGCACCACCAGTTCTGGATTTGGAATATATTTTCTCTTTTTAAAAATTAATTAAAGTTTCCACCTGAGGTTTTTCAAAAATTCAGGGGAAAGTATAGCAGTATAAAACTACTTCTTGTGCAATGATAGAGTAAAAATTCATTTTAACTTCCATTGAGTAAATTTATCCCATCTGACTGCATGCAACCAAAATTCTCCAGCACAAGATGAGCTAAAATTGTGCTGGATATGTTTATGATGGAGAGTAGCTAGGGTGCAAGTCTTCTTCAGTTAATCTTATATTCATTTTAGAAATGTCTATGGGTATTTGATCTTTCTGTGTCATCCATATTTATTATTTGATTATTTTTTAGTCACCATTATATTATTCATGTTTTTAGTATAGCAAAAACATGTGTAATGAATGTACACTGGGTGATTTTAGAACTTTAATAATATAATATAATAAATGTAAAAAATGTGAAAGTTATCAGTTTTACCAAAATAAAATTGATATTTAAAAGCTGAAGTATAAATAAAAGGGTAAGATTAAAATTAAAGAGATCAAACATGAAATAAAGATATTAAGTATAATTTCAGCTATCATGAGCCAGTAGAGGCTTCAGAAAAAATGGGCACCATCATAGATTAACATGGATCAAATTTAATTTTTACCAAAGGAAACAATTTTCTATCTTAGGATTTGACAAACTTCCAGGGGAAAATTTGTCCATATAAAACTACTTTCAGTGCAATGATGGAGTGATAATTCAGTCTTATTTCCATAAAAAGAGTTGATTGCGTCTAACGGCATGCAACCAAAAGTGTCCAGCACAAGTTTGGTAAAACTTGTTCTGAACACTTTTATCATGAAGAGTAGCCAGGGTGCAGGTCATTTTAAATCATCTGAAATTTCTTATAAACATTTCCACTATTATTAAATCTTTGTGCCTCACTCATATTTATCAATTGATTAATTTTTTGTCACCATTATATTATTAATATTATCAGTATAGCAAAAACTTGTGTGCCAAATCAATACTGGGTGATGTTACACCTTTTAAAAAATTATTAAATAAAGGTAAAAAAATATGAAAATGATTTATTTATCAAAAAAAAACTTCTATCCAAAAGCAATATGAGAGGAATAAAGTAAAATAAAAGAAATCAAAGATGAAAATTTAAATCCAAGTTAAATTCCTGCCATAAACAGAAAAAAGAGATGTTGAATCAAATTAGCACAATCAGGGCTAAACTTGAACTAAATTTTCTTTTTTGTAAAAATAAAAAAAAAATCCACTTGGGCTTTACCAAAACTTCAGCATGAAAATTTTGCCATATCAAACTACTTCTAGTGTAATTTTATATCAAAAATTTATCTTCATTTCCATAGAGATAATTGCTCCCATATCACTGCACCTGACCATAAGTGTCCAGCACAAGTTCGGCCAAACTTGTGCTGGACACTTTTATGATGGAGAGTAGCAAGGGTAGAGTTTTTCTTCAGTTCATCTAGTATTTCTTACAAACATGTCTACTGGTATTTTATATTTGTTCCTCACTCATTAATATCATTTGATTAAATTTTGGTCGCCATTATATTATTAATTTTATAAGTATAGAAAAAACTTATGTTCCAAATGCATACCAGGTGATGTTATGCCATTTATAATATTATTAAATAAATTTATAGAAATATGAAAATAATTAATTTTAAAAATTATTAATTGATATCCAAAAGCAATATTTGGAATAAAAAATTAAGTTAAAGTGATCAAATATGAAAAAAGAAATCCAAGCAATATTCCTACTATCAAAGGCCAGTAGAGGTGTTGAAGCAAATGAGAGCCATCAGGGATAAATTGTACTAAATTGACTTTTTTTTAAAGATAAAACATTGTGCACACGTGGTTTGGATGAAATCTAGGTAGAAAATTTGGCTAAGTAAAACTACTTCTAGTGAAGTTTTTTATCAAATAGTTTTTCTCCTTGCCATAGTGAGAATTGATCTCATATGACTGAAACTGACCAAAAGTGTCCAGCACAAGTTCGGCCAAACTTGTGCTGGACACTTTTTTGATGGTGAGTATCTAGGGTGCAGCTCTTCTTCAGTGCAACTGGTATTTTTTTAAAACATATCCACTGGTATTTGATCTTTCTGTTTTATTAATATTTTATCATTTGATTAATATTTTGTTACCAGTATATTATTATTTTTATTAGTATAGCAAAAAAACATGTGCCAAATGCTTACAGGGTGATGTTTAACATTTAATAATTTTATTAAATACAGGTAAAAAATTATGAAAATGATTTGTTTTACATAAAATTAATTGATATCTAAAAGAAAAAAAAGGGATAAAAAGAAATAGGTTGAATAATAGGGATTTTATATGAAATTCAAAATTCAAGCTAAATGCCTACTTTCAAGGCTCAGAAGAGGTGTTTGATAAAGTGGGAATCATCAGGAATAAAATTTTACTTAATTTAATTTTTTGAAAAAACTAAATGAAGTTTTCAACTGATTTTTTTCCAATATTTAGTTGGACACTTTGTCTATATCAAATTACTTCTAGTACCATGATTGACCAAATTTAATATTCATTTCCATATGCAGAATTGATCCCATATGGCTGGACCAGGCCAAAGGTGTCAACCACAAGTTTGAGAATTCTTCTAGTGGACACTTTTATGATGGACAGTAGTAGGATTCAAGTCTTCTTAAGTAATCTAGTATTCCTCATAAAAATTTCCAACTTATTTTTGGCCAAAAATCAGGTGGAAAGTTTGTCCATATAAAATTACTTCTAATGCCATGATTGACTAAATATTGATTCTCATTGCCATATAGAGAGTTGATCCCATATGACTGTATCTGGAAAAAGTGTCACCACAATTTTTGATAAACTTAAGTTTAAAAATTTTATGATGGAAAGTAGTTGCAAGTCTTCTTCCTTTCATCAAGTAATCCTCATAAAAATTTCCACCTGTATCTTGGCCAAACTTCAGGTGGACACTTTGGCCATATTAAATTAATTTCAGTTCCATGTTGATAAAAAACTGATACTTATTGCCATATATAGATATTAAACCCATCAGACTGTGCCTTTCCAAAAGTGTCTACCAGAAATATGGCTAAACTTCAGTTGGACACTTTTTTGATGCAGAGTAGCTAGGGCAAAAGTATTCTTCAGTTAATTTGGTATTCATAATAAATTTATACTCCTGAAGTTTAGCCTAAATTCAGGTGGACAATTTTGGAAAGCACCAGTTAGTCACTATCAATCAAAAAAGTGTTCAACAAAATTTTGGCTAAACTTGTGGTGGACCCCTTTGATCAGCCACAGTCAGATGAGATCAAATCTTTAGATGGAAATGAGGATGATGTTTTGGTCAATCATGGAAATAGAAGTAGTGTGATGTGGCCAAATTACCCCCCTGAAGGTCAGACAAACCTCACAAGGACACTTTTTAGCAGGGAGTGACTGAGAAAAATCCATTTATCAGAAGGAAAATCTTTTATTGGATAGATGCTAAGGTTTCATACTTGTGTATTATGGTCAGTATTAATTTTGAAAGTGTCTGTCCAAGCAATTTCATTGCCCATCATGACACATTTTGTTTTAAATGTTTCAAACTGCGTGATACAGTATTAAGGTGTCACATAGTATAATTAAGTTCTATTAAGTGCCCTCCTATGATGCCTAAATTTATAATTTAATATCTTACATAGTAATTTTTTTATATAAATTCATCAATATTTTATTTTATTATCAAATTTAATAGAGCAAGTATTTTGAATTATTATAGATGCATAAGCTTATGTTAGATCAATTTGTGCTCATCAGAGGACAAAAATCATGTTGTAGAGGATCAAATTGTGCGTAATTTGGAATCAGTTGATATTCTGTCTATAATCAATCTGAGAATAAATGTAAATCTAACTCTAATTTACTTATGTTTATAAAGTATTCATAAACCTGGCATAATTAAGGGACAATCTAAATTTCAAGAGAGGGGATCGCTAGAAATTCACCCCTAGATTTCCCGTGGTGGTTTATTCAGTATATGTATTATAAAAATATTTTTATTTTTTTCTATTTTCACTCCTTACTTTTAATTAAAATGTCTTAACTTTTTTTTTATTGTTTTTTTTGGGGTGAGGGAGTTTCAGCCCAGATATCTCTAGGACTGAGTATTTCTTATGCTTAAAATAAGATAACCTTAAGTAAATTAAGCTTATATCTTAAAAAATAAGGTTAAAATAATAATATATATTATTATATTATATATATATATAATTATTATTCTATTATACAACTTATAGTAGTTTAAATAGCTTATCCATAGCCTAATAATACTTATTAAGGTGTTAATGGAGTCATAATATACTTATCTTAAGTGATATGAAGTAATTATTGACATACATAAGCTTATATGTATACATAAATCTCATATTCAGTGAAATATGCAGTATATTATGTATATTTAGGTATATAAGTGAGTTTTAGCCCCTTAATAGCCTATAACCTTTGTTTTTCTGCTTATTTTAGGTCATATGGACAAAATCAGTGGACTCACAACGCCTAAAGAAGCATAGACACCTATATCAGGCGCATACACCCAGTCTGGACAACTTAAATTACTTCCTTGGATGGTTATTCACGGATTTATGGGTTGGAAGGACATTTCTGGGTTAATGTGGATGCTTGGGGATGTTATTGGGGGATTGGACATTTTATTTGTTTCCTTTATATGCTTTTGGTTTCATTAAATCTCTTTTTGATTATTTATTTTACCTGTTTCTTTATGGTATCTGCTTTTATCTGGATTTTCTATTTGTGGTATAGATCTGTGGTATCATTAATAGTGATGGAGGGTCCTTACTGGAGGTCTGGGTGTTGAATCTGCTTGAATTGAACACCATAGGGAGGTGATGGGCCCTCACAGTGCTGTAATTGCCGGGGATAGCAGTGACATCATCTGGATTGAAGGTCTGTGCACTCCAGTGGATTTGGGTATAAGTAAGGAGGGATTTTGACGGTTATTTATCATCATTCAATTACTACTATTCAAACAAAACACTACTATACAATTATTAGCATTCAGAAATATATTATAAAAGCCATTATAAATTGATATTATCATTATATAAGCTATAACTATATTTTATTCATCTATTTTCCACCACTAGCACACATTTAAATCCAAGTATTGTGAGTTTTATTTGAGTATAACTATTTTATTAGTCTTCCCCTGAGGTTTAATCACTAAATTGTTTATCAATAAGTAGTAGGACCATAAATAAACACAATTATATCATACTTATATACTAGAATATACTGACACATACCACTTAATAAGTTTTTCAACATTATATTGCAAAAGTTTTACCAGGAATGTTTTCCTTCTTTTTTTATTTCTTTAAACTCATGATCTCTTTTCTTGTAAAATACAAGTTTCATAATTCTTCTCAGAAAATACAAAAACTTAAAATGTAATTCAAAAATATTTCTTCATCACAAAAGTCTCCTTTGAAGCAAGCCCCTTGTCTGAAAAATAAAATTCTGGACAGCTGAAAGAGGATGATTATCTCATCATTATTAATTTCCACAAAGTTAAATGAAATTAAAATGCATGTATTGGATTGGAGAAGTACTCTTATATTGGATTTACAGCTTCATCAAACTTAAATGGCTTCTTGTTGATGGAAACTGAGGTAAAGAATAAAACAAGAGGGAGAATTGACATCAATCCTATGAAAATGAAGGAGAGATTCAGAATATAACAATGAGAATATAAGAAGGCTCATTTTTCTAACACTTTAACTGGGTTTATTATTGATTATGATGATTTTGATGGTGGAATTACTTTTGTTTCTTAAAGGTACAATGTCATGTTTCCTTTCTATGAGGAAATGGATATTCTTTTTGGTTCCCATGATGATGTCAACCCTTGTTTTCTACATGATAATCCTAAGGATATACCCTCTGGATCTCAACCATCCAAAAATCCTCCTGACACACCTGTACTCCCAAGAAATCAATCCCCTGAAACCCCTTACACTAGTTCAGCTTAAGATTATCTTGACTTCAAGCAGAAGAATTATCTCAGAGCAGATATGAGTCCTAAGAGCTCCTATTTTTTGATTTACGTTTAATTTTTATTTTTTCAAAAATTAATTTCTTAATTACTCATTAATTATTTTTCTAGTATCCTATTCAAACAGTAATAATTATAGAAATGAGAATTCTACTTTAGAAGCTGATTCAGATGAGCTTCCTGAACCCTCAAGCTCAAATTACAAACTTAATCATCAAGTGTCAACTTCAAAGAACTTGAATCATCTTTTAAAATGTGTAATACTTCAATCAGATCTTTGGGCTCCCTTGATATTTATTTTGAGAAAAAATATATAAGTAACAATTTTTCTTTATATATCTTGTTCAATAACATGTAAGAATTGTTCCTTATATATCTTTTTCTATAACATATTTATTTATTTTATGTATTAAATTTTCTCTTAGAAAAATCTACTATTTCAAAAAAAACCCTTGACTTTGAAAAGATGAATTTTGATGATATGCTATTTAAAGATCAGAAGTCCTTAGATTTTTTGTAATTTTTTTTGATTAAATCAAACATTGAAAAGGACAAATTTGAGGTGAAAGAGATGCAAAGAGTTGATCTTCACACAGTGAAAACAAAAGAATGTGAATTTCAAAGAGAATTGATGTCATGCTGAGCTCAAGTACAGAGATTTCAATATCTTGATTAGTAAGTCTTCTAGAGGATTTCAATAGTCCAGTATGAATTGATATATATTCCAATATAATGTTCTCAGTAGTTTAATCTCACTTTTTATCAATGGTATACAGCTTACAGTTGGTAGAAAAATAGAACTAATGATTACAAAGAATATTGAAAAGACTTTAATATTACTAATGAATATGTATTGTAATTTATTGGTTATATGTTAAAAAGTTGATTTAAAAAGTATGTAGAATAATAGACCAAGAGCCTCCTTCTTATATACCCATAAATCCCTAATGTCCACCCCTTGCCATTAGACCTCTATCCCCAGCTATAACAGCACTCTGATGATTCTCATATCCTTATGGAGTCCGCTTAATGCAGTTTCAAAGGCCTAGTAACTAAAGGACTTTCCCATGCAAAAGAAGAGCCATTTCACAGGCCAAAAAATGAAAATAACATGGGATAATCTATCAAAATATAGAAATAAACCAAAAACAGAATATATGTGTATTATTCTTTAAATAAAAATACTTATAAAGGAAAGAGAAGAAGAGAAAATAGCTTCTAAATTAGGGGGATCATCAATAGACATTAAACAATAAGAATAACAATTTTTCCAATGAACTTCTCATTTAAAAATACCCAATATATCCTTTAAACCCATTAAGAAACTAGAAAAAGGCATGAAAAGTGGGGTAAATGACTGTAGAGTCTTTTCAGGTGCTTGCATGGTTAAATCCTTGACTATTTAGGGCATTAAGAACGTTTTAGGCATGATTGTGATTTTTTGTGGTTGATATTGAGACTAATGCAATTATAAGTGCATATAATGAAGTTGGTGCATGTGTAATGAAATTAGGAGACTAAATAAGCATCTCTTTCCTAATTTAGAGTGATTAAACATAAGATGCATGTATCCAAGTGAGTAGTTTGTGTGAAATTGCTAAATTTTTAATTAATGAAGATATGTATGTGGGATAAATGAAGGCAGTATAAGTCCAGTACATATAAGCCAATTCTAGCATAAAATTTTATCAATTTTTTAAAGAGTTATTTGAAAAAATTTAAGTTGACAAATAAAATGGGCTGAATAAAGCTAAATGATCTTTCAAAGTGCAATTTTAATATAATCAAATTTTCAGTGCATATATCCAGCTTTTAAGTCTTTTAAAGCACATTTAACAGTTGTTTCAAAATAATAATGTAGAAAACAACTTTAAGCTCATTGAAAAATTATCTAACCTTATTTCTAAGGTACATAAGATTACCCTAACTTATTCACACCTAATATTAAGTACAAAAGACCTATGAAAGGTGAGTATATTCATGTATCTAAGGCATTATAATAGCATATACTGTAGTATAAGACTTATTTCACTTATTTATACCTATTTTATACACTTGATTATTGTCTAAATGCCTAATGAATGTGTCTAGCATATTTTATAAGATTATTTTACTCAGAACTGGCTATATCCAGGCTGACAAATAAAAATTCTTGAATTGGAAAAGAATGAAAATTAAAAAAAAGGATTCATTACAGAATGTATAAAAAATAGCCAATCTTATGAGGATATTAAAAAACTAATTAGTTTTTTTGATTGATTAATTGCTTTTTTTGATGGTTGACTCATATTTGAAATGTTATTCTCATTTTCTCTGATTATATTCACTTCCCCCTCTCCATAGCTTCAAATTGCATATTTTTAACAGCCATTTTGCATTTGTCATTAAAATTTCTGCTTTACTGTCTTCATTTGTTTCTTCTCCCTCCAAAATTTTCAATTGTATATTTCTCCTTATTGCATAACATTTAATTCAATCACTCCCCCAATGGCTTAAAAATTTGACATTCCCTTTATTCACATTTTGCAAAATTCCTCATATCCTTTTTTGGCATTTTTTTTTGATTTTTTGGCCCTTAGTGAAATCTTTAGGATTTTTAGGATTTTTTTGTAATATTTGACAGTCATTTTTGTAATTTTTTGCTATTATTTTTAGGAATTTATTGGCATACTTTGCCTGCATTTTTCAAATATTTTTTGTAAAGGTTTTTAATATTGTTTTCAGGTGTTTATTAAGGTAGTTTTCAGGTATTTTTGGAGTATTTATAAGAAATTTTTAGATATATTCTGAATGTGTTTATTAGCATATTTTTCAGGATTTTTTGTCATTGTAGAAAGAATCATACAGTTGCCTTGCTGTAAGAATAATATAAGGGAGTTGAGAAACATAAGAAACCCCTTTCCTATTAAGTAAAGTAAGAGTTCTCAAATAAATAAACTTAAATTTTTAATAGATAAAGGAAAAAATTTTTTATCAGTTTTTATTGATGCTTTTGAAATTTTAGATTGGTGTTCTTTGAAAAATATAGTGAAATACAACATAAAGTTGTACCAGTAGAAAGATATTTAAATTATTGTATTTATATGTTTTTATAAGGATTTATATTTTATGAATATAATGTTGATTTTGATATACTTTGGTTTAGAAATTTCTAATGGTACCCTAAAAGTATATATTTATGAGCTGTTGAGTGAAATTATTTTTATTATAAGTAAAAATGTTATTTTATGAGGATACAAATAAATCTTCACTTAAATTTTAATGGCTGTTAGAAATACATTTTTGGTGGTTAAATTTAAGTTTTATTCCTATTGATTTTCTATAAAGTCAGGTTTTCAGCCAAATATATGTGTAAACCAGTCACATGTCTTAGTCTTCCCTCTCAGACATGTCCTGAAGCTCATTCAGACTTCCAGACTCAATTGATAGCTACAAAATACTGAAAAATCTAGAAAATTATTATTAAAGATAGCTAAAAATATGAAAAAAAAAATTCCTGATTTTTCTGTAGCCCATGTAGCCCTATTAATTGAACTAAAAATCATCAAATCTGAGTAAATTATACAAAATAAAAAATTCATAAAATCACTAAATAAAATTATTTAAGTTATTAAATAATCATGAAGAATATGGGGAGATTCAAAAAGGTTCTTGAAAATAAGGAATATCTTTTAAATCCACTTTTGATCTCTTGAAAATATTTTTTACTGTAAAATTAACATCTAAACCTAAGTTTTAAAATAAGAAATTTTGCATTGTATCCAACAAATGTTCACCAATATAAAATTATTATAAAAATAAAATAGCCTCCGGGAATTACTAAATGAGTGTCTAGTATTTTTTTACATAGGCTGTTACTGCATTACTAGACTTCAGAATACCACAGTGTGATTTTAAGGCATTTATTGGCATATTTTTCAGATATCTTGCAGGAATTCTTAAGGAGCTTTTCAGGGGTTTTTGGCAATATTTTGAAGGCTATTTTATGTAGTTTTTAAGATATCTTTCAGGCTTCATTTAGGAATTTTAAAGGAATCTTTGGAGGCCTTATTTTGGAATTTTTTGGCTTTATAGAATGATGTTTACCAAAATTAATGAAGATGGATACAGTTCCTGCTCATTATCTTCTCTAACTTCAATCTCTTCCTCATCACTTTCCTCTCTATCCTCAGTCCTATCTTCAATAAATTTGAAACAAACATCCAAAAAACAGAAGAAAAATCTTAATGAAATAAAAAATAGTGTGAATATTTCTTTTGTCACTTAACTGGTGTTAATTTTTTCAAAACCAGTATTCACCATGAAATATGGGGGGTGGACTTGCTAGCAAGTCTTCAACCTTGAACCCTAATTAATATCTTATTCAGCATACATTGAAGAAGTGATGAAACAATCATGAAAAAGGGATGAATCTTGACTGAAATTACCTTGATAGCAATATGAAAACAATTGAAGTGGTGATGATAATAGTTTAAAAAATGTGGGAGTCTTTTTGAAAAATTATAATATTAAAATGTAAAAAAAATATCAGTAAATGCAAATCATACAGTGATAAGAAATTTATAGCAGATATTACATGGTTGAGTAACTAGGAGGAGAAATAATTCTTTCACAAGATGCAAGCTATATAAGCCCCTAATCATGTAAATATAATAACACACTTTAAAAAATTAAAAAATAATAAAAATTAGTAATACCTAAACTTTTCAACCTAATCAAAACCTGTCCAGTAACTTTTATACCAAGTAGGGGGTATCAAAGTTGAATGATCTGCAATTAGGGATCAGAAATTTTTTTTTCCAGGATAAAACATTATTAATTGCAGAAGATATTTATCAACCAGCCCCAGGGCTAGTGGATAAGAGATTCATGATTATGCATCATACCGCCTCTTATACCCCAATTTTCATTCCTAATTCCTGATACCAAACTCATCACATCCATGATGGATTTTTAAGAAATTCATATGACTTAAAATTGCTGATGCCATCCTTAAGTCTTTCCCCACTATATGCAAATTAATTTTAATGGCAAACACTTAAAGTTTTTATCTATCTACACACCCTAAATGCGCATTTGGCAGTGAATTCCCACTTCCCTCATCACATGAGCCTTCCACCAGCAACTATGAAACACTTCTCTACTAGGCAGTACTTCACTCAACTATGAATGCTATTGCTTTAATTTTAGTTTTTTACTATAAAACAGACTCTGATTTGGAAGATGCTTTAGCCTATTTTTCTTTTCTTTCCAAAGACATTACATAAACCCAAGGGAGCCAAATCTTCATCATCATCCCAGATATAATCTCTTCTCCGTTCTCAACATTCCTCAACTAAAATTCACTCAACTATTTAGATTTTCTCCTGATTCTTTCATCAAACTTTATAAACTCATCTCCAAACATCCTATCTTTCATAATGATTCTCAAAATAAACAGTGTGATCCTGATATTCAACTTTCTGTTGCACTATGTTTCTTTGCCTCAAATGGAAATGGTGCTGCTGTAAAACTGTTTGAAAATATCTTTAGCATAGGATATGGTATGGTGATATTATACAACAAGCGCTGTATAATTACCATCCTTTCCCTGAAGTCTCAAACACTTGCTTGGAAAACTCCACAACAGCGACTTAAATCCTCTCAAGTAATGCAAGCTGTAGTTTTCCCTGGCTGTGTAGGTTCTGTTGATGGCACAACTAAACCCCTGAGTCAAAAGCCTGCTCATGATGGAAACCATTATTTTGATTGCACAAAAAGGTTTCTTCAAAATGTTCTCCAATTTCACATCTTTCATGAACTAACTTTTAATCTTCTTTGTAGATAATCTATTGCCATTAAAATTGACTGTGACTTCAAAAAAAGATTATTTCTTTTCATAGTGGCTGCCCAGGCTCATGTCATGACTCCTCCATATTCCAAAGAATCAGGATTTCTCAAAGTCATTACTCATACTTTGATGAATCTCAGTACCTCCTTGCAGACTCAGCATATGAAAGTGGAAAGTACATTATACCTGATTTTCATGGTGCAAATTTAGAAAATTACCCCCAAAAAAATTTTAATTATCACCTTGCACAATCAAGAGCGCTGATTGAGCATGCTATTAGGATTTCAAAGGGAAGATTTTCTAGTCTCCACAATCTCAGAATCCAATTTCAAAAAAACTTGGAGATGAAAACAAAAAATTATTGGGTCATGACTTGCATTATACTCCACAAGATTCTAGCTGACCTAAAGAATGATTGGAATGATCTTTATGAAGGAGAGGATCCTTAACCAGCACCAGCTCTCCCCTTTCTTGAATCACAAAATATTTATTCAACCAGCATAAGCTCTGTCTTTATGCCAATCACACTCCACCATTTTGACACACAACCCTTTTAATTTTTTGTTTTCATACTCTCCAAATGTCGACTTTGTTTACCTTATTCACTTGGCTTGTTTTTTTTGTTGCATATTCTTTTTTTTTTTTTTGGAATTTACGGTGAATATTACTATTTTGGATGGCTCATTGGTTTTCTTACACCAGCTCAACACTACATCACATATTTTCTGAAATCACATAATTTTTTACTGTTTCTTTTTTTCATTTATCCCTCATATCCTTTTCCTCTTTTCAACCAACATCCCTAAAAAATTTGATTTCATTTATTTTCTCATCTGATCTCTCCAGGTAAGTCATTTTATTCTTTTTTTGATTTTTTGATTGCTAATTATATTTTTTTTTGGTTTTTATTTCTGTTTTTCTTATTTTTTTTATCTAAATTATTTTTGTAAGTGTTTATTTTTGATTTCAATGGTACCTTTTTCTCTCTCCCTCTTTACTTTCTTTTCTAGCTCCATCACCCTACTCTTCATCCCTCCTTGGCATGGTCATTATCCCCCCTTTCCCCTATTTTACTTTTTTTGGCTCCATGTCATTAAAAAACATACATTTCACACTCTTTATGCATTTCACTTACTCCATATTCAATTTCCCCACAATTCCAACATCAATCTTTCTCACTCTATTTATCCTACTTTTCAATCAAGGTAAGTTTCATCTCCTTTTTTTCATACCTATATTATATCTCATTCCTTTTATGAAAATTTCATACTTAAATATATTTATGACTCTTATCTGTATAAAAGTGAGCTTATTAAACTCCTTTTGTTCCCATCTCCATTACCACTTTTCAAGTTTTTGTAAAATTTTGAAAATCAGACTATGAATTAGGGTTATGTTTATTCAAGTATAATGTTCTTTTTAATAAAGATTCTCCTGAAGGCTACCTTTCATTTACCAAAAACAGGTTTAAAGTTGGTTCAGTGGTTGCTGAGATATTGACTATTAAATTTGAGCCTTTTTTTCCCAATTTAAATTTAAATTCATTTTTTTATGTAAAAGTTAGGGTTAGGTTTATTTAAATCACATATCCTTTAACTGAAGATTCTACTAAAGCCTATCTCTCATTTTCCACAAACATATTTGAATTAGGTTCAGTGGTTGCTGAGATTTTCACCTTTGAAGTTGAGCCTTTTTTTTCCCAATTTCACTTATCTTATTTTACATTTTTATATTGCATAATTAGAGAATAAGGATTCTGAAACTCATATATGATTATTATCTAGGCTTTTATCTCCCTCTTTTTGGACTTTTCATCATCACTGTTCAAGTTTTTGTGCAAATTTGAAAAGTAGAGTCAGAATTAGGGTTAGGTTTATTTGAATCAACTGTCCTTTTAGCTGAAGATACTTTAAGGTTAAATAAACAAACTAAATTTTGTGAGATTTATTTTTTTGGTTTTTGACACAATATTTTTGTTCAGAGAAGAAAATGTCTATTTCATCAGAATCAGCTCTTACTTCTCTATCATCATCCTCTTTTTAAAATTTAACTTCATTTAAATCATCATAAAATTTTTCAGAGAAAAAAATTTCTATTTATTCCGAATCACCTCTTACTTCTCTATTATTATCTTCTTTATCCTCTTTATCATCTTTTTCAAATTCAACTTCATTTCAATCATTGTACAATTTTTCAGATAAAAAAATGTCTATTTCTTCAGAATCACCTCTTACTTCTCTATCATCATCCTTGTCATAATCCTCTTTATCCTCTTTATCATCTCTTTCAAATTCAACTTTCTTTCAATCATCATCCAAAATATCAAAAAATTAATGATTTTTGAAGTCAGAAGAGTAAAAGAAATTTGAAAAAAAAATTCATTTTGATTTCTTAATTGGCCATATATCAAATATCAAGTACTATAAAACTAGAGTGCATCAGAAAAATTTTCATCCAAATGAGTTACCAGAAGGTTTAAAATATTTTAACAAATCAGGGGACAATCAAATTAAAGCAGTAATCAGTAATTATTTTAAACCTCAATTTATTTATGAAAAACATTCTTTCAATGGTTCAAAATATGAAACCTTTAATTAACTATCCAATCTCATAATAACACTATATCAATTAGATTTGGCTTGTTTACCATTAAGGAATACAAATTTTTCAGGTGGTATTATGATTGGATTTGGTCGGAGACCAGGATTTCTTCAAAGCTATTCTATTGGTATGTCTGATAATATATGTTTTTTTCTTAAAACAATGTCACTAATTTTATTTCCATATATGTCTATTCTTTACTTAAAAATTTCTATAAAGCTGAAAAAGATGACAATTTTTGCTTATGGGACACCTTACCTTCTTTCAATACTTTTATTTCTCTTTTCCTCAAAAGACTCTGTAATAAAACTTTTGAAAAGAATCATCAACTTTTTACCAAAGTTGGAATAACAACTTGGTAGAAATTAGTGACCAATATCTTTTATTTTTAAACATTATTATTACTCATTCAGGATTCCACAATAAGATTCATATCAATATAAATGATTCCAATTATCTTACTTTTGGAATTTTCTCATATATCAATCCGATAACTGGACAACTTATTCCATACCCAGCTAAAATAAAAGTTTATGGGTTATACCTTTCAGATAAAAACTGTATAATTTATTTTGGATTGGGAACTGGAATCATTGAAACTATTTGGAACTTGTAAGCCAGGCTATCTCAGGAGCCCTTAATTTATATACTAAATTACTCGAATCATTTTAGAGAATAATGCTATACATTTTATGTAGTTACATTAAAATATCTTATTGATTAAAACTATATAAATATTTTATAAGTAAAATAATTGTTATATTCATTTTTAAGAAAAATTTTATTACAGAGAAAGAAATTATATTCTGTAACATCATGGTGCATTTTGTATGTATTTAATATTTCTAAATTAATAAATTAATAATTTAAAATTATATTATAAGTGTAATAATAAATTTAACTTATAAAGTAAATATAATTTAAATAATAAAATTTATATAAACTAAATACAACTTATCATATAATACTATCCATTAATATTGAACGCTTCCTTTACCCTTAAGTGTGTCACTAAAATTACTAAATTAATTAAAATACTTATTTAATATGATAAATTGAAATTCTCACTCTAAATAAGTTATTTTATTAAATTAATTAATTTTTTCAATTCAATTAATAATTAAATTAATTGAAATAGTTAAAACAATTAATTTTCTTTTCTTTATACTGAATTAAGATATATTATATACATTAAAGTGTGAAAATAATTCCTTTTGTTTTAATTAAGCCCTTTTCAGCTATATGTACTACCTGTTTAAGATTTTCTTTCTCACAGTTCTCAGGCTTCTGACTTACGTAGTTATCTATTATCTTAATTGTTTTGTTTTGGGATTTTATGGTGGGAAATTGGTTCCTTATTCATGGGCTTAAATTGTTGTTTCAATTTTTCACCTTATTTTTGAATGTTTCAATTAAATTAAACTACTTTTTTTTTAAAAATTACTATATTCTTTATAAATACAATTGAGACGCTTGAGATAGTCTTCTTGCCTATAAAAGGGCCTTTGAATCCTCTCTGTCAGTCATCACTTACATTACATACATTTTACAAACTTACAATACATTATTTTTTTTAGCATTATAATTCTAATATAAATAATCAATAATTAATCTAAGGTTGCTTTAAGTTTATTAATAGTAAATATTGTTTGCCACACAGAGAAGACATGCTTACCTTATTAAAACTTTTACTAATTAACTAAACCTAACTGTTGCGTTATTCTTCATAAACTATAGTTGTATTACTCTCATTTTGTTTTAATTCTTTAATTAAATTATATATTTTTTTCATTTCTTTCTTTATTTTGTTGTCCTCTCTTTAGTTCTTCCTTTTTCTCTGTTCCATTTCTTCTTTTTCTTCTCCTTTTTCTAGAGGACCTGCCAACAGAACTCTTCTAAGGATAATCACCAAACAACAAAAGCTTCCCCTGGTTTGGAATCTTGTCACAACTTTACTCATTTTGGCTGCTCCTTCCAAATTAGGGAAAAACTAATCCAACAAATCAATAAGGTAAAAAAAGAAGGTAAATTTAACAGATGTAAAAGAACTTGATGTAGACCAAAAAAGTATGGGGATAAGTAGAGTCATCAAATATTTTTTATTTTTTCATAAATATTTTATAAATAACTCTTACATTTCAAATTCTTAAAGTAAATTAATGGCCCTACTACCCTGTGTTGTATAAATGGGAATCATGACAACATTTATTTGTTTCATGAGGTTCCTCAGCCTACACTTGTGGAAAGTCCCATACATTTGTTTCTAGATGTATCCAAATTTTGGCTAAAGGAATCGTTATGGTAAGGTAAACTCTTACAGTCGCCTTGCTGTAAGCAGAATCCGGAGGAGATATGTGGATTTAGCTGAAAACCCTGTCCTTCCAATAAAAATAACAAAATGGGAATTCTAAATCACTAAGCTAACCAGTCTACTTGGATCTGTTTGATAAAAATAATGAAACTCTAAAATAATTAACGCTTATTGAGATTTAAAGAAAGTGGCTGTTGAGAAAGAAATACTGATTACAACAATTAAGGTGTACCAGTGAAAGATCTGTAAAGATTGACTTTTATGTTTTTATAATAATTTGAATTTTTATGAGACAGCAATAATCAAGTCCCAGCGACAAAGACCTTTCTAAAGATACCCTGTATGAAGTGTGTTTTAAATTGTTGAATAGTATTTCTAAAATGTTAAATATAAAAAAATATAAAGTTATAAGGGTATTACAATTTATTTAATTTGTTGAGTAATAAAAAATGAGACTGTGGTGGTTAATGATTAAGCTGTATGATGTTTTTCCCCTCCTCAATTTCGAGTTTGAGAAGCGCTTAAGTATTCCTAGTCACGTGCCTAAGTTTTCCCCTCCAGAGCTCTTCCAGAGTCAATCCGGAGCCCGTACGGAGTCCGTACGGAGTCGAAACGGAGTCCGTCCGGACTTCCGGACTCAATTAGAACCTTAAAACTATAATAAAAAATTTAGAAAAATTACACATAATAGGGCTACTTCCCCTTTACATACCAAACTAATTTTCGTAGTCTGCGCAGCTCTAATTACCCCGTGAAAATTCATCGAAGTTAAGTAATTTCTGAAAACGTAAATATTTCTATAAAACTTTAAAATTCATTTAAAAATATAAGAAAAATAGTAAAAATTCTGGGAAAATTTCCCAAGGTTCTTGAGTGACTTGACTTGATACTTATAAATTTTTCAGACCGTAAAAATAAGTTTTCTCCGCAAAATAAATTGTATTTGTGTAGGCATTTGCTCATGACCAATTTCTTCATATTTTAAACTCCAATAAATTAAATAAAACCCTTTTATAAAAAATAATAACGCCAATCTTGCACGCCGTAATAACTCCATTTACATATTTAGGTGCCGTACTAAACTTTAGGCTACCACATCCTCCCTCCAATCGAGAATGTCCCCATTCTTAAAACTTTGCATAAGTGGTCGAACACAATATTCATCTTTAACCTTCAACCACCATCTTCTTTAATCAACTATAAAATTCATCTTCATCAATATGTCTTCCAAAGAACTTGTTGCTCCATGTGAACTCTGCGCTCGATACCAGGTACCTTGTTTAATGTCCAACCCTAATCTTCCTGGCAGAACAGCTTGCGACTTATGCCGTGTGAAAAAAGTCAAATGCAACTGGCAAATAGTTCCTTCTAAAACAAACATATATTTAGGACCAGCAGCTCTCCCTGATCCCTCAACTTCTAAAAAGCGATCCAAAATTCCTGTCTTCTTAAAACGAATAAGATCAAAAACAGCTTCAAAAGTTCAATCTTCATCAACGGATCCCGGCCTAATTTTGCCTTCACAAGATCCTAATCCTATAACGCCAGTACCCCCAACTAACTTTGCTGAGACTATGTTTCCTGGCTCTAAATGTAAGACCCTATTTATCTTACTAAAAAAACTTTTAATAAAAATTGACTAAACCTATGACTCAATAACATATTTGAACTTCTAGCTGTCGAAATAACCAACACTGATGATGTTGGTAGAGTGAAGACGGACTATATCAATCATTACCCAAATTTTCATTGCTATCTTTTTCTTGACTTTACTAATGAGTTGAAACGAAAAATGCTGGCCTATTTTCAAGAAACTCCAGCTAATAACCATGAAGACCTCATGAAAAGAAGAATTTTAATGCAAAGCTTTGATAATGATGTAGAACAATTTCAATGAAATTATCTTTTCTAACAGTATAACTTGATAAAATTTTGTTTTTGCTTGGTCTTCTTAAACTTTCAACATAAATGATGTTTTCTTTCTTCTCTGGCTTGATATAACATAAAATAAAATAATATAAATCTTGTGATGATTCCACTACTGAGAGCAAGGTTTGAATCCCTTCAGACTCCCATATACCAGTCTTCCTTCTTGTCACAGCATTGAGAGAGTGGATCTTCCTATGAGCCAAATACTCCTGATTCCAACCTCATAGGGCCCCCCACTGAGCCGAATTCTATGATTCCAATCTAGCCATAAGGTCCTCCAAGCTTCACACCAAAAAAAATGGCCTAACTATGAGGCACTAAAAAAAATCATTCCCTAAAATCCAACTACCATCCTAACTTCTGATTCCTTCATCACAATTTTCAAACTTTGCTATACAGCAAACCCATAAAATACTTTTGCCAGGCTTCCAATAATAATATTAACTTTAGACCATGTTAAAGCGCCACAAATTTCACCTAAATAACCATTATGCTTTCCTTAGCATCATCACCACCTAAAATTTTAACCTCCTAAAGCTATCAGCACCCAATTCCAGAAATAATTGAATAACCAGTTTAGAGTCTTAGTGGACAGTGATAAATTAAAAGATTGAATTGAGTTATCCAAACAAGATTGACATTCCAATTTAAAGTCTTGGTAGACCAAACATATAATCAATTGCCAGTTTATGGTCTTGGTGGACCAAAGATCGTTTAAGTGCATAAATATCTTGATATATTCCTAAGTAAGGCCTAGGCTTGACCAAAGATTGAATAAATTTGATAATCCAGTTTAATGTCATAGTGGACCAAAAATTTGATCGACAAGTAATCCAGTATAAGGCCATAGTGGTCCAATGAATGTTGAATTATCCTGCAGATATTAATTTTCCAGTTTAAAGTCATAGTGGACTAAACAATGAATGAACTACCAGTTTAAAGTCATGGTGGACCAAACATTTAATCGATAAGAAATCCAGTTTAAGGTCATGGTGGACCCAACACTTGTTAATAGTCCAGTTTAAGGTCTTGGTGGACCTAACAACTTCTCTATCCTTGAACCCAGATTTTGCCACCAGCTTTCTTCATCCTAGTTTCAAGTTTTCTTCTTCAAAAAAATATCTCCTAACAAGATGAAACCTTCTGACTTCATTGCTTCAGCTGATCAATCTTGCAAATACTGTGCCTTCACCCATAGGGAATGTATCTTCTCTTTTAACTGGCAAAAGCACACTTATAACAGGGCCTGTTTATCCTGCTATGAGAAGAAAAGAAAATGTTCTGGCTTGAACTGTGGTTCTTTCCCCATCACTGCTACTAGCTTCGCCGCCTTCTGCAAACCTCTTCCTTCTTCTTCACCTTCTACTCCACCCCCTATTCCATCAACCTCTAAAGATCCCATCCCTTTTTCTCCATCAGCCTATTTAAATCTTTCTCCATCACCTAATCCTCTGGGTCCTTCTCTCCAATCTAGACTTGCTGCTACTCCCCCAAGAACTCTTGCTGCTCCCAGGGCCATGCTTCAACCTTCTAACAATTCTTCTCCTTCTTCCAACATCTTGAAGCACAAAAGTTCCTATAATAGCCAGCAGTCTTCATCTTCTCTTGTATCATCCAAAAGGCCCAGAACATCTACTTCAAACACCAAATCCAACACCTGTCCTCCTCATCTATCAAAAATAAAAAATCCTTTTCTAAACATAAAAAATCCCACTCCATTACCAAGTAAGCCATTTATCTATGATCATGATAGTGTTGACACAGGTTAGTTGTCTCTTTTTATTTTCTTAATCTTCAGGTTTTAATTTGCTGATATTTTAATTTGATAAACGTCCACCGGTTCTCCAATTTCATATTCTGCTTATGAACTACCAGAACCTAATCCAAGCTTCCCTAGAGTTCCAATTCACCTAGTGTCTGAAAAGCTTTTTGCTAATTTTAATAACCTTATCGCTTATTTCCAACGATACCCGCCCTCTGATAGGTCAGAATCTTGGATGAGAGAGCAACTGTTAAGAGACCTTTTCAAAATAGCCAACTGGCTTCAACACTATCGTGACCGTGAAATAAGATTCAAATCCCAGGAAATCGATCAAGGTCCTTCTAAATTTTCTAATTTCGATTCTTCAAAAGATAACAACCCTTGATGGTGTTCTTCCTGGTATGTAGCTTTCTTGAATAATGTTTGAAAAATAAAATATAAACATCTAAACTACCTAAAACTAAAATACCTTTTATTATTATTATTATTATTATTATTTTTTTTTTTTATTTTTATTTTTTTTTATTTTTTTATTTTTATTTTTATTTATTTTTATAATTTTTTTTTTAAAAAAAAATAGTTTTGAAATAAAAGTTAAAATTTAATTTTTAAAGAAAGATAAACGAATGTGAAAAGAAAAAAAAATAAAAAAATAAAAAAAGTAATAAAAAAAAGTAATAAAAAATTTTTTTTTTAAAATAAAATTTTAAAAAATGCCCCCCCGGCCATTTGATGAGCCGTACCCTCGACATCATACCCACATCCAAGTGCAACTTGATGTGGTTACACAATTTTGAGAAATTGAAAAGTAAAGAAAATAAATGAAAGTTTTTAGAAGATAATTTTTATAATGATGATCACTGGGTGGGCTCCCTCCAATTTATAAAAATGATTTGAGACCACCAGTGAGCATCACCTTTACAATAATTCATAATATATATTAAAGAAAAGAAATCACAATCTAACATATAAAAAATCAAAAACAAAATAAAATAAAAGAATCTTGAATCCGGCGTTGAGAGCGGTGTCTCTTGATTTGTTCCAGTTTATAGTCTTAGTGGACTTCCTAAAATTAAAAGACAAAGCCAGGATTCAACTAGAAACAGGGAAAATTTTGGAAACGAACATTATGGGGTAATTGTGTATAGAGCAGCCAGCCCATCAATTACCCCCACACTTTCCAATATTAAATTAAGAAGGTTCCCCTGTGAACACTTCTTCCAATAAATTTTAAAAATTTTCCAACACTATCTTCACCCATATTTTAAGAATTTTAAGTTTTCGAAAATTTCAAAGAAGGTCTTCTTGCATTTCGTTAAGTTTCATCACAGTTTCGTTGTCCATATACAGTGTAACGATAGTAAAGTATTTTGATAAAAAAAGAAGATAGTTTATCCTCGTTGCGGAGGTATTCATAAAATTTTGTTGATATCATAGTTTATCCTCATTTCGGAGGTATAAATTTAATAAAAGTCATTAAAACTGTAGTTTATCCTCATTTCGGAGTTCGTCCATATAATTTCATAAATGTCATAGTTTATCCTCATTGCGGAGGAATCCATAAAGTTTCATTGATATCATAGTTTATCCTCATTGCGGAGGAAGACTTCAGCACTCCTGGTGCCTCTAGGATAGAACCGTTTCACTTGATCGGCCGCTACCCTCTTCTTCAATACTACTCCATCCAACTCTTCTAGCACATATGAACCGCCGGAAACTTGCTCCTTGATTTTATACGGTCCATTCCACCTATCTTCAAACATCTTTCCCCACTGACTTTCCAAACTCCTATTATACACCAGGACCATATCTCCTGGGTTCAAAGGTTTCCTTAATCGATGTGCCAACCGCTCATCCCAATATCTAACTGATTGATTTTGGATCTTCATCATCTGTGAATATGCCTTTTCTAAATATTCTTCTTTCTTTTCTAGCTGCATCATTCTTGCACACAATAATTCTTCAGTAGTTTTGACCGTGTCCCAGTCAACTCCAAGATATGATTCAGCTTCTAAATCAACCGGTAAAACTGCTTTCTGTCCAAAAACAAGTTCATAAGGTGAAAATCCGGTCGTCCTTTTGGCAGTGATTTGATCAGCAAATAAAACTAAAGGTAAATAGTGCCTCCACTTTTCGGCACTTGTCCCACACATTTTAACTAAAGCATCCTTAATAACTTGATGCCCTCTTTCAACCATGCCTTCAGCTTCAGGATAATATGGGGTTGCTACCCTAACCTTTGATCCAACTTTCAATACGGCCTCTTTAAACTCTGTCCCAAATTCAGGACCTCCATCTACCGTTACCAACTTCATCACCCCATACCTATATACCCAATTATTCAAAAAAAATTCTGCCACATTTTTGGCAGTTAAATTAATAAGAGGCGCTGCCTCTACCCAACCAGATAAATCATCTCTGGCCACAATTAAATATTTATACCGTCCCTCTTTTATATGAACGGCATCTAAACTAACTCTCCCAAAGAGTGTATATTCACCGGTCGCGCATCCAGGTTCTTTTGGCCTTAAATAACTTCGTCTTTGACATTCTTCGCATGACTGAACCCACTGTTTAACAGCCATCTTCATGCCAGGCCACCAAAATCGATCAGAAATTCTTCTAAATGTTTCTCCAACGCCTCTATGCCCAAGATCTTCATGCAGTGATTTCAAAACTAATTCTTGCCCCTTCTGTTGAGTTATAACTACTTGAGGATTTGGATACCTCCTCCTCATTAAACGTCGACCAGACAGGTAAAACGTAGATGACTTCCTCTTGATAGCCACCCATTCATCATCTTCACACTCTTCTGGCTTCTCTAAAGTCAACAAATATTTGACTAACAAAAAATAAAAACCAGTCTGACCCCAGACTTCATCTTGAAAATCGATTAATATAACATCAATAGGGACTTCTCTATCACCAATATCACCTGCACAAGAATGAGCCAATAATCGTTGACCCCTAAATAAATCTTTAATCGAACTATGTCGACGTTTTTCTTCTGAACCTTTGGATCCTTCGAAAACCGTATTTGAAAATACCTCTTTCTCTTTATCCACCCTTTTATTTAAATTCTCTAATTCTCCAACATATACACCATTCCTTAATTTACTACTATCCCACACTACCAATCCATCTTCCTCTACATACACCACATCTTCTTCTACCTCCTCTCTGCCGAATTTATCTACACCTTTTCCAACACCTTTATTAACATAAAAACTATTTTCCAGTTTATCCTCTTGGTGGAGGTCATCATCATCATAATCTAAACACAATAGTCCTGCCATTTTAACCTCATGGGGGAGGTATGGAAAGTCTTCAGCTCCTTTAGTGCTGGCTTTGATAATAGGTATATCTTCATCGAACTCTTCTGAGTCTGAATCTTCTTCAGTGGGTGGTCTCCTTGATAAACCATCTGGCATAGTAAAAGTTTTGCCAGGCTTATGAACTAAATCAAACGAAAAATGTTGAATAAAAGCTACCCATCTCGTCATGGGTGCGTTCGGTAAACTTGGGGAATTAATCATCTGGATTAACGATTTCGCATCCACTTGCAACTCAAAATGTTGCCCCCACAAAATATGCTGAAGTTTATTCAGTATTTTTGCCACACCACATAATTCCAATTTTGGTTGAGAATATCTTGATTCGACCTCAGTAAATACTACAGATTCATACCTAACTGGCCTGATGTAACCAGCTTTATCCATCTGAGACAAAACCGCCCCAGCTGCAACCTGACTTGAATCAACTGCTAAATAAATTCTACCAGAATCTTTTCCATAATCCAACTTGTGCAGGACTAAATCCTTCCCCACAACCTCCTTCAACTTCACAAACGCCTTCTCACACTCTTCATCCCACTCCCAGTCTGCATCCTTTCTCGTTAACCGTCTCAATGGAGCTGCCAATGAAGAAAAGTCCTTGATAAACATTCTAACATATACGCAAACGCCTAAAAACCCTCTAACTTCGGTCCTATTCTTGGGTCTTGGCCAGGAGTGAATTTTGTTAACTTTCTTCTTGGACATAATCCTACCCTCTCTACATACCACATGGCCTAATATTTCTAAGGCTGGAACACAACATGAAAATTTTGAACCTGAAATAGTTAAACCAGCCTCTTCAATTCAAAACAAGATTCTTTCTAAAGTAATTGCAAACTCCCAAATGAATTTGCGTATCTCGGGATTCTCTTCCAACACCTGGTTATCATATTCGGTTGTTGGTCCCTTAATTCCTCCATCATCTATAAAGATTCCAGCATATTGTGGAATTTCATCTTGAAGGATCCAAGCCATCTGAGCTTGATAAACTGCAACCGAATTTGTTGCTCCTTGAGGTAATCTTGTTAACTGTAAACGTCCTAGTGGTGTATCGAATGTAGTGAGAGGCCTTGAGTCCGGATGTAACTCTCTCTCATCATATCCACCCATAATATCTCCCAAACCATAACACACTCTCCCTGCAAATGCTTCAACAAACTCCTCAGCACTAGGCGGTATCCCAGCATCCTTTATTGTAACCCTATTTAATTCCCTAAGATCATGAACAACTCTAAGCTTGCCATTAAGTTTCTTGATACAAAATACAGGACTAGAATAACTTGATGTTGATTGCTCATACAGTCCAGTGCGTATCTGTTCTCTGACAACTTCAATATAGGCTTCTTTTAATGCAGCCGGAATAGGAATCGGTTTCTGCTGCCACGGTTCATGACATACCACAGGAATCTTGTAAGGCTCCCCATAGGAATGCTTCAACACACCCCTCTCCTCTTCTACAAAAGCAATGGCCTTCTCTCGCTTGACCATCACATCCAACAACAACTTCTTCTCTTCACCAGACAACCAACCATCAGGTCCAAAATTAACAACACCCAGTCTCTCAAAAGTGATTCTTGACGTCTCAGAAAATTCAGGCGGATTCTTTACCAAGGGACTTTCATAAGGATCTCTTGATAACCTTGGTCTTCTCAAGGGTGGATTTAATTCAGCAGGTAGCGGTTCATTAATAGGTCAAACTTTATTTGCTACTTTCTTATATTTGGCTGCGTCCACATCTAAATAAACTTGAGGTAAAACATTTTCTTTTGTATCGCCATTAAAACGTTCATCAAATGAATCTTCTTGATTGCCAGAATCGGAATAAGAAAAATTAGAAAAATATTTTATTTCATTTTTAAATTTTACCCTTTTCTCCTTTCCCTTGTCTAATTTATAAACAGATTTTCCAACACCTTTGCTTCCCTTTTCAAACAGTAAATCACCCGTAAAGAAAGTTGGCAGTTTAACCTCTTGCTGGAGAACCGGAATTGAATTTTCACAAAAATTATTTTTTTGTGTTTTAAATATACTGAGATTTTTTATTGGATTTTGATAAGATTTTCGCAGTTTACCCTCTTGCTGGAGGTCCAAAATAGAAGGAGATAATTGCAGTTTAACCTCTTGCTGGAGGTCCGGAAATGAATTTTCACAAAAATTATTTTTTTGTTTTAATTATACTGAGATTTTTAATCAGATTTTGATAAGATTTTCGCAGTTTACCCTCTTGCTGGAGGTCATAAAACATACCCTTCCAATTTTTATCCAACCTAATTTGGCCCATTTTGCCTTTTTCACCATTTTTAAATTTAATAGAAAAACAGGGTAAATCCAATAAACATATAGAAAAGTCCATAACATATTTGCACTCCAAAGTAATATTAACAGAAAATAATTGAGAATCCACTTGAATTATCTCCAAGTGAGCTGACCTATTGCAATCCGGGATCTCATTATGAGGAGAGATTACAACATTAGAGCGATCAGCCCCTGCTACCCCAAAAAATGAGGGCATTCATCCCTTTCCAACAAACATAATTCACCAGAAGCCGTCCGTTTTATATGCCGCTTCTTGGTGCAAACACAACACTGGCACAGAGTAGTAATCCCTGGCCGTGTTTCCCAACCTTCATCTCCAGGAGGCGCTAAACGCATATGTAACCTCCGCATATCTTCACCAGTGATCTCCAAACTAATCCCCATGCCAGCTTGATACCCTATCCTGGCCTCAAAATCCATCAAAAAAGGACCACCAAGAACAGTTTTGACTGCTCCTCTGGCCACATAAAAGTGAACCTTACCAACAGATCCACCAATGCCTAACCTGAAATGCTCAGCTGTACCCATCAGCTCTGTTGCATGCCCTCCAATACCTCTGAGGTTTCCCCCAGTCCCAATTTTAATTGGCAAGCCTATACTCGTCGCTTGCTCCAATGAAATTAAATTAATTTGAGACCCTGAATCGACCAAGGCCTTAACTTCTTTACCATTAAGAGTTACCACCAGGTAACCCAGGGGAGCGGAAAAATGTGTATCTACATCTTCCCCAAACTTTTCAGCATTTTCACAAATATATTCCACCTCTCCAGTGGAAACCCGACGCCTCGTCAAATGCTTCTTTTGCTTTTCAGCAAGCGCCGGACTAATCGTTAATAACTCCCCCAAAGATAAGGGAATCTGAAGTTGATTCACCCTATTCAAAACTGCGTCTATCGCATTAGCTTGACCAGAAACTACTGGCCGCTCATACTGGACCTTTGATTTAACAACCTTGGCCCTGGGTACCTCTTGAGGTCCAACCGAGCCATCTTCACCCCCCATTATAACATCTTCACTTTCTATAACCCTAACTCCGTCACCAGCTTCTTGCACTAATCCTGATCCATCGCTAGTCCTTCTTACACCCTCCATTGGGATGGGACCGCTAAAACTTGGTCTGGGTAGAGACGCCAACGGTACGTCCTCCTCAGAATCCGAATCATCATCTGGCATAGGCTCACCATTTAAATCAAACTTGCCATAACTAGGGGGCCCCATATCAGCAATCCCCTTCTGCATTTTATATAATTTGTCCTTAGAGTAAGGGTTCAATTTGTTGGTGGCAGTTTGAGCACTAGAATTCTTGTCCTTAGAGTAAGGGTTCACTTTGTTATTGGCCTTGCCAGGATTAGCCCTCAATTGGCTCTGAATGCTACTTTTCGCCTTAGTAGCAGCTGCTCTTCTAGCAGCATTAACATCGTATTCGCCAGACATACAGCTACCCTCCACCTGAGCAACCGTCGCCAGCTCTAAACCACCAAAAGAAGTAGAAAATGTGGCTTTACTGACCTCTTTCTCCTTGCCCTTGTCAGCTTTACCACCATTACCATTACCATTTTTGCCACTCTTGGCATTAACATCTTCATCCGTCACCTCTTCAAATCTGGCTCTCCTTTCAGCCGTTAAACTTCTTCTGACCAAATCAGAAGGAGACTGTCCATCACTGGGCTTGATGAACAAACCATCAGGAAATTTATAAACTTTACCATCAAATAAAACTCGCCCAGCATCCATATCCTTATCAAGAGCAAAACAAACTGTTGCTCTGTGCCCCCTCCTATTACAATAGGAGCACACCTTTGGCTCATCATAGACACCTCTATATCCATTACCACCATTCCCACCATTTCTCCCATTGCCTGGGAAGCGGTTACCATTATTATTGCCATTATAATTTCGACGTTCATACCCTTTAGACTGATAAGAAGTTGACGTCGACGAAGAAGCGATTGGGGCCTTATTGGCCTTCTGGGTTTCTTGAACAAATATTTTTAATTGTTTCGTTAAATCGGCCAAGTGATCGACCATCTTATTATCTACATTACCCTCAACTTTAGCAGCAGGTAATCCCATTTGAGCCTTCTTGGCCTCCTGGGCTTTGACCATAATATCGTTGTTTTCGGCCAAAACTTCGCTAACCTTGCTAACATATTGAGTGCATGACTCTTGATATTTGTCCAACGCCAATAACTTGAGATGGGCCTGAATGTTCTCTTTGATAACCTCCAGAGCCGGCAGTTTCTGCTCACCATTAGGCAGTTCCTTCATCAAATCTTTTCTTGAAAGATCCTTCAAGACGTCCATTCGAATATCCCTGCTGCATGCTGTCCAAAACAAATCTTTTGCTTGGTTCTCATGCACTAACTCGTCCACCAGTATGAGATATTCCACCACTTCATCAAACTGAACACAGAGCTTTTTGAAGTCAGCCATAGAAGAAACACCACCTTTTGCTTGCCAGTCTCCAACAATTTTATTGAGGTCCATCATAGTAAACCTAACACCCCATCTATCAACCATAGCTTTAGAAAGCTTAACCCAATCCTTGTCCTTGAATGCCTGCATAGCAATAACCTCTTTTTCCACCTCCCTATCAGCAATAAAAAACCTAACTTGCTTCACCATATCCACATGGGAAGCACCATCAACAGCAGCAGCAGCTTCATACCTGCTAATGAACCATTTAACCTCCTCCCCATCAAACTTTGGGCCATCCCAAGAAACAATTCTAACTGAGGGAGTAAGAGGGTTAGAAGATCCAGAAGCAACAGCAGAAGAAGACATCCCAATAAGTAATGAAAAGCGTTAACAATCGATAAAATAACAAGCCTCTTGCAGGCCAATAACAAAAATCCAATCAGAGTTCCAGAAAATAAGCCTCTTGCAGGCTAATAACGTTCTTGATCCAAGTAAGTTTTTTAAAGAAAGCTAGAGAAATCGAACCCCACGTTGGGCGCCAACTATGGTAAGGTAAACTCTTACAGTCGCCTTGCTGTAAGCAGAATCCGGAGGAGATATGTGGATTTAGCTGAAAACCCCGTCCTTCCAATAAAAATAACAAAATGGGAATTCTAAATCACTAAGCTAACCAGTCTACTTGTATCTGTTTGATAAAAATAATGAAACTCTAAAATAATTAACGCTTATTGAGATTTAAAGAAAGTGGCTGTTGAGAAAGAAATACTGATTACAACAATTAAGGTGTACCAGTGAAAGATCTGTAAAGATTGACTTTTATGTTTTTATAATAATTTGAATTTTTATGAGACAGAAATAATCAAGTCCCAGCGACAAAGACCTTTCTAAAGATACCCTGTATGAAGTGTGTTTTAAATTGTTGAATAGTATTTCTAAAATGTTAAATATAAAAAAATATAAAGTTATAAGGGTATTACAATTTATTTAATTTGTTGAGTAATAAAAAATGAGACTGTGGTGGTTAATGATTAAGCTGTATGATGTTTTTCCCCTCCTCAATTTCGAGTTTGAGAAGCGCTTAAGTATTCCTAGTCACGTGCCTAAGTTTTCCCCTCCAGAGCTCTTCCAGAGTCAATCCGGAGCCCGTACGGAGTCCATACGGAGTCGAAACGGAGTCCGTCCGGACTTCCGGACTCAATTATAACCTTAAAACTATAATAAAAAATTTAGAAAAATTACACATAATAGAGCTACTTCACCTTTACATACCAAACTAATTTTCGTAGTCTGCGCAGCTCTAATTACCCCGTGAAAATTCATCGAAGTTAAGTAATTTCTGAAAACGTAAATATTTCTATAAAACTTTAAAATTCATTTAAAAATATAAGAAAAATAGTAAAAATTCTGGGAAAATTTCCCAAGGTTCTTGAGTGACTTGACTTGATACTTATAAATTTTTCAGACCGTAAAAATAAGTTTTCTCCGCAAAATAAATTGTATTTGTGTAGGCATTTGCTCGTGACCAATTTCTTCATATTTTAAACTCCAATAAATTAAATAAAACCCTTTTATAAAAAATAATAACGCCAATCTTGCACTCCGTAATAACTCAATTTACATATTTAGGTGCCGTACTAAACTTTAGGCTACCACATCGTCATCACTTTAAAACTAGGGAAATTGATATATATTAGTTTTTTATATATTAATTTATGTAGTTATAATAAATTTGGTGATTTTCACCCCTTACTTCAATAAAATGCAAAGGAGGGTATTGCCAAATTTTTAAATCTGAAATGTGAAATTAATGACTTGGAAAATTTTTGGTGATACCCACCTCTTGCTACAATAAAATGCAGGGGAGGGTATTGCCAAATTTTTATATGAAACTTGCGAAAAAATTGACTTGAAATTTTCAGGGGGGAGTATTGCCAAAATTTCATATAAGACTTTCAAAATTCTTTACTTGAAGGAATTTTGGTGATACCCACACCTTATTTCCATCTAATTCAGGGGTGGGATTGGGAAATTTTCAAATGTGACTTGAAAATTTTAACTAAAAAAGGATTTTTAACATTAAATATTCTTGAAAATTGTATTTAAAAAAGAATTTATAACACTAAAATATGAAAATTCAACTAATGATGGATAGAGTAAAGAAATACAGGAAATTAAGATAAAATTTTATTTACAATTAATTATGAACAGTTGAAGTGTGAGAGAAATAAAAAAAATAGACATCAAACAATTTCTTTAAACTTTCAATTTCCTCAACAGATTAATTAGCTTTAACACATTATATCCAGAAATCTTCCTTTTTGGAATTTTATTCACAATCAAGATTATATTTCACCTGTTTCATGTGGTTTTGATTCTCAAGTATTTTATCCTCTTTCATTGATTTTTCAATACTTAGAGATAGCTCAAATATCTTCTCCTCCAAGTCTTTTGCCCTATCATCCTTCTGTAAAGAGAGTTTGGACATCCTCATCTTAAAGACTTGTGTCCTATGATCCTTCCATAAATAGAGTTCTAGATTCTTCTCTTTAAAATCATGTACCCTGCTATCCCTTCTTAAATAGAGCTTGTATTTTTTCTTTTCAAACTTTAGAGTCTCTTTAGCAACTTCCACTTGTTGTAGAGTGATAATAAATATTAAAAAAATGTAGATGAAAGGCAGTGTAATGTATTAAGAGGTTTAGTATCACTAACCAGCATCTCGTTTCTCCATAAATTCTTTGATAAAAAAAGGGGGTTTGAGATTAAGTATCATCTTTTCTTCTTCTTTGAGGGTAGCAATTTAGACTACTTGAAGCCCTTTGCCTTTTGTTAAAGGTCATTTTCCTTATCATCATTTTCACTGGCTTCTGACTAAGTTGATTTTGGCCCCTGTATTTGTTCTTCAGCCTTTTTAGAAATAAGATAATGTTAATAAAAAAAATTGTTAAGATAAAAGAAAAGAAACATACTTGAGTTAGATCAGGTTGGTTTATATCAACATAAGGATCTATTAAAAAAGATATCTTGATTTGTGGAAGTAAAATGAGGGGAGGCTTGAGTAGAAGAAGAAGGAAAAAGATTTTTTTTGAAATCATGTTTGGAGATAGCATCTTCACTATCCAACATGTTTGCAGGATTAACATCAAATTTTTCCCCAAAAATAGCATCTATCTCTTTAAAGTAAGGACATAAATAATCAAGTAAATCATCTATGGATTTTATGCCTTTACTCATATCAAGGTCAGTAATACCAAAGCCAGTAGTAGATAAAAGAATATTTGCCTTCTTGTATTTGGCTTGATAATTTATGAAGAGTTCAGAAATCTGTTTAGGTACAAGATATATGCTTTTCTTGGTCTTATTCTTTAATTTGTTGGCCATTAGAAGATAACCTTTGTCAGTATAGTCTAGTATATAAGTATGATATAATAGTGTTTATTTATGGTCCTACTACTTATTGATAAATGATTTAGTGATTAAACCTCAGGGGAAGACTAATAAAATAGTTATACTGAAATAAAACTCACAATACTTGGATTTAAATGCGTGCTAGTGGTGGAAAATAGATGTATAATATATAGTTATAGCTTATATAAAGATAATATCACTTTATAATGGCTTTATAATATATTTATGAATTCTAATAATAGTATTGTAGTGGTTGTTTGAATTGTAGTAATTGAATAATGATAAATATCCGTTAAAATCCCTCCTTACTTATACCCAAATCCACTGGAGTGTACAGACCTTCAATCCAGATGATGTCACTGCTATCCCCGGCAATTACAGCACTGTGAGGGCCCATCACCTCCCCATGGCGTCCACTTCAAGAAGATTCAACACCCAGACCTCCAGTAAGGACCCTCCATTACTATTAATGATAACACAGATCTATACCATAAATAGAAAATCCAGATAAAAGCCGATACCATAAAGAAACAGGTAAAATAAAAAATCAAAAGGAGATTTAATGAAACCAAAAGCATATAAAGGAAACAAATAAAATGTCCAAGCCCCCAATAACATCCCCAAGCATCCATATTAACCCAGAAATATCCTTCCAACCCATAAATCCTTGAATCACCATCCAAGGAAGTAAATTAAGTTGTCCAAACTGGGTGTATGCGCCTGATATATGTGTCTATGCTTCTGTAGGCGTTGTGAGTCCACTGATTTTGTCCATATGACCTAAAATAAGCATAAAAACAAATTTTATAGCCTATTAAGGGGCTAAAACCCACTTATATACCTAAATATACATAATATACTGCATATTTCACTGAATATGAGATTTATGTATACATATAAGCTTGTGTATGTCAATAATTAATTCATATCACTTAAGATAAGTATATTTTGACTCTATTAGCACCTTAATATGTAATATTAGGCTATGGATAAGCTATTTAAACTACTATAAGTTATATAATAGAATAATAATTATATATATATATAATATAATAATATATATTATTATTTTAACCTTATTTTTTAAGATATAAGCTTAATTTACTAAAGGTTATTTTATTTTAAGCATAAGAAATACTCAGTACTAGGGATATCTAGGCTGACACTCCCTCACCCCAAAAAAAACAATAAAAAAAATGTTAAGACATTTTAATTAAAAGTAAGGAGTGAAATATAAAATAAAAAAAAAGTTTTTATAATACATATACTGAATAAACAGTATTATTTAGATTTAAATTTTTTCAAGAGATTTTTAAGATCAGAGATTTCATTTTCTTGAATCCACTGGTCATATTCACTTGATTTATTTGTAAATCTTAATAGATACTCAACTTTCTTTTCTTTAGTAAGGTGTCTCTTTTTAAGTATCTTTTCAATTTCTGCCTTTTCAACTATTTCTTCAGGTTGCTGTTTATGCCTTCCTGATCTTCTTTGAAATAGAGCAGTATCATTAGAATGGTATGGTTTTATAATAGAAATAGGAAATACTGGATGTTTTCTGTCATATGGTGCATATAGAATAACCTCAACAGCATTATTACCAACCATCTTTTTAACTACAAATGGTCCAATAAATGGATCCTTCAATTTAACATTACCATTCAAATTGAAATGTAGTGTTGAAATAAGGACTTCATCACCCTCTTTGAACATTTGTTCTTTATGGGCTTTATCCCATCTTTTCTTTTCATACTCAAACGCCTTATTTATACATTCTTGAGCATGTTTTCTGCATAATTCTTGCATCTGAAGAAAAGATTTAGTACCTGGATGGATATCCAATCTAGGTAATATATTAAGCGTTTTAGCAGGGGTATTAGGTACATAACCCAACCATAACTCAAATGGCTTCTTACCAGTGACAGAATGTACTGCACTATTATATGCAAATTCTAAACCTGGGATAAGGGTTACCCAATCGTGCGTGAATTTGTCATTGTCTTTAAAATTAAGACCAAAAGCACAATATCTTCTTATATATCCTTAATGATTTTAACATCCTCAAAATTCATTAAAGATTCATTTGAGTCTATATTTAATATTGGATTGTAAAAGATGGACAAATAATCTTCCAACATACAGACTTCATTTTCATCACTATATAAGATATTACTGTCATAATCACTTAAATCATTACTCTTTTCTACTTCATTTTCAGATTCATGTTGATTTTCAACAATATTTATGTTTTTCTCACATTTGTGACCTTTGACCCAAGGTTTGTTACACTTATAACAAGTATTTGTTTCATACTTTTTAGGTACTACAGGTGCAGTAGGTTTTTTCTGCTTCTCCTGAAGTGTTTTTGAATTCTGAATTTTTACAGGTTCAACATTTTGTTTATAAGTGGAACACCTTGATTCATACTTATGGTTTAATAATATTTCATTGCAAATATTAATAAAGTCAGCATATTCAGTAACATTTAATGTTATAGCTACAACAATATCTCTGACAGATATAGGTAATTTATATATTATATTATCTTTCTATAAGTTAAAATCCATATGAGGCTCAACGACTTTTAATTTTTTTTTTAAATTCATTAAAAATACCATAGGTTTGTCACCATTCAACAGATTATACCTAGTCTTTTTATAAAGTCTCTTCTGAGTAAGCCTGAATTTAGAACCTCCAAATTATTTTTCAATAAGTTGTTTCCATTCAGCCCAAGAGTAATCTTTTCCCTCACTCAAGACAGCTTCAAACCATAATAAAGCAGCATCCTTAAATAAAGAAATTAATTTTGATGTTATCTCTTCATCTGGTAATTTATATGAGAATTTCAAGTTGTCAATTCTTTGAATAAAATGTTGCCAATCAGAGCTGGCATCCCCATCATAAGTTGGGTAATGATCCATCTTAGGCCAGTTTTTCTGATTGGATTTTATCTCACTAATCTTAGGTAAATTCAACAACTCATTCACTTTTGATAAATGGTCTTGTATTTCCTCCTGCACGGATTTGTGACTTACATTTTCAGATTTGACACTACCACCAGATGGTTTTAATTGTGGTGGTATAGGGAAGGAATGAGATTCACTTTTGCCAATGATAGGATTATTATTATATTGATTATACTTATGATTATCCTGGTTCATTAGTAGATTGGCAGTTTCAATCTCAACTTTAGTTAATCTTTGTAGCAGCTCAGAGACACTTTGATTTGTCTGGGCAAAAGATAACTTTGTTCTTGATTCAGTTTTCAATAAATGTGTTTCATATAATTTTTCTAACTCACAGAATTTGTTTGAAAGTTCATTATATTTATTACTCAATGAATCATATTTAAGAGTTAGAGACAAATGTTCTTTCTCTAATTCTTTGTTACGTTTTTCTAATTGAGAAATGTTTAATGTCAAGGATGAAATTGTATCACTAGTGAGCTTAAATGTCTGTTCCTCACAATCAGTCATTCTATTCCACAATGCTGAAATAATTATATGGACAGTTGGATCATTGTTAAAATATTCCATGTCTTACTTTTCAATTCTCTCACTCTCCTGTGAACTTCTCATCTCACTAGTAGGTGGTTGCAACTGAGGGTTAACTATATTATCATTTTAAATAGTACTGTTATTGTGGACAAAAAACAAGTCAGGTGTATCTACCCTAAAACCTAAATTTCTTAAATCCTCCTCTATTTTTTGCACAGATTTAACATCAATAGAATTACCTATATTGTAATTATTAGTATTGTGTTCAATCTGAGAGGGTAATCTACTTACCATGGGATAGATGCCAGTCCTAATTTTTGGCGCTTTTTTCCTTGATAAGGGTGAGCTGAGGAAGTCAGATGAGGTGGTGGATCCCTGTTGCAACTGTGGCTGGTCCACTGTTGATGAAACCAGTCCCATTTCCATTTGTCTACAAGGATTTTCTCCTGGGAGTGAGTTGACCCGCCTTGGATAGGGGGTTGCTGATTTGACTGACTGGGATTGCCTCCTTTTAACTCTGCCAATGCCTGATTCATCTGCTGAAACCTTACCTTGCAATTGTTTTGCAATTGCTCTACCTCTTTGAACATGAGTGATTTGGATTCTTCCAAGTTCAGAACCTGTTTGTCCAGGTGGGACAGTTGATCCTGAAGAGGAGGAGACGTCTTTTTTATAGTTATCTTTTTAAGAGGGCGTCCTTTTCCTCTATACTCATGCTTTCTGCCTGGGGGTATTGTTGACCCTCCATGGTGATGTCATAGAAATTTTTTGTTATCTTTAGACCTGGTATTATAAGCAGGCTTTAAACTTACACTGTCCTGGGGAGCACTCATATTGTTAAGAATGACAATATTTTACGTCTACAAAAAGGAAAAACTCTATGGAATTAGTAGACAAAAGATATTAGCAATGTTATTACTAATAAAAAAGCAATTGAGATTACCCAGAATTTATATCTTTATATATTTAAATAAATTATAAAAAAAATTCAAAAAATCTGTTAAAAATATAATAATAAGTTCAACTAGACCTTTATAAGGGTGAATAAGTATCTTACCAAGCTTTAACCAAATACTAATTTAATTGGGTGTCACCACACAATATGGGGGGCGGACTTGCTAGCGAGTCTGCAACCTTGGACCCAAACTCACCACAGATTGAACACACATTGAGCTATTAATAAAGGAACCATACAATCAGGGATGAACACCACTCAGCAGAACAGTTTTAGGTGGGTGTTCAAGTAGAGTTCAGTATGGGTTCAGTATGAGTTCAGTCTGAGTTCCATCTGAGTTCCATTTGAGTTCAGGTTGAGGAGTTGCTAGCAAGTCCACCCCCTATATTGCGTAGTGTGTTATATTGGTGTCCAAATACCAAGTGAAATTGGGTTTATATTGGGTACAGTTACTACTGTAAATACCTAATTTTTATGAAAAAAAATTAGTACAATTATTTTAAGGGTTCTTTTCCGCAATCGCTGAGTAATTATGACCCACTAATATTCAGCAGACGCAAATATTTGGTTATTTTGAGCTGTAATAAAGTAAAAATCATGTCCCAAGGCTTATACTAAATAATAAGTAAAATATAAGTAAAGACCCCCGATTGTCAGTATAGTCTAGTATATAAATATAATATAATAGTGTTTATTTATGGTCCTACTACTTATTGATAAATGATTTAGTGATTAAACCTAAGGGGAAGACTAATAAAATATTTATACTCAAATAAAACTCACAATACTTGGATTTAAATGCGTGCTAGTGGTGGAAAATAGATGAATAAAATATAGTTATAGCTTATATAATGATAATATCAATTTATAATGGCTTTTATAATATATTTCTGAATGCTAATAATTGTATAGTAGTGTTTTGTTTGAATAGTAGTAATTGAATGATGATAAATAACCGTCAAAATCCCTCCTTACTTATACCCAAATCCACTGGAGTGCACAGACCTTCAACCCAGATGATGTCACTGCTATCCCCGGCAATTACAGCACTGTGAGGGCCTATCACCTCCCCATGGCGTCCACTTCAAGTAGATTCAACACCCAGACTTCCAGTAAGGACCCTCCATCACTATTAATGATAACACAGATCTATACCATAAATAGAAAATCCAGATAAAAGCGGATACCATAAAGAAACAGGTAAAATAAATAATCAAAAAAAAATTTAATGAAACCAAAAGCATATAAAGGAAACAAATAAAATGTCCAAGCCCCCAATAACATCCCAAAGCATCCATATTAACCCAGAAATGTCCTTCCAACCCATATATCCGTGAATAACCATCCAAGGAAGTAAATTAAGTTGTCCAAACTGGGTGTATGCGCCTGATATAGGTGTCTATGCTTCTTTAGGCGTTGTGAGTCCACTGATTTCGTCCATATGACCTAAAATAAGCAGAAAAACAAAGGTTATAGGCTATTAAGGGGCTAAAACCCTTTTACATACCTAAATATACACAATATACTGCATATTTCACTGAATATAAGATTGTCACGCGCCACGTTACACTCGAGGAAAAATCAGCTCATTAAATCAATAATATCGAGTCCTAAATCTATACTCGAAGCGCAGGAAGCAATTCTCCATAGCAAATGCGATTTTCCTTTGTGTACTTACTATTTAACTGTGCTAGCCTAAGACTCTAAATCTAAATTAGTCAATCTCCCAATAGGGTACCTTAGTCCTTTTCAATAAGTGACGCACAGCGCGAGGTTCAATGAAATAGTACAGTAGTAGTTTTCATTTAAGTTTTGTTAATTAATTAAAAAAGGGGTAAATTGAGCATGGACAGATATTTAGCGAAGAGGGTCTAAGTGTATGTTAGTAATGGTGCAATGGAAGGGAGGTCAATGCAAGGAGGAACAAAGGATATAAAAGGGGTTGGGTATTTGATTCGATATTCCTTAGAATTAAATTATAAAACGTATTTACATTAATGGTGGTAAATCCTTAAAGTTAAAATCATTGTTATTGTATCTTTCTTTTATTTTCTCAATATTCATTTCTAAATCCTAAATCTTTGATTATTGAGTTTGCAACCCTTCGTGAGATTTTAAGAATTACTATTACCTTTGAAACTAGTCTATAATTCTTCTCGAACGAACCTCGAACCTGTAGCTATTACTTCGATTGACCTTCGAATCATTTCCTCGAATCATTCCTCTGTGCTTCGAAGAAGTTTCTAAATCCCTCATCTCACTTTCAGGAACATCCTCGACCTTGTGCGTAGGTCTTCCGGTGACAGTATAATTTAATTCTCCGTAGTTCTCATTCTTTGCACTACTACGTCCTTTTAGGTGTTTCTAAAATTTTAAATGGCACCTGTTCAATGCACTCCTCTTACGGGCGCTACTACTAGAGCTCGCAAAAGAGGCAGGCCAACAGCCACAAGGTCTGTTTCCTGCACTCACTCTTTGGAACCACTCGACCTTAGGGAGCGGCAACATTCAGTTCAATCTGTAGAAGACATCCCACAAGATTTTGAGGATTCTAGTGATGAAGAAGAAGGAGAGGATACAATGCACAAGGCACCATCCGCCCCTGCCAATCACCCTTCTGGCCAATCCTCCAAACCTGGACCATCTAACTCTCTGGAAGATTTCATGAGACTTTTCATGAAAACCCTTTCAAATCCAACGTCTTCAGAGGGATCTAAGTTCAAAACTCCTTCGATGAAATCTCCTGACAAATTTGACGGAGATCACCCCGACAGATTGCGACCCTTCTTGCAAACCTGCAAGCTACTGTTCCATAATGACCCTCGAACCTTTAACAGCGACCGATCAAAGGTTGTTTACGCTTCTTCATTCCTAGCCGGGAAAGCAGCAAGATGGTTCAAACCTTATCTACTCATGCTTTCTTCGACAGAAACCCACTTACTTATCAATAATTGGGAAAAGTTTGAGGACCAACTATTTACGTTGTTTGGGGACCCTAATGAAACGGACAACGCAGAAATTGAACTTGATTTTCTTCGCATGAGTGATAATGGTAAAGCTTCTGAATATATCTCGAACTTCAGAGCACTTCAAACTCAAGTAGATTGGAATGATGCTGCCCTTAAGTATCATTTCAAGAAAGGACTTCCTTCCAGGATTCTAGATCAATTAAATCTTCACGGTCAGAAGATGACTACCTTAACTGATTTAATGGATCGAACCCTCGAACTTGACGGCGTTTATCAAGGACGACTTCAACATCGTCGATATGCCAACAAATGTCAAGGCCTAAATTTTAAATCGGGACCTTCTTCACACCCACGACCAAATCAATCCTCCTCGACTCAATCCAAACCCAATAAGGGAAAGGATAAACCTCGACCAAAAGGCTCGACCCCAGGCGATATCAGCAAAGTACTGGATCCTAAAGGGGAACTTAAAGAAGCTGAGAGGAAGAGACGAGCAGATAATGGGTTATGTATGTATTGTGGGGGTAAGCACAAGTTGGAAGACTGTGTAAAGTTGAAGGAAAGAGAAGGTACTAGTTCGAAGTCAAAAAACTAGTAGATAGTTGACTTGTGTGCAAAGCAAACTATCTTATCTCTCCCAGTGCACAGAACCTCCATGTCTTAAGGACTGGAGTTGCCTTAAACCGCTTGAGATTCATTCTTTTTAAGGAGGATATCCTCTTAAGTTGTCTTATAGACTCTGGAGCTTCAATTTCTTTTGTTAGTTTATCTTTTGCCAAGAAGCTTCAACTAACATTCACAGATATCAATCGAACTCCCATCTATTTGGTCAAATCAGAGGAACCCAAATATTGGGTAAGTAAGAAAGTTTTATGGGGTTTTAACTTTCCGAACTTTCCCCCCTTCGAGTGGGAATTATCAGTCTTGGACGCTCAAAGGATGGACGATACCATTCTTGGCCATGACTTTTTAACACATTGAAATCCCGAAATTGATTGGACTAGGGGATTGATCACCCCACGCTCTAAGTATATTTCTGATTCTTCAATGCAGGTCAATAGGGAGTTAAAAAACCTGCCTGAAAACGTCCTGCTAGAGGACGAGTCTATGCCAGATGACTTGCAAGCATCTGATCCTTCTTTAAATGAGCAATTGGCTAACCCTTCTAGCTCGATGACTTCACTTGAAAAGGATTTAAATTGCCTCAAAGTAATCGAATTCTGCTCTCTCAATACAGGTATCCTCTCGACAGATTCTATCGAAGATGAAGAGGACGACCAAATCAACGTTGAAGCCATTAAATCAACTCTACTCGAGATCTACCACGATTTCCTTGATGTTTTCTCAATCCGCAAGGCGGATAAGTTACCACCTCATCGACCCTACGACCATCAAATAGAGTTAATAGGCCCAGTACCTCCAGCAGGTCCTGTCTATTCTTTATCGAAGGACGAATCTCAAGTTCTTCGAGACTACATTTCAGAGAATGTAGCCAAAGGTTTCATCAGAGCCAGTAAATCTCCAACCGGCTCCCCTGTCCTCTTTGTAAAAAAGAAGGACAGTAGTCTTAGGTTGTGTGTTGACTATAGAAAGCTCAACACAGTCACGAAGAAGAATGCATATCCTGTTCCTCCTATGTCATTACTTCTTACCCTTTTCAATGGTGCTAATTTCTTTTCTAAAATTGATCTTAGAGGGGCTTACAATCTTATTCGCAATGCGGAAGGTCATGAACCACTGAATGCAATGTGCACTAGATTTGGTAGTTTTGAATATTTAGTTATGCCTTTTGGATTATGTAACGCACCTTCAACTTTTCAAACTTTTGTTAATGATATCTTTCAAGATGTTGTTTGACAAGTTGTAGTCGTCTATTTAGATGGTATTTTAATATTCTCGAAAACACTGGATGAACATATTCATCATGTTCGACAGGTCCTAAATTGTCTTCGAGATCATGGTCTCTACGCCAAGCATAATAAATGTGAATTCCACCTCAAATCAACTGATTTTTTGGGCATTACGTTGTCCACTGACGGTTTAGTCATGGATGATAAAAAAGTCCAGAAAATCCTGGAATGGCCTGAGCCCAAAAACATTAAATCACTCCAAGGATTTTTGGGTTTTGCAAACTTCTATAGAAGATTTATTGAAGATTACTCTAAAACTATTTCCAATCTTACTTCTCTTCTTAGAAAAGATATTCCTTTTGTTTTTACTTCTACAGCACGAAAGGAATTCGAAGCACTAAAAACGGCGTTCACCACAGCCCTAATTCTTCGACATTTTGATCCTTCTGCCTCGAGAATAGTTGAGACAGATGTGAGCAATTATGCTATTTCAGGGGTCATCTCCCAATTAAATCCTGAAACAAATTTGTTTCATCCTGTTGCTTTTGAGTCACGCAAACTCATAGCCGCAGAATTAAATTATGAAATTCATGACAAAGAGCTTTTAGCTATTATCCATTGTCTTAAAAAATGGCGTTCTTTTCTTCTCAGCCTAGATAGTCCTTTTCAAATTTTAACAGATCATAATGCTTTGAAATACTTCATGTCTTCTAAAGTTTTAACCAGGCGTCAAGCCAGGTGGGCTGAATTTTTGTCTGAATTTTCTTTCTCTATTTCTTATCGCCCAGGAAAAAACTGCATTGTCCCAGATATCTTGTCACGTCGGGACGACGTTTACCCACAGCGGGGGGACGCATTTGCTGACAAGAACCCAGCAAATTTGCAATCAATCTTCAACGAATCAATGTTAACGACTCATCAACTTAATTCGATGACAATTCAATCTTTTCGAAATCCACTATCCAACATCCTCGAAGCTCAGTCGAAGGACGATTATTGTTTAGGGTTAAAAGACAAAATACTCTCAAAGCAAGGGGCCAAAAGATTTAGTATTGAATCAGGTCTATTAGTCTTCGAAGGTAGATTAGTCATACCTGACAACAATGAGATAAAATTATGGATTTTCAACAGTCGACATGATTCTCCATTAGCTGGTCATTTTGTGGTTGATAAAACCTACCAGTTAATAGTGAGGGATTTCTTCTGGCCAGGTATGACCAGGGAAATCAAGGCCTATATAAAAGCTTGTTACGAATGTAATAGGAATAAGGCTCCCTGTCACAGGAAGCATGGGTTGCTTCAACCACTTCCTATTCCCTCTAAACCTTGGGAATCTTTATCAATGGATTTCATTTCTCAACTTCCTATTTCTAATGATTTTGATGCTATATTAGTAATAGTAGATAGATTTTCAAAAATGTCTATTTTCATTAAAACCACTACTACTGCTACAGCAGAGGATTTGTCAAAATTGTTTCTAGAATATGTATTTTCTAACCACGGCTTACCAAATGATATTATTTCAGATAGAGGCTCATTGTTTGTATCCACATTCTGGACCCAACTGTGTCGAGAACTCAATATCACGAGGAATCTCTCCACGGCCTATCACCCTGAAACCGATGGTCAAACAGAAAGAGTTAACCAAATCCTCAAACAATATCTTTGAATGTATGTCAGTTACCAAGAAGACGATCGGACCACATGGTTACCATTGGCCGAATTTGCTTATAATAACTCGACTCATTATTTGACACAACAATCTCCCTTCGAAACCATTTATGGACGACATCTTCGATTCAACTCAATCCATGTAGGAACTAAACATCCTGCGGAACATTATCTTCGAGCTATATCACGACTCCAAGAAGAACTTAAAACAAATTTGGAATCAGCGATTCGAAGATACAAGGAACAGGCCGACAAACATTGACAATCTGCTCCTTCCTTTAAACCAGGCGACAAAGTATGGCTCAACGCACGAAACATTCGAACAACAAGACCATCAAAGAAACTGGCTGAAAAGCACTTGGGACCATTGGAAATCGACTCTGAAGTCTCTAAAACTGCATTTCGACTCAAGTTACCCCCTAAATGGCAGACTATTCACCCTGTTTTCCATGTATCTCTCCTGGAACTGGCTCGAGAAATATACCCGGGCAAGAACCAACCCCCTCCGGAACCGGTCGAAGTAGAAGATCATCTAGAGTGGGAAGTAAGTCGTATCCTTGATTCAAGAATACGCAAGGGGAAACTTCAATACCTCGTGGAATGGGAAGGCTTCTTCAATGACTCAGACAAAACATCCTGGGAACCAGCCATCAATGTTTCTAACGCTCCTGAACTCCTAAAATCTTTTCATTTGAAATATCCTTTAAAACCAAAACCTTAAAATTTCTTTATTTAAAATTTTCTTTTCTTTTTCTTTCTTTCTTTAAAATCTAAAACACCTATTAAATTTCTTAGCCTTGTTTTCTTTTTTCTCTCTTCTTTTTTCTTTCTTCTCATTCTATAAAATTTCCTCCAAAACCAACTAAAAATAAAATCAAAATTAAAATTAAATAAAATAAAAATAAAATAAATAGAAAAAATATAAATAATAAAATAAAATAAAATAAAATAAAATAAAATAAATAGAATAAACATAAATAATAAAATAAAATAAAAAACTCTTAAATCTCTCTAAATATTTTCTTTCTTTTCTTTTTCAATTCTTTAAATACATTCTTTTCTTAAATTTAAAATTCTATTCAAAAATTTCTCTTCCAAAAATTTATTCTCTCTTTTAAAAACCTTCTTTCCTTCGAATCATCAAATCTTGTACGACACGACCATTTCCTCAAACTTAACTTCAACCTCTAAATCTCCCTATAATAATTCTTCGAAACAAATAATTCTTCTTTTCAAATTCTCTTAAATTCTAAATTCTGTTTTTTTCTTTTCTTTCTTCTTCCTCTCTTTTCAACTAAAATTTCTTAAAAAAAAAAAAAAAAAAATTAAATCCTCAATTTAACAAACTCATCTCAATCACAAAACCGTTTCTTTTTTTCTCTCTCTTTTCTTACATAAAAAATTTTGCTTTTAAAACACTAAAACTTCAATCAATTAAACAACCTTTTTCTTTCTTTAAAATTCTTCTTTCAAATTCTAAATTTTTTTATTTTAAACTTCTTTTTTTCTTTTTCTCTCTCTCTCAAATCTTATAAAATTAATAACATTCACCTACAATAACAAAAATAAAATAAAATAAAATAATATAAAACTAAAATACAATTTTTTTTCTACTTTTTTACATCTCCTTTTCATTTCAAATCTTTTCTTTTAATTTCTCTCGAACCAATCTTTTCATTTTCTCCAAAACTACCCTTATCTCCTTCCTGAATTTCTCAAATACCTCCTCCTCTCCTACCGGAACCACCTCTCCCATCTCCAAGAGCTCCTCTGCCACGTCGAAGGAAGCCGTGTCAATAATTGTGTCGACCTCCCCACATAATTCTTCCACAAACCTTACTCGTCGACCTTGACAAGGTTTCTTCGAACACACCTGGTCCAGGGTGTCTTCAGGTTCTTCAATCACTTCCGTGGCCGGAGGGTTTGCCTCAGTTGGTATAACCGACGCAGGCTCCGCAATCGGCTCTTCAAGGTTATTCGATTTCTAAAACAAAACTAATCAGTAACTTCATCCTTAAAATAAAACAATTAAAACTTACCTCGAAGATGGGGTCAGGCTCTAAAAATAACCTTGGCGCCACTTCGACCTCTACCTCTCTCTCTTCCTCGTCGTCCTCGATGACCACCCATTGTTTCTTGGGTGCCCGCCCTGGAACAGGGACTTCATCTTCATCTTCCTCCACCAACTCGTCGATCTCTTCCTCGACACCTCGCTTCAAACTTGTGGCCTGGGTTACCCAGGTTGAGATCTCATTGTTTGATTCCTTATCATTTTCCCCCACCAATTGTTCATCTTCAATCGAGACATCCCAAATGTCTTCGAACACCTCTTTGGTTTTAGGAATTACCCAAAACTTAGTCTTGGTAAATCACTTTTCGATTTCCGCATTCTTCGTCAACGCATCGCACGCCACTCTCCGCCAACGGCAAAACTCGCATTTCTGGCGAGGGCCTCGAGTCGCCGTACTTTCGACACAGTAATACTCCATGCTTTCACAAGCCGTGCAAGGCTGTGAAAACTGTCGTGTGATCATTCCCCCATCCGCTTTAGGGTGTGGAGGCATAGGTGTGGGAGTGGGGCAGTTCATTAAAAAAAGAGTAATTAAGAATTGAGGAAAAAAAATTATTAGAAAAAGGGAAACTAGTGTGGGAAGATGGCTCAAGCTCAACGGAGTTCGCAATTTTTTATACCCGGGCATCTGTCATGCGCCACATGATACTCGAGGCAAAATCAGCTCATTAAATCAATAATATTGAGTCCTAAATCTATACTCGAAGCGCAGGAAGCAATTCTCCATAGCAACTGCGATTTTCCTTTGTGTACTTACTATTTAACTGCGCTAGCCTAAAACTCTAAATATAAATTAGTCAATCTCCCAATAGGGTACCTTAGTCCTTTTCAATAAGCGACGCACAGCGCGAGGTTCAATGAAATAGTACAGTAGTAGTTTTCATTAAAGTTTTGTTAATTAATTAAAAAAGGGGTAAATTGAGCATGGACAGATATTTAGCGAAGAGGGTCTAAGTGTATGTTAGTAATGGTGCGATGGAAGGGAGGTTAATGCGAGGAGGAACAAAGGATATAAAAGGGGTTGGGTATTTGGTTCGATATTCCTTAGAATTAAATTATAAAATCGTATTTACATTAATATTGGTAAATCCTTAAAGTTAAAATCATTGTTATTGTATCTTTCTTTTATTTTCTCAATATTCATTTCTAAATCCTAAATCTTTGATTATTGAGTTTCCAACCCTTTGTGAGATTTTAAGAATTACTATTACCTTTGAAACTAGTCTATAATTCTTCTCGAACAAACCTCAAACCTGTAGCTATTACTTCGAGTGACCTTTGAATCATTTCCTCGAATCATTCCTCTGTTTCGAAGAAGTTTCTAAATCCCTCATCTCACTTTCAGGAACATCCTCGACCTTGTGCGTAGGTCGTCTGGTGACAAAGATTTATGTATACATATAAGCTTATGTATGTCAATAATTACTTCATATCACTTAAGATAAGTATATTGTGACTCCATTAACACCTTAATAAGTAGTATGAGGCTATGGATAAGCTATAAAACTACTATAAGTTATATAATAGAATAATAATTATATATATATATAATATAATAATATATATTATTATTTTAACCTTATTTTTAAGATATAAGCTTAATTTACTTAAGGTTATCTTATTTTAAGCATAAGAAGTACTCAGTCCTAGGGATATCTAGGCTGACAACCTTTAACTTTTGATGCTGGGAGCCATCCTACTTTAGTTGAATTTCCAGTACCAAAACAAGAATCATAGTTAGATTTAGTTTTCATCTAGTTGATAAGAATGAGATGATCATCTTTTTTTAATTTGAATTCCTTTGATTTCTCAGCTGAGAAGGGGAAAAAGTGAGTAGTGTGATTTGAAAAATAACTAGGGGAAGGCTGCCTTTGAGAAGATCTATGATGATGGGCAATATTAAGATAATTAAAGATTAAAAGGAGCAAAAAAAAGTAGATTAGATAGTGAGGTGTTCTGAATGGAGAGAATGGGAGTTCACAGCATGGTAGAAGGCATACCCAGAGAGTAGTCAAAGATGTGGTTATGAATGAGAGTATGTTAAGATGTGGTTGTGACAGAAAGTTGTCCAAAATGTGGTTATGAAAAATTGAGTAAAAAATGTCAGATAAGACCTCAACTTTTAAAATTCAAATGTCTAATAACCCAACAATTAGCAAAAATAATTGTGGAAGATAATTGGAGTATAAGGATTTTTATACACAATTAATTTAATTGCAAATCGGTCAGCTTTGATACCCCCTAATATGAAAATATAGAATATATATAATAAGGGGTATCAATGTTAAAAAATTGAAAATATTTAAAAAAAACTTTGAAGCACAAAAATAAAGTAACAAACTTGAGTTTAATAATACATATGAAGGTGTTTTGGGGGATAGATACATCATATATGAGGAAATAGTAATTACTGATTTGGTAGAAAAAAGTGGTAATTTGAAATGGCATATTTCTATCATTGATAACCGCTAATAACATTGATAAATACAAATAATCCTATCATAAATAATTTATATGGGACAGTCAGATCAATACTCAACCTAAAAATTGTTAACAACAAATGGAATCTGATCTATATTGCCTTGTGTGTTATAGCACAAAGTGACATTATTGTCTCTCACAAAGTGTGAGGCTCCGCACATGGTAGTCCGAAGTGGAAAAACAGATAGGTAAGAGGACATTGAAACTTTTCAGTGGTTTTCTACTTAAATGAAAATCATATTGCACATTTCATATTGCTTATTTCAAGATACATAGTTCATAACACATAATGCATATTTCATATTTCATATTTCATATTTCATTTTTTATTTTTCATTTTTCATTTTTCATATTTCATATTTCATATTTCATATTTCATATTTCATATTTCATATTTCATATTTCATATTTCATATTTCATATTTCATATTTCATATTTCATATTTCATATTTCATATTTCATATTTCATATTTCATATTTCATATTTCATATTTCATATTTCATATTTCATATTTCATATTTCATATTTCATATTTCATATTTCATATTTCATATTTCATATTTCATATTTCATATTTCATATTTCATATTTCATATTTCATATTTCATATTTCATATTTCATATTTCATATTTCATATTTCATATTTTATATTTCATATTTCATACCTCATATTTCATATTTCATATCTCATATTTCATATTTCATATCTCATATTTTATATTTCATATTGCATATGACATATTGGATATTGGATATTTGATATTAGATATTGGATATTGGATATTAAAAATTGGATGTTGGATATTGGATAATGAATATTGGATATTGGATATTGGATATTGGATGTTGGATATTGGATATTGGATATTTAATATTGCATATGCATTTTGCGGCTATGATGAATATGCAATATGATTTTCATATTAAATAGCAAAACACTGACAAGATTCATTGTTCTGTTGCCCTGTTGTTTTTCTACTTTAGACTATTAGGGGGTATCAATGTTCAGGGATCCGCAATAAGAGATCAGAAATTTTTTTTCCCAGGATCAGAAATTATTTTAAATCATGGAAGATTCTTATCCACTAGCCCCGGGGCTAGTGGATAAGGAATCCATCATAATGCATTATTCTGCTTCTTATACCCCAATTTCTGTTCCTACTTCCTGATCCCAAACTCATCACATCCATGATGGATTTTTAATAAAGTCACATGACTTCAAATTACTGATGCCATCCTTAAGTCTCTCCTCACTCTATGCTACTTAATTTTGGTGGGGAAAACTTCAGTTTTTTTTCTATCTACACACCCCAACTTCACATTTGGCGGTGAATTTCCACTTCCCACTCATCATCTAAACCTTCTACCAACACCTATACTACTTACAAGAATGAAGCACCTCTCTACTAGACGGCTACCTCACTCCACTATTAATGCTATCACTTTACTTTTAGTTCTCTACTATAAATCTGACTCTGATTTGGAAGATGCCTTAGCCTAATTGTGTTTTCTTTCCAAAAAGCATTACCTCATTTCCAGGGGGGCAAATCTTTATCATGATCCCTGATATGATCTCTGCTCCATTCTCAACATTACCCAACTAAAGTTCACTCAGCTATTTAGAACTTCACCCAATTCTTCCTTCAAAATTTTTCAACTCATCTCTGAACATTCTATCTTTAATAAAAATTCCCATAACAAACAGCATAATCCTGCCATTCAAATTGCTGTTGCACTATGTTGCTTTGGCTCAAATGGAAATGGTGCTGCTGTAAGACGTTTAGATAATCTATTTTATGTAGTATATGGTACAGTGATATTATACACCAAGTGATGTATGATTGCTATCCTTTCCCTCAAGTCTCAAACACTAGCTTGGCCAACTGCAGAACAACAACTTGAATCCTGTCAAGTAATTCAAGCCAAAGTTTTCCCTGGCTGTGTAGGTTTTGTTGATGGCACAACTATACCTTTATTTCAAAAGCCTGCTCATGATTGGAGCCATTATTTTGAGTGAAAAAGAAGGTTTGCTCAAAATATTCTCCAATTTTTCATCATTCATGAACTAAATTTTTATCTTCCTTCTAGATACTCTATTAGGGTTCAACTTATATGTGATTTCAATAAAAAATTTATTGCTTTTCACAGTGGCTACCTTGGATCATGTCATCACTCTTCTATCTTCCAAAGAATGAGGATTTCTAAAACCCCAGACTCATACTTTGTTGAATCTCAGTACCTCCTTTCAGACTCAGCATATGCAAGTAGGAAGTACATTATACCTGCTTTCCGTGGTGCAACCTTAGAAAATGACCCCAAAACTAAATTTAATTATCACCTTGCCCAATCAAGAGTACAGATTGAACATGCTATAGATTTTTAAAAGGCATGATTTTCTAGTCTTCAGGAGCTCTGAATCCAATTTCAAAAAAAATTGAGATCAAAACTGCAAATCATTGGATCATGACTTGCGGTATACTCCACAATATCCTAGCTGATTTAAAGGATGAGTGGAATGATCTTTAAGAAGAAGAGGATCTTGAAACAGCACCAGATCTCTCCTCCCTTTAATCACAAAACATTCAATCAACCAGCATATGATCCATTTTAATGCCAATCACTCTTCAACATTTCACTTCATAACACTTTTAAAATTTTATTTTGGTGCTCCCCACATGTCCACTTTGTGTACTTTATTCACTTGGTTTTGTATATTTTTTTTTGAATTTATGGTATGGTGTGTTCTTCCAACATTGCCAGACACCTTTTTTTCTCTGTTTAGAATTGTTTTCGGTCATCAACAGTGCACTTGCTGACATTCACAAGGAAGTCTCAAGCACAAGTCCTGTTCTCCAGGCAAATGCTATCCTCAATCTCACATATCTGGACATGTTGGGCTATTTCCACTTACATCATGCTGCTTTCCACATCATCCAGGCACTCTTTTCCACTAAATTTGCCTACAAATAAATTTCTTATCTTGCTGCTTCAATCACCTTTGGTCCTACCACTCATCTTTTTATCCTCATCATTAATCAGATCAAAAAGGTCTCCTCTACTTCATCCTATCTCATCATCAGCTTATTTTCTCTATATTAATCCTAGCCCTTCCTTTTTGTCTCCCTCTCTCTCTTGATAGGATCTCCATTCATCTTTTTTAAATCCTTCTTTAACCTTCTCTCATCTCCTAATCAACCCTCCTCCTTCTACCATTATCTCCCTCACTTAAGCAGCTCTTCATCTCATCTCCCCTCAAAATGGTCAGGATCTATCCCCTGATTTGATTCCAGTAAAAAAGGTATCCTCTACTTCATTCTATCTCATCATCAGCTTTTTCTCTCTATACTTATCCTATCCCTTCCTTTTCCTCTCCCTCTCTTTCTTGATAGGTTCTCCATTCTGCTTCCATAAATCCTTCTTTAACCTTCTCTCATCTCTCAATCAACCCTCCTCCTCTTCCCATTATCTCCCTCACATATTGGCTCTTTCTCATCTCATCTCCCCTCAAAATTTTCACAATCTATCCCCAGATTTGCTTCGAATAAAAAAGGTATCCTCTACTTCATCCTATCTCATCATCAGCTTATTTTTCTATACGAATCATAGCTCTTCCTTTTCCTCTCCCTCTCTCTCTTGATAGGATCTCCATTCTGCTTCCTTAAATCCTTCTTTAACCTTCTCAAATATCTCAATCCACCCTCCTCCTCCTCCCATTATCTCCCTCACTTTAGCGGCTCTTCCTCATCTCATCTCCCCTCAAATTTTTCACGATCTATCCCCTGATTTCCTTCCTATGCTAAAGCATCCTCGTCTCTCCATCAGAAAATGTGACATCCTTATCATGCACAACTTGGCAAAATTAGACCTCTCATCCTCCTCCTCCTCTTCTTCTTCCCAAAATCCTAACTCTCATTATCCCTTAGATCCTTCAGTTGACTGACTTTGTGAAAAATTACTCAATGATGACCTTTCTGTTGTCGCTGCTGCTTTCAGTGTAATCTGTGAGCTCGCTTTGGATGATCCTTATCCATGGCTAGAAGTCTCTCCTGAATTGTATGATCTGTTGAAACAAGGTAGCAATAATTAGATGATGATCAAAATTATTCAATTGGTATCCCCATTCCTTCCCCACAATACTTTTTTAGGCTTTGAAGAAAATACTTATCTGTCTCTTTCTTTTTCTTTATCTTACCTTACTTCATGTCTTTAATATCCTCCACCACCAAACTTTTCTCTTCCTACCTTATATATATTAGATACCCTTTAGTTTTCTATCCTCATTCCCATTGAGCCCCGGTTAACTAAAAAATTGCTCCCTGCCCTTTCAAACGTCATTTCTACCACAAAAGCCATGTCATTTTTAAACGAATGTATCCAAACTGTATTAGCTGGTAAAATTTTGTCTGATCAATCCTTGGAAGCTTACTCTTTGGCTCAAGTATTTGTTGAAAAGCCTGGCCTCTTCTTAAATGATTAAAATCAAATCCTTTGATATATTTCCTTAATTGCTCTCTTTAAAATTTTACCCTCTCATCTGCACTTACTGGAACCACAATTTGAAACAATCTTAGGTCTCGTGGATGATTTGTTTACTAAAATACAAAGCTTTGGATTTGTTACAGAGCATGTCTCATCAATCTACTTTGTATGTGTCTGTTAAATATCTTGTTTCTCACTTGTATGAAACACCACCTTTTCCATCTGCTATTGCTTCACTAACTCATTTAAACGCATCCTCATCATCTTCTCCCTCCTTTACTGGAATTCCTTCCATCCAGGAATTGACTGCTCATTGACGTCCTGTAATTAGTGTTATTTTGTCAATTTGTTTGCAATTGACTTACCACAACATTCCTGATTTTGAATGGTTTATTGATGTGCTAATTCATCAAGCATATCACACTTTCCATTTTGTCCATTTATTTTTCTTTTACAGGTTCTGTTTTAAACTGCAAAAAGCATTCTATAAATTTAAATTCAGCCAACAGAATTGCTGATTGTTTAGTTGATGTCTGTGAAAGAGTGAAAGACATTAGGGCATATGCAACCAAAAAAATGCTTGAACTTTCTGAAGACAGTCGTATTCTTTCTTACTTGGCCTCATCATCATCATCATTATTGAAGTCAAGTTCATCGAAGCTCATCAACTTCTGGATTATTGAAAGCAGCTGGGTGGATATGTGGTGAGTATAGTCATGAATGGTCTGATCTTTGACCCATAATCACTAGTTCTTTTAAAAAAGAAGTTGTCGTCACTTTTCCAAGCCAAGTTGCAATTGTCTACTTGCACAACAGTTCAAAGGTATTTGACAGGTGGCTAGAAAAACTGGTGAAATCTTGGTATTTAGCTGATGAACAAAGTCCTCTTGAAACTGGATTAAGTCAATTGGAGCAAGTCAATAAAGTTTTTGGTGCTATTTCTGTTAGGTGCTCAGAAGTTGTTCAGTTTTTATAGCAAAAAGGTGTTACTTTTCATCAAGTTGATGATGCTGAGCTACTCAGTTGTGCAAAAGAATTCTATCACATCATGATTTATCTTAATAAGGAGATGGCCTCATATACCCCGCCTATGCCATTAAAAAATTAATCATCATGCTTTGAATTATAATTCTTCTGTTCATTCCCATTATCAATCTCTATCCAATTCCAATGGATATTGGTTTTCATTTCAGGAAGTTAACTCTTTTGCAACTTCAAACAATGATGAACCAGAAAAATTAAATAATAAAGTGTATGAAGATGATGACCCAGCTTGTTCTTCAAACCAAACTCCTGAACCCATGAATCCAACTTGGCTTACTGTGTTAAGTAATCTATACTTTTTACATCAACTCAACCAAGTTACCATTAAAGCTCAAGAACTTATTCAGCCACCTGAAGAACTTTATTTGAGTATCTGGAGCCGATTTTGTCTAGTTTTTTCTTGAGGAGTAGTGAAATTTAGTCTCAAAAAAAATGCAAGGAGGGTGGGAATAGTGATGTGGATGAATATGGAAGACCTCTGAGTGCTAAGAAGGTTAACAAGGGTGAGTATTTGGTTTCTATTTATGAGGCTAAGAAGAAGAAGAAGAAGAAGAAGAAGAAGAAGAAGAAGAAGAAGAAGAAGAAGACTGAAAGGTCAAAAACCAGAGTTGAAGGGATGGAAGATAATGGTCTGGTATTGTCTAGGGTAAAAAGAACAAAAGAAGAAAAGAAATTGTTGGCTTTGGTATGTAATCACTTCAAGTTTAATAATAACAATCATAATGTAGTAATAATGCATGATTTTTTGTTAGGCCAAAGCAGAAAGACTTTCACAACATCTGGCTGATCCAAAAAAACCATCAACTTGCTTTAGAATTTGTTTTATCAAATTGGTTGCTAAGAAAATATTATATTTTTTCTATCATTAAATATTTTCTTCCAAATTTTTTTTCATTTTTTTTTCTCTTTTATTAGATTTTTTATTTAACTAAATTATTTTAAATTATTTTTATTATTTTTATTTTTTTAAACTTCCCTTTTTATTTTCCTCTTTTTCAATTTTATTTATTTATTTTAATTTTTTTCATTTAATTTTTAATTTGTCTCTTCCAATTATTTTTTAAAGTTACATCAACATAGATTACTTTTTTATATAATGGTGCATCTGTTTATTATATAAAATAGTAAAACTTGATTGGGACTGGTGAAATTAATTGGTTGTAGATATTTTCAATTTTAATTTTTTTTCATTTAATTTTGGATTTGTCTCTTCAAATAATATTTTAAAGTTACATCAAGATAGATTAATTTTTTATGTAATGGTGCATCTGGCCTTAGGTTTTTCTAATGGGTATTATATAAAATAGGAAAACTTGATTGGGACTGGTGAAAATAATTGGTTGTAGAAATTTTCAATTTTATTTTTTTTTTCATTTGATTTCTTTGATTCAATAAATTGAAGGTGGGGATATTGCCAAATTTTTATATCAGACTTAAAAAAAAATTGACTTGAAAATTTAATGATACCCTATCCTTAATTCAATAAAATACAGGGGGGGGGGTATTGACAAATTTTCATATCAGACTTTAAAAAAAAATTTACTTGAAAATTAGATGATACCCTTTCCTCAATTCAATAAAATGTAAGGGGGAGTATTGCCAAAATTTTCATATAGGACTTGCAAAATTCTTTACCTGAAAGAATTCTGGTGATACCCGACCCTAAGTTCAATCAAATGCAGGGGTGGGATTGGGAAATTTTCAAAGGTGACTTGAAAATTTAAACTAAAAAAGAATTTTGAACATTAAAGATTCTTGAAAATTTTATTTAAAAGAGCATTTATAACATTAAATTATGAAAATTAAGCTAATGATGGATAGAGTAAAATAATACAGGAAATTAAGATAAAAATTTATGCACAAATATATATGAAAAGTTGAAGTTTAAGATAAATAAAACAAACTAGTCATCAAAAAATTTCTTCAAATGTTCAATTTTCTCAACAGATTTATTAGCTTGAACACATTCTATCAAGAAATATTTCTTTTTTGAATTTTCTTTACAATCAAGCTTATATTTCATCTGTTCCATGATTTTTTGATGCTCTAGTGTTTTATCCTCTTTCTTTGATTTTTCAATATTTAGAGATAACTCGAGTTTCTTCTCCTCCTTGTTTTGTGCCCTATCATCCTTCCATAAAGAAAGTTTGTACTTCCTCTCCTCCAAGTCTTGTGCCCTATCATCCTTCTGTGAAGATAGTTCAAACTTATTCTCTTCCAAATCATGTACCCTTTCTTCCCTCCTTAAAGAGAGCTCGTATTTTTGAATTTCAAACTTTAGAGTCTCTTTATCAACTTCCACTTGTTCTAGAGTGATAAGAAATATTAACAAAAAGAAGAAGAAAATCAGAGTAAAGTATTAAAAGGTTTGGTATCACTTACCAGCATCACGTTTCTCCAAAAATTCTTTGATAGAAGAAAAAGGGGTTTGAGATGAAGTATCACTTTTTCTTCTTCTTTGAGAGTGGAAATTCAGACTACTTGAAGCCCTTCACTTTTTTTTCAAGGTCACATTTTTCTCCTCTTCATTTTTGATGGCTTCTGACTCAGTTGATTGTGGCTCCTGCATTAGTTCTTCAGCCTATTTATTAATAAGAAAATGTGAATAAATAAAGAATTGATAAGATAAAAGAAAAAAACATACTTGAGTTAGATCATGTTGGTTTATATTGCCATAAGGATCTATTGAAAAGAAATCTTGATTTGTTGAAGTTAAATGAGGGGAGGCTTGAGTATAAGAAGAAGGAAAAAGATTTGTTTCAACATCATGTTCCGAGATAGTATCTTCACCATCCAACATGTTTGTAGGATTATCATCATCTCGCTCTCCAAAAATAGAATCCATCTCTTTAAAGTAAGGGAATAAATAATCATGTTTATCATCTATGGATTTGATTCCCTTACTTATATTGAGGTCAGTAATACCAAAACCAGTAGAAGATGAAAGAGTCTTTTCCTTCACCTATTTGTCTCAATAATTCTTGAAGATTTCAGACATTTTTTTTTGGTAAAAGATCTATCCTTCCCTTAGTCTTATTCCATAACTTGTTGGCCATTAGAAGATAACCATTAACTTTTGATGCGGGGGGCCATCCTACTTTAGTTGCATACTCAGTTCCAAAACAAGAATCATAGTTAGATTTAGTTTTTAGCCAGTTAGTAAGAATGAGATGATCATCTTTCTTTAGTTGAACATTTTTGTATTTCCCAGCAGAGCAGGGGAAAGAGGGAGTAGTGGTATTTGAAGAACAACTGGATGATGGCTGCATTTAAGAAGATATATGATGAAGAGGCATGTTAATATAATTAAAGATGAAAATAAGGAGAAACAAGCAGATGAGATAGCGAAATGAAAAGGAGAAGAAAAAAGCAGATGAGAGAGTGAGATGAAAAGGAGCAGAATCAAATAGATGAAATGGGGAGATGTTCTGAGCATATAGAATGAACAGTATGAGGTGAGAATGGGAGTGCTCAGCAAAGTAGAAGGCATATCCAGAGAACAGTCCAAGATGTGGTTATGGCAGAAAGTTGTGCAACATGTTGTTATGACAGAAAGTTGTCCAAGATGTGGTTATGAAAAATTGAGTAGAAAAATGTTGGATAAGAGGTGAAAATTGACACGTAAAGTGTCTAATAACCAAATTATTAGCAAAAATATTTGCGGAAGATAATTGGGGTATAAGGATTTTTATCCACAATCAATTCAATTTCTGATTGGTCAACATTGATAACCCCTTTTTTGTGGGGGGCTCCACCCTAAGCAATTGACAATAATGTCACTTTGTGTTCTGCCACACCTGGAAATATATATCAGATGAAATTCATGTTATCATTTTTGGAATAAGGATTTATCTATCTGGCCCTTATACATTATTTATGATTGAATGATTTGCATTTACAAGTTTTGTTATGTATATTTTATACTTTCATTTCTGGTTTTTTAGCTACTAGAAAGTGCTTTAGTATGATGTTACACAATTGGGGGCTAATTCAGCAAGAATTTTGTAGAAGCATTTTTAGGGGGGATCAAATTTGACCAATCCCAATTAAATTAATTGTGGATAGAAATCCTTATACCCCAATTATCTTACACTATTATTCTTGCTATTAACTGGGTAATTAAAAAGTTTACGTGTAAAAGTTGACCTCTTATATGACATTTTTCCACTCAATTTTTCATAAACACATATTGGACAACTTTCTGTCATAACCACACCTTTCCCTACTTTCATTCATAACCACAGCTTTGACTACTCTCTGGATATGCCTTCCACCTTGCTTAGAACCCCATGATCATCTCATCCTGTCTATTCTCTACATTCAAACACCTCATTATGTAATCTACTTGCTTTTGCTACTTTTCATCTTCATTTATCTTAAAATTCCCTGTCATCAAAGATCTTCTCAAAGGCAGCCTTCCCCTGGTTGTTCTTCAAATTTCACTACTCCCTCTTTCCCCTGCTAAGCAGAGAAAAAAAAGTCCATTCCATTAAAAAAGATTATCATCTCATTCTTATTAAATGGATGAAAACTAAATCTAACTATGATTCTTTTTATGGTACTGAATAATCGACTATAGTAGGATGGCACCCAGCATCAAAACTTAATGGTTATCTTTTAATGGCCAAAAAATTACAGAATAAGACCAAGGGAAGGATTTATCTTTTACCTACAAAGATGTCTTAACACTTCAATAATTATCAATCCAAATACAAGAAGGCAAAGAATCTTTCATCTCCTACTGATTTTAGTATTACTGACCTTGATATGAGTAAGGGCATCAAATCCATAGATGATAAACTTCATTCTTTTTGTCCTTACTTTAAAGAGATTAATGATATTTTTGGAGAGCAAGCTGATGTTAATCCTGAAAAAATTTTGGATGGTGAAGATGCTATCTTCAAACATGATGTCAAAAGAAATCTTTTTCTTTCTTCTTCTACTCAAGTCTCCCCTCATTTAACTTCCACAAATCAAGATATCTTTTTTATAGATCCTTATGGAAATATAAACCAAGCTGATCTAACTCAAGTATGTTTATTTTCTTATATCTTACTAATTAATTCTTTTATTTACATCTTCATATTTCTAAATAGGCTGAAGAACAAACACAGGAGCCACAATCAACTGAGTCAGAAGCCAGGGACAATGATGAGGAGGAAAATGCAACCTTGAAAAAAATGCAAAACGCTTTAAGTAGTCTTAATTTCCACTCTCAAAGACAAAGAAAAAGTGATACTTCATCTCAAACACCTTTTTCTTATATCAAAGAATTTTTGGAGAAATGTGATGCTGGTAAGTGATACCAAACCTCTTAATAATTTACTCTGCTTTTCTTCTACTGCTTTTTAATATTTATTATCACTCTAGAACAAGTGGAAGTTGCTAAAGAGACTATAATATTTGAAAAGAAAAAATATGAGCTCTTTTTAAGGAGGGATGACAGGGTACATGATTTGGAAGAGAAGAATATTGAACTTTCTTTACAGAAGGATTATAGGACACAAGTCTTGGAGGAGAGGAAGTACAAAATCTCTTTATGGAAGGAAGATAGGGAACAAGACTTGAAGGAGAAGATATTCAAGTTATTTCTAAGTATAGAAAAATAAAAGAAAGAGGAGAAAACACTCAAGCAATAAAACCTCATGCAACAGATGAAATATAAGCTTGATCATGAATAAAATTCTAAAAAGAAAGATTTCTTGATAAAATGTGTTAAAGCTAATAAATCTGTTATGCAAATTGAATGTTTAAAGAAATTTTTTGATGATTAGTTTGTTTTATTTCTCTAACACTTTAACTGTTCATAATTAATTGTACATAAAATTTTATCTTAATTTCTTGCATTTCTTTACTCTATCCATCATTAGTTGAATTTTCATATTTTAATGTTGTAAATTCTTTTTTAAATATAATTTTCAACAATTTTTAATGTTCAAAATTCTTTTTTAGTGAAATTTTCAAGTCACATATGAAAATCTCTTAATCCCACCCCTGCATTTGATTGAACTAAGGGGCAGGTATCACCAAAATTATTTCAAGTAAAGAATTTTTAAAGTCTTTTATGAAATTTTGGCAATTCTTCCCCCTGCATTTTATTTTGGAGAAGATACAAGAAGTAAAAAACAAAATAAGAAAGGTGAAGAATGAGGAGTTAAAAGGGATTGTGGGGTTGGCAAGTTAATTACAAGCAATGCCAAGGAAGACAAATATATTAGATTAACACCCCAATTTCCAGTTAAAAACAACACAAGAGGGTAGAAGTAGTAGTTTAGTTTAGTTATAAGAGGGATGATAATCAAAAGAAGAACAGATGCAACAGCATCTATTGATTCCATAACAGCTTCCTGCAAGACAAAGATGATTGAAGGGGAAAAGATTTTATGTTTATCTGTGACATGGTATTGTCACAATTAACTTTATGGGTGGTTTGTTTAGTTATTTTTGTATTTACTGAATGGTTTGTCAAAAAAGTGAAGTGGGGAAGGGAGGGATGGGAAGTGAAGGGAAGGAAGAAAGATGGTAGAAAGGAGAAGGGAGGGAAGAGGAGAGGAGGTATAAGTGGAAGGGGAAGAGAAAGTATTAAGACCCAGAGGGCAACAGAAAATAATACCAGGTCTAAAGCTAACAAAAAATTTTTATGACATCACCATGGAGGGTCAACAATACCCCCAGGCAGAAAGCATGAGTATAGAGGAAAAGGACGCCCTCTTAAAAAGATAACTATAAAAAAGACGTCTCCTCCTCTTCAGGATCAACTGTCCCACCTGGCCAAACAGGTTCTGAAGTTGGATTTGAAAAGAGTTCTGAGAAAGGGGGGAATAGCATTTATAGCTGGGTTACGTAGCTTCCTAGTAGAGAGGTGTTTCATAGTTATTGATGGAAGGCTTATGTGATGAAAGAAGTAGGAATTCACCGCCAAATGTGCAGTTGGGGTGTGTAGATAGAAAAAAAACTTAAGTGTTTTCCACCAAAATTAAGTAGCATAGAATGAGGAAAGACTTAAGTATGGCATTAGCAATTATAAGTCATGTGACTTTCTTAAAAATACATCATGTATGTGATGAGTTTGGCATGATGAATTAGGAATCGAAATTGGGGTATAAGAGGTAGGATAATGCGTTATCATGGATTCCTTATCCACTGGCCCTGGGGCTAGTGGATAAGCATCTTCCACAATTAATAATGTTGCATCTGGGGAAAAAAAATTCCTGATCCCTAATTGCGGATTTATAAAATTTTATACCCCCTATTGTCCCTCTTAGTTACTCAATCATGAAGTATCAGCTATACATTACTTATCATTTTATGATTCTCATCTACTGATTTTTTTGTTTTTAGTTTTTTCAAAATAAAAACTTGATGGTTCTTGATTGAGTTGGAAATTCAGGTATGCTATTTTTTTATAATTGTTTTATTTTTTTAAAGTGTGTCAGTATGATGTTACATAATTGGGGGATGATGCATCAAGCTTGTTGTTAGAGCATTATTGCCCATCTTAGTTACTCAATCATGTAGTATCAGCTATACATTACTTATCATTGTATGATTTGCATCTACTGATATTTTCATTTTTTCTTTCAACATACAAACTGGAGGTTTTTTGAGACTGATTTTGTGAACCAACATGAAAATGGATGATGAAATCTTTTGTATGACAGTAAATCAGGGCTCACAATATAGAATTGAGAAGGATTCTGTGAGGATATGAGAAAATTTAAGGTGAGCACTATTGTGGGGCCATAAATCAGTGGTCATAATAATTTTCCAGTCCTGTGTACAGAATCATACTAAATTGTTGGTTGCAGACCCTGATGTATGCCATAAAATAGCATTCACTTTACATTCTCTCATCCATTCACAGAACCTTCACAATTCTATATTGTGAACCATGATTTACAAATGTAAAACAGAGTTCATCATCCATTTTCACATTGGTTCCCAAAATAACTCTTAATTCTATAATGTGAATCTTTATTTACAGCTGCACAAGAGAGTTAATTTTCAATTGTCACTACAGTTGACTGAAAATCTCAAAAAATATTATATATTAAATTGTGATTTATGGCTGTAAAAACAGAGTTCACTATCGATTTTCACATTAGTAGAGAGAATTTCACTCAATTTATTTTAGTGAAACCTGATGTAAAGCTGTTCAAAAGGAGTTCACCATCCTTTTTCACACTAGTACACAGAATCTTTGTCAATTTTAAATAGTGAACCTGTATGTATAGCCATGTATCTGAGATGATCAGTGTTAACTATATAAAATTGATAGCATAAATTTGAATTTGGGGATGAGATTGAAGATGGACTTTATGGTATGGATGTACATCAGGGTAAAATGTAGAAATTATTAGTGATTTTTAAACATGAGGATAAGATAAAAAGTAAACTCGATTGGGCAGCTATAAATCTGGGTCTACCCTGTAGAATTGTGAGAGATTCAGTCTTATTTGGTGTAAATTAATATTGAAATCTGTCGCAAATGTTTACATCAATAATCACAATATAGAATTGAGAGTGATTTTTTTAACTGATAAAATCTTGTGTATGGCCACACATCATGGGTCACTATTCAAAATTATGAGTAATTTGTAAAAGTTATGTTAATATTGAAAATTAATGCTGATTTACAGCCATAAGAAAGCATTCATAATAGTTCTCCAGTATTGTGCAAAGAAATAACCTAAAATTTATATCTGAATTTTGTTGATAGATAGTCATTGGACTATTCAATAATTGTTTCAAATGAAAATTAACGTTATGGTTTGAATTTTATTTAGATACAAAATGAAGAAAAAATTATATATTCTCATTTATTAAAAATTAAAAATTATATCCATTTACTCTTTACTTTAGCTTGCACATATGAATTCAAAAAAAACATGTGAGACAGAGAAGGATATCAATAATTTGTATCTAAGAAAAAATTTTATCTAAAAAGTAATTTTGGTAAGAAAAGAAACTCTGATAATTTTTTTATATATTGAATTTAAACAGAATTAAGTTTAGTACATTCATTGATCTATTGTGTTGAGAAACAAACATATTATAAACATAAAAAAATTATCTTTAGACATATATATTCATAAAACTATTCAAATTCTTTAAATATTTCTAAAAAATTATATGATTTAGTATAATTCTTTTTGATATAAAAATGAAATTATATTTACATTAAAAAATCTTGTATAGCTTTTTTAAAAAGTTGCAAAATTTCTCCTAGTTCAATGTGGCTTGAACCACAGTTGGCCACAGGATGTTATTGAGAGTTCAATCTAAGTTCTACAAAATCTAAGATATATATTTTTTTTTGAAAATTTACATTTTAATTGAAATAAAATGCTTTGAGTAATAACAATGATCAAGAGTTTTTTATATATTATTGAACAAATAATAGCACAATTATTGAGATAGATATATTATTCAATTTTTCCATGACTTTAGTTAATACATGCAACTAATTGGGTATGTACAGTAATCATAAAAATTAAAACCAAGCATGAAGTTTAAATAATGAGTTTAATTTTGAGCTAAAACTTTAGTTGAATTATAAAATTTATGTCAAAGATATTTCACATCTGACCAAAAAAAATTACCATTAAAGTGAACATGTAATAAATTTACCTTGTAAAATACATAAGAGCATTGGTTTGAGATTTTGCTATAATGTCTGGCCCCACATCATTTTTTTTTTTCAAATTTTCAAATTTGGTTGTTTTTTTATCTTATGGATAGTTTCAAAACCATTTGGTCACATAATTTGTGGAAAAAAATATCTCTTTTGATGCCTTATTATTATACTATGAAGTTATTCCCTTATTAACTTCTTTCTTTATTAAAAGAAGCCAATAAAACTGTATATTTTATGGATGTATGTAGAGCCATAACACAGAATCATTCTTCTTTTTTATAAATTGAAGAAAAGTACTGTAAACTGGCATGGTGAATGCTATTTTTTGAGCAAAAAATAGCATCCACCTTTAAATTTTTGCTGCCACATTTTACACCCTCTTCACACACCATCTTCTTACTTTACACATTTGTCAAATATATTCTCTTGCCATCATATTTAATAATCATCACCATGGGAAATCTAGAGGTAACCTGCTAGAAATACTCTCTCCTGAACTTTAGAGTGTCCCTTCATTATGCCAGGTCTATGAATACTTTATAAACATAGGTAAATTAGATTTAGATTTAAATTTATTCTCAGATTAGTCCAAAAATGGACCTCAATTGATCTCAAGTTATGCATAATTTGATCAACTATAACAATTATTTTATCTTTCATTGAGCACACATTGAGCACATATTGATCCAACATAATCTTTTGAATATCCAATATGATTATCAATATAGAGAATGAAAGTTATTCCTTAACATAACTAAGCATTACTTTTCATCCAAAAGATAAACCATAAAATTATGAAATTAAAATTAATTTACAATAATGATATCTTTTACTACATAATTGCAACAATGGATAGATTCAGCAAATTTTTTATCACAAATATTAATAACTATAGGGATTAAAATAACTAATGAAATTCCTATTTTCAAATTTCAAAAAGAATATAGTCACTTCTCACTTCAAATATATTAAGTCTTTGTAATACTAAATTTTGTATATTATTTTATTTTACCTAAAATATAAGACCTACAGGCTATTGAAAATAAAATCTTCATTTATTCAATTAAAAGAAATATTTTTATTTAAATAAAAATAAAAATAGTCCTTAAAGTTTATTACTTGAAAGGTTGTTATTCAAATTGATGAAGTGTGGTTTTCCTCATAAAAGTGTCCAGCACAATTTTGGCCAAACTTGTGCTGAACACCTTTACAAAAAACAATTTGATGACATCAAATATATTAATGTTCTAGACTTTTTTTTAAATTTCTTTGAAGTAATAAGTTACTGTCCAAGACCAAAGTGTCAAATTTGACTGAGCTTGTGCTGGTGTCACCCGCAACGTGACACTCGAGGCAAAAGCAGCTCATTAAATCAATAATATCAAGTTCTAAATCTATACTCAAAGCGCAGAAAGAAATTCTCCATAGCAACTGCGATTCCCCTTTGTGTACTTACTATTCAACTGCGCTAGCCTAAACTCTAAATCTAAATTAGTCAATATCTCAATAGTGTGCCTTAGTCTTAATTTCAATAAGCAACGCACAGCGCTATGATCAACGTAATAGTACATTAGTTGTTTTCATTAAAAGTTTGTTAATTAATTAAAAGGGGTAAATTGAGCAGGGACGGATATTAGCAAAGAGGGTCTAAGAGTATTAATGGTCTGTGGTATGGGAATGGTGCGATGAGAGGGAGGTCAATGCGAGGAGGAATAAAGGATATAAAAGGGTTGGGTATTTGGTTCGATATTCCTTAGAATTAAATTATAAAACGTATTTACATTTAATAGTGGTAAAATCTTTAAGTTAAATCATTATTATTGTATCTTTCTTTTATTTTCTCAATAATCATTTCTAAATCCTAAATCTTTGATTGTTGAGTTTCAAACCCTTCGTGAGATCTTAAGAATTCCTATTACCTTTGAAACTATATTATAATTCTTCTCAAACATACCTCAAACCCGTAGCTCTTACTTCGAGTGTCCTTTGAATCACTTCCTCGAATCATTCCTCTGTGCTTTGAAGAAGTTTCTAAATCCCTCATCTCACTTTCAGGAACATCCTCGACCTAGTGCGTAGGTCGTCCGGTGACAGTATAATTTGATTCTCCGTAGTTCTCATTCTTTGCACTACTACGTCCTTTTAGGTGTTTTTAAAATTTTAAATGGCACCTGTTGAACGCACTCTTCCTACGGGCGCTACTACTAGAGCTCGCGCAAGAGGCAGGCCAACAGCCACAAGGTCTGTTTCCCGCACTCACTCTTTAGAACCACTCGACCTTAGGGAACGGCAACATTCAGTTCAATCTGTAGAAGACATCCCACAAGATTTTGAGGATTCTAGTGATGAAGAAGAAGGAGAGGATACAATTCACGAGGCACCATCTGCCCCTGCCAATCACCCTTCTGGCCAATCCTCTGAACCTGGACCATCTAACTCTCTGGAAGATTTCATGAGACTTTTCATGAAAACCCTTTCAAATCCAACGTCTTCAGAGGGATCTAAGTTCAAAACTCCTTCTATGAAATCTCCTGACAAATTCGACAGAGATCACCCCGACAGATTGCGACCCTTCTTGCAAACCTGCAAGCTACTGTTCCATAATGACCCTCAAACCTTTAATAGCGACCGATCAAAGGTTGTTTACGCTTCTTCATTCCTAGCCGGGAAAGCAGCAAGATGGTTTGAACCTTATCTTCTCATGCTTTCTTCGACAGAAACCCACTTACTTATCAATAATTGGGAAAAGTTTGAAGACCAACTTTTTACGTTGTTAGGGGACCCTAATGAAACTGACAACACAGAAATTGAACTTGATTTTCTTTGCATGAGTGATAATGGTAAAGCCTCTGAATATATCTCGAACTTCAGAGCACTTCAAACTCGAGTAGGTTGGAATGATGCTGCCCTTAAGTATCATTTCAAGAAAGGACTTCCTTCAAGGATTCTGGATCAATTAAATCTTCACGGTCAGAAGATGACTACTTTAACAGATTTAATGGATCGAACCCTTGAACTTGACGGTGTTTATCAAGGACGACTTCAACATCGTCAATACTCCAACAAGTCTCAAGGCCTAAACTTTAAATCGGGATCTCTTCACAACCACGACCAAATCAATCCTCCTGGACTCAATCCAAACCCAATAAGGGGAAGGATAAACCTCGACCAAAAAGCTTGACTCCAGGCAATATCAGCAAAGTACTGGATCCTAAAGGGGAACTTAAAGATGCTGAGAGGAAGAGACGAGCAGATAATGGATTATGTATGTATTGTGGGGGTAAGCACAAGTTGGAAGACTGTGTAAAGTTGAAAGAAAGAGAAGGTACTAGTTCGAAGTCAAAAAACTAGTAGATAGTTGACTTGTGTGCAAAGCAAACTATCTTATCTCTCCCAGTGCACAGAACCTCAATGTCTTAAGGACTGGAGTTGCCTTAAACCGCTTGAGATTCATTCTTTTTAAGGAGGATATCCTCTTAAGTTGTCATATAGACTCTGGAGCTTCAATTTCTTTTGTTAGTTTATCTTTTGCCAAGAAGCTTCAACTAACATTTACAGATGTCGATTGAACTCCAATCTATTTGGTCGAATCAGAGGAACCCAAATATTGGGTAAGTAAGAAAGTTTTATGGGGTTTTAACTTTCCGAACTTTCCCCCTTTGAGTGGGAATTATCAGTCTTGGACGCCCCAAGGATGGACAATACCATTCTTGGCCATGACTTTTTAACGCATTGGAATCCCAAAATTGATTGGACTAGGGGATTGATCACCCTACGCTCTAAGTATATTTCTGATTCTTCAATGCAGGTCAATAGGGAGTTAAACAACCCGCCTGACAACGTCCTCCTAGAGTACGAGTCTCAGCAGATGACTTGCAAGCATCTGATCCTTTTTTAAATGAGCAATTGGCTAACCCTTCTAGCTCGATGACTTCACTCGAAGAGGATTTAAATTGCCTCAAAGTAATCGAATTCTGCTCTATCAATTCAGGTATCCCCTCGACAGATTCTCTCGAAGATGAAGAGGACGACCAAATCAACGTTGAAGCCATTAAATCAACTCTACCAGAAATCTACCACGATTTCCTCGATGTTTTCTCAATCCACAAGGCCGATAAGTTACCACCTCATAGTCCCTACGACCATCAAATAGAGTTAATAGGCCCAGTACCTCTGGCAGGTCCTGTCTATTCTTTGTCGAAGGACAAATCTCAAGTTCTTTGAGACTACATTGCGGAGAATGTAGCCAAAGGTTTTATCAGAGCCAGTAAATATCCAACCGGCTCCCCTGTCCTCTTTGTAAAAAAGAAGGATGGTAGTCTTAGGTTGTGTGTTGACTATAGAAAGCTCAACACAGTCACTAAGAAGAATGCATATCCTGTTCCTCCTATGTCATTACTTCTTACCCTTTTCAATGGTGCTGATTTCTTTTCTAAAATTGATCTTAGAGGCGCTTACAATATGATTCGCATTGCAGAAGGTCATGAACCACTGACTGCAATGTGCACCAGATTTGGTAGTTTTGAATATTTATTTATGCCTTTTGGATTGTGTAACGCACCTTCAACTTTTCAAACTTTTGTTAATGACATCTTTCAAGATGTTGTTTGACAATTTGTAGTCGTCTACTTAGATGATATTTTAATATTCTCGAAAACACTAGATGAATATATTCATCATGTTCGACAGGTCCTAAATCCTCTTTGAGATCATGGTCTCTACGCCAAGCATAATAAATGTGAATTCCACCTCAAATCAATTGATTTTTTGGGTTTTACGTTTTCCACTGACGGTTTAGTCATTGATGACAAAAAAGTCCAGAAAATCCTGGAATGGCCTGAGCCCAAAACCATTAAATCACTCCAAGGATTTTTGGGTTTTGCAAACTTCTATAGAAGATTTATTAAAAATTACTCCAAAACTATTTCCAATCTTACTTCTCTTCTTAGAAAAGACATTCCTTTTGTTTTTACTTCTACAGCACAAAAGGAATTCAAAGCACTAAAAACGGCGTTCACCACAGCCCCAATTCTTCGACATTTTGATCCTTCTGCTTCAACAATAGTTGAGACAGATGCAAGAAATTATGCTATTGCAGGGGTCATCTCTCAATTAAATCCTGAAACAAATTTGTTTCATCCTGTTGCTTTTGAGTCACGCAAACTCATAGCCGCAGAATTAAATTATGAAATTCATGACAAAGAGCTTTTAGCTATTATCCATTGTCTTAAAAAATGGCGTTCTTTTCTTCTCAGCCTAGATAGTCCTTTTCAAATTTTAACAGATCATAATGCTTTAAAATACTTCATGTCTTCCAAAGTGTTAACCAGGTGTCAAGCCAGGTGGGCTGAATTTTTGTCTGAATTTCCCTTCTCTATTTCCTATCACCCAGGTAAGAACTTCATTGTCCCAGATATCTTGTCACGTCGGGATGATGTTTACCCACAGCGGGGGGACAAATTTGCTGACAAGAACCCAGCAAATGTGCAATGAATTTTCAACAAATCAATGTTAACGACTCATCAACTTAATTGGATGACAATTCAATCTTTTCAAAATCCACTATCCAACATCCTCGAAGCTCAGTCAAAGGACGATTATTGTTTAGGGTTAAAAAACAAAATACTCTCGAAGCAAGGGGCCAAAAGATTTAGTATTAAATTAGGTAGAGTAGTCATACCCAACAACAATGAAATAAAATTATGGATTTTCAACAGTCGACATGATTCTCCATTAGCTGGTCATTTTGGTGTTGATAAAACCTACCAGTTAATAGCAAGGGATTTCTTCTGGCCAGGTATGACCAGGGAAATCAAGGCCTATATAAAAGCTTGTTACGAATGTAATAGGAATAAGGCTCCCCGTCACCGGAAGCATGGGTTGCTTCAACCACTTCATATTCCCTCTAAACCTAGGGAATCTTTATCCATGGATTTCATTTCTCGACTTCCTTTTTCAAATGATTTTGATGCTATATTAGTAATAGTAGATAGATTTTCAAAAATGTCTATTTTCATTAAAACCACTACTACTTCTACAGCAGAAGATTTGTCAAAATTGTTTTTAGTATATGTATTTTCCAAACACGGCTTACCAAATGATATTATTTCAGATAGAGGCTCATTGTTTGTATCCACATTATGACCCAACTGTGTCAACAACTCAATATCACGAGGAACCTCTCCACGGCCTATCACCCTGAAACTGACGGTCAAACAGAAAGATTTAATTAAATCCTCGAACAATACGTTCGAATGTATGTCAGTTACCAACAAGACGATTGGACCACATGGTTACCACTGGCCAAATTTGCTTAAAATAACTCGACTCATTCTTCGACAGGACAATCTCCCTTTGAAACCATTTATTGATGACATCCTCAATTCAACTCAATCCATGTAGGAACTAATCATCCTGCGGAACATTATCTTCGAACTATATCATGACTCCAAGAAGAACTTAAAACAAATTTGGAATTATTGATTCGAAGATACAAGGAACAGGCCGACAAACATCGACAATCTGCTCCTTTCTTTAAACCAGGCGACAAAGTATGGCTCGACGCACGAAACATTCAAACAACACGACCATCAAAGAAACTGGCTGAAAAGCGCTTGGGACCATTTGAAATCGACTCTGAAGTCTCTAAAACTGCATTTCGACTCAAGTTACCTCCTAAATGGCAGGCGATTCACCCTGTTTTCCATGTATCTCTCCTGAAACTGGCTCGAGAAATATACCCGGGCAAGAACCAACCCCCTCCGCAACCGGTCGAAGTAGAAGATCATCTAGAGTGGGAAGTAAGTCCTATCCTTGATTCAAGAATGCGCAAGGGGAAACTTCAATACCTTGTGGAATGGGAAGGCTTCCTCAATGACTCAGACAAAACATCCTGGGAACCAGCCATCAATGTTTCTAACGCCCCTGAACTTCTAAAATCTTTTCATTTGAAATATCCTTTTAAACCAAAAACTTAAAATTTCTTTTATTTTAAAATTTCTTTTTCTTTTTTTCTTTTCATTCTTTTTTCTCTTTCTCTTAAAAATCTAAAACACCTCTTAAATTTCTCAGCCTTGTTTTCTTTTTTTTTCTCTTCTTTTTTCTTTCTTCTCCTTCTATAAAATTTTCTCCAAAACCAACTAAAATTAAAATCAAAATTAAAATTAAAAAAAAAAATTAAAAAAATTTAAATTAAAAATTAAAAAATTAAAATTTAAAATTTAAAATAAAATAAAATTTAAAAAAAAAATAAATAAATAAATAAAAAATAAAAATAAAATAAATAGAATAAACATAAATAATAAAATAAAATAAATATCCTTTACATCTCTCTAAATGTTTTTTTTCTCTTTTCTTTTTCAAATCTCTAAATACATTCTTTTCTTAAATTTAAAATTCTCTTTAAAATTTTATTTTCTAAAATTTATTCTCTCTTTAAACTTTCTTTCCTTTGAACCATCAAAATCTTGTATGACACGACCAATTCCTCAAACTTAACTTCAACCTCTTATTCTCCTTATAAAATTCTTCGACAAAATGATTCTTCTTTTTCAAATTCTCTTTAAATTCTAATTCTGTTCTTTTCTCTCTTTTCGACTATTTAAAATTCCTAAAAAATCAATAAACAACCTTTCGCAAATAACAAACACCACACAATATGGGGGGCGGACTTGCTAGCAAGTCCGCAACCTTGGACCCAAACTCACCATAGATTGAACACACATTGAGCTATTGATAAAGGAACCATACAATCAGGGATGAACACCACTCAGCAGAACAGTTTTAGGTGGGTGTTCAAGTAGAGTTCAGTATGGGTTCAGTCTGAGTTCAGTCTGAGTTCCATCTGAGTTCCATCTGAGTTCAGGTTGAGGACTTGCTAGCAAGTCCACCCCCTATATTGCGTAGTGAAATTCTTCTTTCATTAAATTCTCATTTCAACAAACTCATCTCAATCACCAACAATTTTTTTCTTCTTTCTCTCTTCTCTTACATAAATTTTTCTTTTAAAATTAAAAACTTCTATCTTTTTCTTTCTTTATTTAAATTTCTTCTTTCAAATTCTAAAGCAAAATTTTATTTAAAACTTTTTTTCTCTCTCTCCCAAATCTTATAAAAAATAATATTCACCTTAAATACAATAAAATAATACAAAAAAATAAAACTAAAGACAATTCTACTTTTCTACTTCTTTACATCTCTCCTTTTCATTTCAAATTTTTCTCTTTTAATTTTTCTCGAACCAATCTTTTCATCTTCTCCAAAATTACCCTTAACTCCTTCCTGCATTTCTCAAATACCTCCTCCTCTCCTACCCGAACCACCTCTCCAATCTCCAACAGTTCCTCTGCCACGTCGAAGGAAGAAGCTTCAATAATTGTATCGACCTCCCCACACAACTCTTCTGCGAACCTAACTCGTCGACCCTGACGAGGCTTCTTCGACCACACCTGGTCCAGCGTTTCCTCAGGTTCTTCGATTCCACCCGTGACCAGAGGGTTTGCCTCAGTTGGAAAAAGCAACGCAGGTTCCCCAATTGGGTCTTCAATGGCATTCGATGTCTAAACAAGAACTCATCAGTAACCTCATCCCTAAAAAAAACAACAAATAAAACTTACTTCAAAGATGGGGTCAGGTTCTAAGAACAACCTTGGAGACACTTCTACCTCTGCTTCTCTCTCCTCCTCGTCATCTTCAATGACCACCCTTCGTTTCTTGGGTGTCCGCCCTGGAACAGGGACTTCATCCTCATCTTCCTCCACAAATTTGTCGATCTCTTCTTTGACACCCTGTTTGAACTTGTGGCCTGGGTTACCCAGGTTGTGATCTCGTTATTAAGTTCCTTGTTGTTCTCCCCCACCGATTGATCGTCTCCAACCGAGACATCCCAAATGTCTTAGACCACCTCTTTTGTTTTAGGGATCACCCAAAACTTAGTCTTGGTGAATCGTTGTTCAATCTCTGCGTTCTTCGTCAACGCATCGCACGCCACTCGTCGCCAACGGCAAAACTCGCATTTCTGGCGAGGGCCTCGAGTCGCCGTAATTTCGACACAGAAGTATTCCATCGCTTCACAAGCCATGCAAGCCTGGGAAAACTGCCGTGTAACCATTCCCCCTTCCGCTTTAGGGTGTGGAGGCGTAGGTATTGGGGTAGGACAGTTCATTATAATGAGGAAATTAATAAACAAGAAAAAAATATATAGAGAGGAAAGGGAAACTAGTGTGAGAAGATGGCTCAAGCTCAACGGAGCTCGCGATTCTTATACCCGGGCATCTGTCACGCGCCACATGACACTCGAGGCAAAAGCAGCTCATTAAAGCAATAATATCAAGATCTAAATCTATACTCGAAGCGCAGAAAGCAATTCTCCATAGCAACTGTGATTCCCCTTTGTGTACTTACTATTCAACTGCGCTAGCCTAAACTCTAAATCTAAATTAGTCAATATCTCAATAGTGTGCCTTAGTCTTAATTTCAATAAGCGAAGCACAGCCCTATGATCAATGTAATAGTACATTAGTAGTTTTCATTAAAAGTTTGTTAATTAATTAAAAGGGGTAAATTGAGAATGGACGGATATTAGCGAAGAGGGTCTAAGAATATTAATGGTCTGTGGTATGGGAATGGTGAGATGAGAGGGAGGTCAATGCAAGGAGGAATAAAGGTTATAAAAGGGTTGGGTATTTGGTTCGATATTCCTTAGAATTAAATTATAAAACGTATTTACATTTAATAGTGGTAAAATCTTTAAGTTAAATCATTATTATTGTATCTTTCTTTTATTTTCTCAATAATCATTTCTAAATCCTAAATCTTTGATTGTTGAGTTTCAAACCCTTCGTGAGATCTTAAGAATTCCTATTACCTTTGAAACTATATTATAATTCTTCTCAAACATACCTCAAACCCGTAGCTCTTACTTCGAGTGTCCTTTGAATCACTTCCTCGAATCATTCCTCTGTGCTTTGAAGAAGTTTCTAAATCCCTCATCTCACTTTCAGGAACATCCTCGACCTAGTGCGTAGGTCGTCCGGTGACAGCTGGACACTTTTGCTATTTGAAGTTGATTAGGTGCATGTTTTTTAAGAGAAGTGAGGTGTTCCTCATAAAAGTTTCCAGCACAAGCTTGGCCAAATTTGTGCTGGAAACTCTTACCAAAAAAAACAATTGATGAAATCAAATATCTTCATTGTGGAAGAAAACAGCTTTGATATCCAGATCCAATTTCTCCAAGTAGTTGTCCAATTTTTCAGCTCTGCTTTTTTGAAAGATCACCAATAGGTGTTGCCTCTCCTTCTTTGAATAATCCAAAAATATGAACTAAAGATCTATGATCTTTCTCTTGGAAAAATAGGTTAAAAATTTAAAGAGAATTTTCCAATGCATCTTAAATTTGACACTTTAATCAAATGAGTTTTTTGGTGATGGTGGTAGTTTAAATAAAAGAAGGATGAGAGAAAATTTTTGAAAGAGGATAAAGTAGAGAATATATATAATATTGGATCAATATTCACAATTAATTTTTTCATGTATGTTAATAATTAATGTTGACTCACATTTTAATAATAACTAAATACGGATAGATAACTGAAAGAAGTGCATTATTTTAGAGGCTACATTTGGTGCCAATAAATTAAAATTAGTTCCTTTAATAGTGTGAATGTTAAAAAAATACATTACAATTTTATCCCCTTATAAAAAAGTATATATATTTTTCTCCTAAATTAAATTTTTTAGCATTGTCTTACATTCTTTCATTCAAAAGAAAAATGAGAAATTTCTATTGAAAAGGGCTCAATATAAGCTTTGTCTAGAAAATTTGAAACTACTTACAAATATTTTTGAAGAGTTATATTTTTATTAATAAAATTTTTAAAAAGGACTTAAATAGTATGGTTTTTTATATATTTGCCAAAATAAAAATGATAATTAAAATAATATTCCAGACCTAGTATACTATGTGTCATTTAAGATATTTCTACTAATAGCAAACCTGAATCCCCACCATTCAATGGATCTAGATATAAAATTGAATATTGTGGAATGTTAAGTGTTGTTGCTCAACCATTGCTCAAATTTGGTCCAACTGATGCTCAACTTAAATCCAAAGCTCTGCTCAAGAAGGGATAAAATGAGGCTCAATTTAGTGCCAATTTTTTTCTCAAAATTTTTTCATATAATTTAAAAACAGTTTCCTAAAACTTTCACAAAATTCCCGCAATGTTTTCCCAACCTCTCCCTGAAAGTTTCAAAGAGAGGAAACTGATAGCAGAACACCCCCTGATTTCCCATGGTGCATTACAATAAAAATCTGTATGTTCCAACTTTTCTAGCCCAAGTGGAACCCCTTCTTACCCCTCCTCTACACTCCACTTTAACTTTTTACTTCACCCAACCCTATTTAATTTCTCCTTTCCCCTCTTTAGCCCATTCTCACCCCTGCCTAACCCCACTAGGCCCCTTTCAAATCCCAGTTTACTTTTTTGTTTTCAACCTCACCCCACTCACTACTTTCACACTATATCCCACCTTATTGCTTTTAATCCCACTATTTCAACTCTCTAGCACATGATTTATTATTCAAATTGTCCCTTTTTCATTTTAGCTTACCTCATTTTCACACTTGGGATTAAAAATGGTGGGAAGGAAAGCAAGAGGATTGATGTGGGATGAGGGGGGTTTAAGGGTAGTAAAAAGGGGTTTAAAAGTGTGGTGATGGGAGAAAAATGAGTTAGGATGAATGAGGAGGGGAAACAGCTTAGAAGAGTAAAAAATGATGCAGGAGAGGAGGAAGATGTGAGATTGGAGGAGTTTGGAAAAAAAATGGGGGAGAAAAGTACTGAAAAGAATATTTTTGAAAAAAAAGTAATCAAAAAAAAAGATAATAGATTAGAAGTCATGAAAAGATTAATGATGTGAAACATATAATAAAAACTTAAATTTTTTTATTTGCCATATGTTTTATTTTCATAAAAATTTGTCCCTCATTTTTTTGATAAAATTAAGATAAAGGAAAGTTATTTTTTTTAAAAAAAATAATAGCCATGTATTTTTTTTACTAGGAAGATTCTGATATTTGTATAAACTTTCAAAGTCATACCTATAAATAAGTAAAATTTAAAATTTCATCTAAGAAACATGTATTTTCCTTAATAATTTTTTTTTGATAAAGACTACAAAAAATGGTAACTAGTAATTTTATGAGAATCAAAATATATTTGTGTAAATTTTCACAATTTTGAATTTTATGAGAAATATCTATTAGGAGGTATCAATGTTGGGGGATCCCCAATTAAATTAATTGCAGATAAAAATCCTTATACTCCAATTATCTTCCACAATTATTTTTGCTAATAATTGGGTTATTAGACACTTTACATGTAAATTTTCATCTATTATCCAACATTTTTCTGCTCAATTTTTCATAACCACATCTTGGACAACTTTCTTTTATAACCACATTTTGCCCAACTTTCTGCCATAACCACATCTTTGACTACTCTCTAGATATGGCTTCTACCTTGCTGCGCACTCCCATTCTCATCCCATCCTGTTCATTCTATCCACTCAGAATTTTGGCCCATTTCATTTTGCTATCTCATCTGCTTTTTTCTGCTCCTTTTCATCTTAAATTATCTTAACATGCCTTGTAGTCATAGATATTCTCAAATGTTCTTCAAATTTCACTACTCCCTCTTTCCCCTGAGTTTCTGAGAAATCCAAAACAGTTCAACTGAAAAAAGATGATCATTTCATTCTTATCAACTGGCTAAAAATAAAAAGTTATTATGATTCTTGTTTTTTTACTGAGAATAAGACTAAAGTAGGATGCCCCCCTGCATCAAAAGCCAATGGCTATCTTCAAATGGCAAATGAATTAAGAAATAAGACTAAGGGAAGGATAAATATTTTACCAAAACAGATGTCTGAACTCTTCAAGCATTATTGAGACAAATACAAGAAGGCAAAGACTCTTTCATCTTCTACTGGCTTTGGTATTTCTGGCCTTGATATCAGTAAGGGCATCAAATCCATAGACAATAAACTTGATTCTTTATGTCTTTACATTAAAGGCATGAATGATCTATTTGGAGAGGAAGCTGATGTTAATCCTGCAAGAATGTTTTTCTATCTCTAAAAATGATGTCAAAAGAAATCTTTTTCCTTCTTCTTCTACTCAAGCCTCTTCTCACTTAACTTCCACAAATTAAGAAATCTTTTCAATAGATACTTATGGCAATATAAACCAACCTTATCTAACTTAAGTATGTTTTTTTTCTTTTATCCTACCAATTATTCTTTTTATTTACATTTTCTTATTTCTAAATAGGCTGAAGAAAAAATTCAAAGGCCACAATCAACTGAGTCAGAAGCCAGAAAAAATGATGAGGAAGAAAATGTGACCTTGAAAAAAAAGAGAATGGCTTCAAGTAGTCTGAATATCTACTCTCAAAGAAGAAGAAAAAGTGATACTTCATCTCCAACCCCTTTTTCTTCTATCAAAGAATTTTTGGAGAAACATGATGCTGGTAAGTGATACCAAACCTCTTAATAATTTACTCTGATTTTCTTCTAATTTATGTTAACATTTCTTATCACTCTAGAAAAAATTAAAATCTCTAAAGAGACTCTAAACTTTGAAAAGAAAAATATGAGCTCTCTTTAATGAGGGATGACAGAGTACATGATTTGGAAGAGAAGAAGTTTTAACTCTCTTTACGGAAGGATGATAGGACACAAGTCTTGGAGAAGAGGAAGTAGAAACTCTCTTTAGGGTAGGATGATAAGGAACAAGACTTAGAGGAGAAAAAATTCAAGTTATCTCTAAGTATTGAAAAATAAACAAAATAGGAGAAAACATTTCAGCATCAAAACCTCATGGAGCAGATGAAATATAAGCTTGATTGTGAGGAAAATTCCAAAAAGAAAGATTTCTTAATAGAATTTCTTAAAGCTAATAAATCTTTTGAGGAAATTGAACGTTTAAAGAAATAGTTTGATGAATCGTATTTTTTATTTCTCTCACACTTCAATGTTTGTAATTAATTGTACATAAATTTTTTTCTTAATTTCCTGTATTTTCTTACTCTATCCATAATTAGTTGAATTTTCATATTCTAATGTTATTAATTCTCTTTTAAATAATAATTTTCAAGTATTTTTAATGTAAAAAATTCTTTTTTAGTTGAAATTTTCAAGGCACATTTATAAATTTTCACAATTCCTCCTCTGCATTTGATTGAACTAAGATGTGGGTATCACCAAAAGTCTTTCAAGTAAAGAATTTTGCAAGTCTTTTTTAAAATTTTGGCAATGCACCCGCTGAACTTTATTGAAGAGGGGATGGGTATCAGCAAAATTTCAAATCAATTTTTTTTATAAGTCTCATATGAAAATGTGGCAATACCCTCCCTTGGTTTTTATTGAAGAAAGGGGTGGGTATCACCAAAAGTTTTCTAAGTCATCAATTTCAAATGTCAGATTTAAAAATTTGGCAATACCCCCCTGTATTTTGTTGAATTAAGGGAAGGGTATTATCAAATTTTCAAGTCAAATTTTTTTTAAGTCTGATATGAAAAATTGGCAACGCCTCCCCCTGAAATTTATTGAATCAAAGAAACAAAATAAAAAAAATTTAAATTTAAAATTTCTACAACCAATTATTTTCACCAGTCCCAATCAAGTTTTCCTACTTTATATAATAGCCTTTAGAACAACCTATGAACAGATGCACCATTATATAATAACAGTAATCTATCTTGATGTAACTTTAAAAAAAATTGGAAGAGACTAATCCAAAACTAAATGAAAAAAATTAAAATTAAAAACTTCTACAACCAATTATTCTCACCAGTCCCAATCAAGTTTTCCTATTTTATATAATAGCCAGTAGAACAACCTAAGGCCAGATGCACTATTATATAAAAACATTAATCTATCTTGATGTAACTTTTAAAAGTAATTGGAAGACAATTCCAAAATTAAATGAAAAAAAAATTAAAAAGGATAAATAAAATTGAAAAAGAGGAAAATAAAAAGGTGTAAATTATAAAAAATAAAAAAGATAGAACTTAAAATAACTAAAAAAAATTGAATAAAAGAGAAAAAAAAAGAAAAAAATATTTGTAAAAAATATTTAATGATTGAAAAAATATAATATTTTAGTTGCAATACTTGACAGATCTACTAAGAACCACTTTTTTATCTATATTTATTTTTTTGATTTTTAATACAATAAATAAGGCCTTCATTTATTTGGAATGAACAGCCAAAATGGGTAACTTCTTGACTGGAAACTAAAGTTGGAGGTTCTTTAGTTGGTTGATGACAATGTTGAGATGAATTCCATATAGCCTCAACTATTATATTGGCACTACCAAAATCAATAATAAATTTATGGTCAGGAAAATAAAGGCCATGTCCCTCATCAGAAGAGGGTGATGGAATAGGAACACCAATCTCTTAATTAATATAAGAGAAAATTCCGAATGTTAGACAATTCTTAGCATTTTTATCTAGATGAACATTGTTGTAGAATCCTTTATAAGTTATGATAACATTAGAACAAAAAACATAAGCATTTATTGCTTCTTCCCATTAAGGATCAGACCAATTTGGTAAACCAGATTATAAAGCAAGTTGATGGTTTTTTTGAAAAGCTTGAAAACATGATTTTTTAAATCAATTTGCCAAGAAAATATTAAATGATCCTAAAGAATTCCATCTTTTCAGATCTTCTTCCATTTTCTCCATTTTCAAATTTTTCAATAAAGGATAACTTCCTAAATCATATGACAAAATTAAAAATTACATATAATAAAAAAAATATTTACATACCAAAAGAAAATCCTGTATCATATCCTGGTCTCCAACCAAAAACTTTCATGACACCAGAAATCAGATTTTTATTTGATAAGGTTTGTCAAACAAAAGTCATTTGATAGAGAGTAGAAATTAAGTCAGAAAGCTGTAAAAAACTTCATCCTTTTCCCATTAAATGAATGAACTTCTAAGATGAAATGATGCTTCTATCTGTTATTGAAAACAGAAACAATGAGCTCTACACCGCCTTCTGTAAGGTTTTTTATGTTTTTGTAAAAAAAAATATTCTTAACATTTGATATTGAAGTCTTATAAAATTTGAGATCCTCCAAATGTCCAAAGAATGTTTTGCAAAATATCTTCATCCTAATAAATTTTATATTTTAATAAAATTTTGTCTTTGAATTACTTGATTCTTTAGCTGTTTTGATGATTTTCTGCTTTTTATTTTATGGTAAGGAAAGCTTAGATTAATTGGGAGAAGGAATAGAATTGAAGGACATTGAAGAGATAGAAAAATTAAAGATAAAGAATAAAAATTTGAATATATTTGATGATTATTCTTGGAGCTTTCAACATTTGAAGACAAGGAAGAAAGAGAGGATGAAGATGATTCAGAAGAAATTGATGATAATGAAGATGAGTGAGTTAATTTTTCCATAGTAATTTCCTGGAAAAAAAATTTATAAAACAAAAAAATTAAAATTAAAAAAAACCCCCAACAATAAAAAATTATCAGTAAAATAATTGAAAAGAAAAAAAAGATTTTTGTTAAAAAAAAAAAATTGCAAAAAAATCAGTAAAAGTTTTTGAAAAAAATAAAAGTTTAAAATAAAAACCTGAATTATGATTAAAATACCAGGTAAAACAAATTCACCAAAAAAAGGAGTAAATAAAAAAAATAAAATTAATTCAGTAAATTAATTTCAAATAAATAAATAAATAAATAAAAATTACTTACTTGCTATTTGAAATACCTCTTGATGTCATTCAATCCAATTTATTAAAATATAATTTATAAAAAATTGAATTCAGTAAATTTCAGAATAATTAATTATTTGAAAAAACAGAATAATTAATTATTTGCAAAAACAAACACAAATAAAAAAAGTAAATTACCTGATTTATTTTGGAAACAGGGGAAAATGTGCAGAAACTAAGGGAAAGAAAAAAAATTCTGTAAAAAAAATTAAAAAGCAGATATTAGCCTTTTTTTTGCTTCAAAATTCCCCCCAAAAAGTTTCCCTTTACCTCTTCAATCCCCCCTTTAACCCTTCTTTACCCCCCCTTTAACCACTCCTTACCTGCCTCAAACCCCCCTTTTATTACCCCTTTACCCCATCTTTATCACCCCTTTACCCCCCCTTTAACCTCTCCTTACCCACCTCAAACCTCCCTTTAGTCCCCTTTTATCCCCTCCTTGCCCGCTTCAAACCCCCCCTTCACCCCTTCCATGACCCCCTTAAGCCCCCCCTTTACCCCCTCAGACCCACCTTAAATCCCCCCTACACCTAACTTATTGAATTCCTAACAATTCAATAAGTTAGTGAAAAATGTCTAATTATCATTCTCTAACTTATCAAATTGTTAGCAATTAAATAATCTAATGAACAATCATCAGCTATTGTTCATTAATTTATTGAATCACTAATGATTCAATAAGTTAATGAACAATATTTCTTGATTTTTCACTAACTTATCAAATTGCGAACAATTTGATAAAGTAATAGACAATTGTTGATAATCATTCATTAACTTATCAAATTGATAGCGATTTGATAAGTAGGTGCTGGGGGGGGTGTGGAGGAGTTTGAAGGGGGGGTTTGAGGTGGGATTGAGGGGGTAAAGGGGGGGCTTGAGGGGGCCAAGGAGGGGGTGAAGGGGGGGATTGAGAGGGCCAAGGAGGGGGTGAAGGGGGGGTTGAGGCAGGCAAGGAGGGGGTAAAGGGGAGTTGAGGTGGGCAAGGAGGGATTAAAGGGGGGAGTTGGGGTGGGAAAAAAGGGGAGTATGAGGGGTATGGAGGAAGAAAAGGAGGGGGAAAAGGGGATGATGAAGGCGGTAAAGGGGGGGACTTGAGGTGGCCAAGAAGGGGAGAAAAGAGGGTATGAAGGCAGACAAGGAGGACGGAAAGGGGATGATGGAGGGTGAAAAAAAAGATAAAACAAAAAAAAGAAAATTAGTCTAACCTTGAAAACCAAAAGAAAGCACTTACAGGACAAAAAAAAAGAAAAAAAAGCAAATAAAAAAACAACAAAAATGAAAAAATGACTTACCTGGTGAGTTGATTTGAGAAAAAAAAAGCAACAAAAATATATGAGGGATGTTTGAGGAGAGGATGAAAATGACATGAGTGATGAATGAAAAAAAAACTGACAAAATATGCAATTTCATGTTGAGCTGGTAAAAGAAAACCAATGAGCCATCCAAAAAAAAAGATTTTCACCGTAAATTCAATAAAAAAAGAATATGCAACAAAAAAATAATAAACCAAGTGAATAAAGTACACAAAATGGGCATTTGGAGAGCACCAAAATAAAATTTTAAAAGTGTTGTGAAGTGAAATTTTAGAGAGTAATTGGCATTATAATGGAGTGTATGCTAGTTGATTGAATGTTTTGTGTTTCAAGGGAGGGAAGAGATGGTTCTGGTTCAGGATCCTCTTCTTCATAAAGATCATTTCACTCATCCTTTAAAGCAGCTAGGATATTGTGGAGTAAAACGCAAGTCATGATCCAATGATTTGAAGTTTTGATCTCCAATTTTTTTTGAAATTTGATTCTGAGCTCCCAAAGACTAGAAAATTGTCCCTTTAAAATACCTATAGTGTGTTTAATCCATACTCTTTATTGGGCAGGTGATAATTAAATTTATTTTTGGGGCCATTTTATAAACTTGCACCACAGAAAGCAGGAATAATGTACTTCCCACTTGCATATGCTGAGTCTGAAAGGAGGTACTGAGATTCATCAAATTATGAGTCTGGGGTTTGAGAAATCCTCATTCTTTGGAAGACAAAAGAGTCATGACATGATCCAGGGCAGCCACTATTAAAAGCAATAAATTTTTTATTGAAATCACATATAAGTTGAATGGCAATAGAGAATCTAGAAAGAAGATAAAATTTTAATTCATGAATGATGAGAAATTGGAGAAGATTTTGAATTAAACTTTTTTTGCAATCAAAATAATTGTTCCCATCATGAGCAGGCTTTTGACTCAAAGGAATAGTTGTGCCATCAACATAACCTACACAGCCAGGGAAACCTTTAGCTTTCATTACTTGAGAGGATTAAAGTTTCTGTTCTGAAGTTAGCCAAGAAAGTGTTTGAGACTTGAGGGAAAGGATAGTAATCATACAGCTTTTGGTGTATAGTATTACTGCACCATATCCTATGTTAAATATATTATCCAAACATCTTACAGAAGCACCGTCTACATTTGAGCCAAAGTGACATAGTGCAACAGCAAGTTGAATGGCAGGATTACCCTGTTTGTTATGGGGATTGTTATGAAAGATAGGATGTTCAGAGATGAGTTGATAAAGTTTTAAGAAAGAATAGGGGTAAGTTCTAAATAGTTGAGTAAAGTTTAGTATAGGAATGTTGAGAATGTAGCAGAGATCATATCATGGATCATGATAAAGACTTGGCCCCCTGGAAATGAGTTAAAACTTTTTAGAATGAAAACACAAATAGGCTAAAGCATCTTCCAAATCAGAGTCATATTTATAGTAAAGAACTAAAAGTAAAGTGATAGCATTCATAGTGGAGTAAATTAGCTGTCTATTAGAGAGGTGCTTCATTGTTTTTGGTAGTATAGGCTTTTGGTAGAAGGTTTAGGTGATGAGTGGGAAGTGTGAATTCACAGCCAAATGTGCAGTTGGGGTGTTTAGATTGAAAAAAAACTTAAGTATTTGCCACCAAAATTAAGTAGCATAGATTTAGGATATCCTTAGGGATGGCATCAGCAATTATAAGCCAGGTGACTTTCTTAAAAATCCACCATGGATAAGATGAGTTTGGGATCAGGAGTTAGGAATGGAAATTGGGCTATAAGAGGCAGGATAATTCATTATAGTGGATTCATTATCCACTAGCCCTGGGGCTAGTGGATAAGAATCTTTTGCATTTAATAATGTCTGATCCAGTGAAAAAAAATTCCTGATCCCTGATTGCAGATGCCTGAACATTGATACCCTCTTATCAATAAATAAAAATTCTTGATAACTCTTATAGGATTGGATAATTTATTTTCTTAATTTGATATAAATCTTCTTTAAATTTAATGATGCTTTAAAAAATATTTAATTTTCCTCATTTTATTTTATGTGATCTGACTTTGCTTTTTTTAATATATCACACTATATCATACTGTCTTATATTAAATTATATTTTATTTCATTTCACTGAATGTTAATTTATTTAATTCAAATAAAAAAAATTTTATTTTAATTTTTTTTACTCTACAATATTTTATTCAATTACATATTAAATTAAATTAATTTTCTTATTTTCATTCAAAAGGTGACATTATATGTGCAAATAACAGTCTTTAAATTCTCAAAATGAACAGGTGAACACAGATTCATGACTGTAGAATAGAGTTTGCTACTCATTTTTAGGCATGTGGACTCTGATCTACAGCTGTACATCAAAGTTCAAAACCCAATGTTGTGCATGTTAACCCTTATCTTTTGCTATACATCAGAGTAACACATGAAATTTTTTTCATGTGAACTCTGATCTATGGCCATACATCAGAGTTCACCACCCATTTTTTCCATGTGTACTATGATCTTTGTCCAAACATCAGAGTATCACACCCAATTTTTTGTATGTGGGCCCTGATCTATGCCATACATCAGAGTTCACCAAACATTTTAATGCATGTGTAACCTGATCTTCAGCCAAACATTAAAGTACCACATCCAATTTTTTGTATGTGAGCCCTGATCTATGGCCATACATTAGAGTACCACATCCAATTTCACACATATGAACCCTGTTCTAATGCCATACATCAGAGTTCACCACCCATTTTTATGCATGTGTGCCCTAATCTTTGGCAAAACATCAGATTAACACATTCAATATTTTACTTGTGAACTCTGATCCATGGCCATACATCAGAGTTCACCAACCAGTTTTATGCATGTAAACCCGTATTTTCGGCCATACACCGGAGTACCACATCCAATTTTTTGCATGTGAGCTCTGATCTACAGCCATACATCAGAGTTCACCACCCAATTTTATGCATGTGTACCCTGATCTTCAGCCAAAAATCAGAGTACCACTTCTAATTTTTGTATGTGAGCCCTGATCTATGGCCATACATCAGAGTACCACATCCAATTTCATGCATGTGAACCCTGATCTATGGCCATACATCAGAGTACCACATCCAATTTCATGCATGTGAACACGGATCTATGGCCATACATCAGAGGACCACATCCAATTTAGTTCATTTGAACTCCGATATATGGCTGTAAATCAGAGTTTACAAGTCAATTTTAACCAAATTGATGCTGTTATATGGCTATACAGCAGCATCTATCAAATTGAATAAAATGAATTAAATGAAATTAAGACTTATTATAATGTAATTTAATATAAAAAAACAGAAAAATAAGTTTAATTACTAGAATTAAAAAAAACAAATGGTATAAAATGAGATAGAAGAAAACAAAACATTATAATATATTTTAAAAAGGAATGATTTAAAGTGAAATAAAATAAAGTAGGGGGTATCAATGTTGACCGATCCGCAATTAAATTAATTGCAGAAAATAATCTGCATACCCCAATTATCTTCCGCAATTATTTTTGCTAATAATTGGGTTATTAGACACTTTACGTGTCAATGTTCACCTCTTATCTGACATTTTTATCCTCAATATTTCATAACCACATCTTGGACAACTTTCTGGATATCCCAGCCTTCTACCTTGCTGCGCACTTCCATTCTCATCCCATCCTGTTCATTCTATCCGCTCAGAATTTCTCCCCATTTCATCTATTTGATTCTGCTCCTTTTCATCTCGCTATTTCATCTGCTTGTTTCTGCTCCTTTTCATCTTCATTTATAATAAAATGCCTTGTCATCCTAGATCTTCTCAAAGGCAGCCATCACCCAGTTGTTCTTCAATTCCCACTACCTCCTCTTTCCCCCGCTCAGCCAAGAAATCAAAGACTGTTCAATTAAAAAAAGATGATCATCTCATTCTTATCAACTGGCTGAAAACCAAATCTAACTATGATTCTTGTTTTGGTACTGAGTATGCCACTAAAGTAGGACGGCCCCCCACATCAAAAGTTAATGGCTATCTTCTAATGGCAAATGAATTACGCAATAAGACCAAGGGAAGGATTGATCTTTTGCCTAAACAGATGTCTGAACGCTTCAAGCATTATCGAGCAAAATACAAGAAGGCAAAGGCTCTTTCATCTTCCACTGGTTTTGGGGTTACTGACATTGATATAACTAAGGGTATAAAATCCATAGACAATAAACTTGATTCTCTATGTCCTTAATTTAAAGAGATGGATGCAATTTTTGGAGAGCGAGCCGATGTTAATCCTGTAAACATGTTGGATGGAGAAGATCCTATCTCCGAACATGATGTGGAAGCAAATCTTTTCCCATCCTCTTCCTCCACTCAAGCCTCCCCTCTTCTAAATTCTACGAATCTAGATAGCTTTGCTATTGATCCTATTGGCGATTTAACCCAACCCAATCTAACTCAGGTCTGTTTCTTTTATCTTATCAATTCTATTTTTTTATTTACTTATCTTTTTCTTATTTCTTAAAAGGCTGATGAACAAACCCAGGATCCTCAATCAACTGAGTCTGAAGCTAGTGACAATGATGAGGAGGAAAATGCTACGTTGAACAAAAAGAGAAGGGCTTCAACTAGTCTAAATTTCCTCTCCCAAAGAAGACGAAAAAGTGATACTTCATCACAAACACATTTTTCTTCGGTGGAACAGTTTTTAGAGAAACGTGATGCTGGTAAGTGATATCATACCTCTTATTACTTTACTCTGCTTTTCTTCTACTTTATGTTAATTTTTATTCTCACTCTAGAACAAGTGTAAATTGCTAAAGAGACACTGAGCTTTGAAAAGAAGAAATATGAGCTCTCTTTAAGGAGGGATGACAGAGTACAAGATTTGGAAGAGAGGAAGTATGAGCTCTCCTTACGGAAGGATGATTGGATCCAAGATTTGGAGGAGAAGAAGTTTGAGCTCTCTTTACAGAAGGATGGTAGGGCCCAAGATTTGGAGGAGAAGAAGTTTGAGTTAACTCTTAGTATTGAAAAATCCAAAAATAAGGAAAAAACACTCGAGCATCAAAACTTAATGGAACAGATGAAGTATAAGCATGATCTCCAAGAAAGTTCTAAAAAGAAAGATTTCTTGATCGAATGCATTAAAGCAAACAAATCTGTTGAAGAAATAGAACGTTTAATGAAATTTTTTGTTGACTAGTTTCTTTTATTTCTTTCACACTTCATGTGTTCATATTTATTTGTACATAAATTTTACAATTATTTTCTGTATTTCTTGAAATATCGTATTTTAATGTTAAATATTCTTTTTTTAAATAAAATTTTCAAGTCTCCTTTGAAAATTTGACAATCCCCCACCCCTGGATTTTTTTGAAGTAAGGGGTGGGTATCACAAAAATTCTTTCATGTCATTAATATTGAAAGTTTTATATGAAAATTTGGCTTTACTACCCCCTGCATTTTACCGGTATCCTAAAAATTCTTACATGTCAAGAATTTCACAAGTCTTATAAAAAATTTTGGCACAACCCCCCATGGATTTTATTGAAGTAAGGGACGGGTATCACAAAAATATTTACAAGTCAAAAAAATTCTATATCTGTTTAAAAAAATTGGCAATACTCTCCCCTGCATTTTATTGAAGCAAGGGGTGGGTATCACCAAAATTTTTCTAAGTCATCAATTTCACATGTCAGATTTGAAAATTTGGCAATACCCCCCCCCCTGCATTTTATTGAAGTAAGGGGTGGAAGTCATCTAAATTTAATATAATTACATAAATTATTAAATAAATATCTAATATATATCAATTTCCCTAGTTTAAAGTAATGACAATCCCTCAAGCCAAAATGCAGACCAAGTCGAGAAACATAAGTTTGGGACTTTCTACAGGTATAGGAAAGAGGAACCCCATGAAACAAATATATGTTATCATGATTACCTGTTATACAACACAAGGTCGATGGCTCATCACATTACTTGAGAAAATTGATATATAAAAAATATTTATTAAAAATTTATGGAAAAATATAAAATTTTTGATGACAACTCTAATCCCCATACTTTTTGGATCTAGATAAAGTTTTTTTAAATCGAATAACTTTACCTTCTTTCTTTACCTTATTGATTCTTTGTATCAACTTATTACTGATTTGAAATGAGCAACCGAAATGAGTGAAATTTTGACAGGATTTCAAACCAGGAGGAGCTTTGGTCGTTTGATGATTATCCTTAGAAGAATTCCAAATAGTTTTGATGATACCATTTCCCAAACCAAAATCAATGATGCACCGGTGGTCTGGAAAATATAAACCATGTCCTTTGATTTTAGCTGGAGATGGTATTGGGTGGCCAGTTATCAGATTGATATATGAGAATATTCCAAAAGTAAGAAAATTGGCATCATTCCTATCGATATGAATCCTATTGTGGAATCCAGAATGAGTGATAATAACATTAGAAAATAAAAGATATTCGTGGCTGATATCTTCCAATTCGGAGTCACACCAATTCGGTATTCCAACTTTGGTTGCAAGTTCATGATTTTTTTCAAATGCTTTATTACAGAGCTTGTTGAGTTGAAAAGCAAGAAAAGAGTCAAAGGAAGGTAGAGTGTCCCATAAGCAAAAATCTTCATCTTTTTGAGCTTTAGTGATATTCTTGACCAACAAATATATGCCTATATAATTGAAATGCCTAGATAATAATCATATAAGAGTTTCAGAATCCTTATCCTATAAATATGCAATATAAAAATGTGAAATAAGACAAGTGAAATTTGGAAAAAAGGCTCAACTTCAAAGGTCAAAATCTCAGCAACCACTGAACCTAATTCAAACCTGTTTGTGGAAAATGAAAGATATGCTTTAGTAGAATCTTCAGTTAAAGGACATGCGATTTAAATAAACCTAACCCTAATTTGTTACATAAAAAAGTGAAATAAAAATTTAAATTGGGAAAAAAAAGGCTCAACTTTAACGGTCAATATCTCAGCAACCACTGAATCAAATTCAAATCTGTTTGCAGGAAATGAAAGGTAGCCTTCAGGAAAATCTTCAGTAAAAAGAACATTAGATTTGAATAAACCTAACCCTAATTCCGAGTCTGATTTTCAAAATTTTACAAAAACTTGAAAAGTGGTAATGAAGATGAGATCAAAAGGAGTTTTATAAGTTCACTGTTATCCAGATAAGAGTCATACATATATTTAAGTATGAAGTTTTCATAAAAGGAATGAGATATCATATAGGCATGAAAAAAAGGAGATGAAACTTACCTTGATTGAAAAGTAGGAAAAATAGAGTGAGAAAGATTGATGTTGGAATTGTGGGGAAATTGAATATGGAGTAAGTGAAATGCATAAAGAATGTGCAATGTATGTGTTTCAATGAAATGGAGCCAAAAAAAAGTGAAATAAGGGAAAGGGGGGATAATGACAATGCCAAGGAGGGATGAAGAGTAGGGTGATGGAGCTAAAAAATAAAGTAAAGAGGGAGAGAAAAAAAAGGTTAATTATACCATTGAAATCCAAAATAACCACTTACAAAAAAAATTTAGATAAAAAAAATAAAATAAACAGAAAAAAACAAAAAAAATTATAATTAGTAATCAAAAAATCAAAAAAAAGAATAAAATGACTTACCTGGAGAGATGAGATGACAAAATGAATGAAACCAAATTGTTTGAGGGATGTTGGAGGAGAATAGGAAAAGGATATGAGGGATGAATGAAAAAAAAAATCACTGACAAAATATGCAATTTCAGAAAATATCCAATTTCATGTTGAGCTGGTGAAAGAAAACCAATGAGCCATCCAAAAAAAAAGATATTCACCGTAAATTCAAAAAAAAAAATGAATATGCAACAAACCAAAATACAAAACCAAGTGATTAAAGTACACAAAGAGGACATTTGGAAAGTATGAAAACATAAAAATTAAAAATTAAAAGGGTGAAGAGAAATGTTGGAGAGTAATTGCAGGCTTTTGACTCAAAGGGATGGTTGTGCCATCAACAAAACCTACACAGCCAGGGAAACCTTCAGCTTGCATTACTTGAGAGGATTCAAGTTGCTGTTCTGGAGTTGGCCAAGCAAGAGTTTGAGACTTGAGGGAAAGGATAGCAATCATACAGCGCTTGGTGTATAATATCACGGTACCATATCCTATGTTAAAGAGATTATCCAAACGTCTTATGGCAGCACCATTTCCATTTGAGCCAAAGCGACATAGAGCAACAGCAAGTTGGATGGCAGGATTACGCTGTTTGTTATGAGAATTGTTATGGAAGATAGGATGATCGGAGATGAGTTGATAAAGTTTGAAGAAAGAATCGGGAGAAGTTCTAAAAAGTTTTGTGAAGTTTAAATGAGGAATGTTGAGAATGGAGGCCAGATCATATCGGGGATCATGATAAAGATTTGTCCCCCTGGTGATGATGTAACGCTTTTTGGAAAGAAAACACATATAAGCTAAAGCATCTTCCAAATCAGAGTCAGATTTATAGTAAAGAACTAAAAGAAAAGTAATAGCATTCATTGTTGAGTGAAGTAGCTTCCTAGTAGAGAGGTGTTTCATTGTTGCCAGTGGAAGGGTTATGTGATGAGGGAAGTGGGAATTCACCGCCAAATGTGCAGTTGGGGTGTGTAGATAGAAAAAGAACTTAAGTGTTCGCCACCAAAATTAAGTAGCATAGAGTGAGGAAATACTTAAGGATGGGATCAGCAATTATAAGTCATGTGACTTTCTTAAAAATCCATCATGGATGAGATGAGTTTGGGATCAGGAATTAGGAATGGAAATTGGGGTATAAGAGGCGGGATAATGCATTATCGTGGATTTCTTATCCACTAGCCCTGGGGCTAGTGGATAAGAATCTTCCGCAATTAATAATGTCTGATCCCGGGAAAAAAAATTCCTGATCCCTAATTGTGGATCCCTGAACATTGATACCCCCTAATGAATTTCTTATAAAATAAAATATTATTATATAACACGTAATCTAACATAACTCAATAAAATATAATGCAATACAATATAATATATTAAAATTCAATCTAATTTGATTTAATGAAATAAGTAAAATGAGTATCATAAAATATGATAAAATAAAGAAAAACAAATTCAATTTAAAAAATTATAAGATATAACATAAAATAAATTTATACTGGATAAAAAATTTAATTTTAAATTCAATATGAAATTTAATATGTATATGGAATTTAATGTTGCATATGCATATTCACATTAAATATGAATTTTGCATATGCATATTCATTATGATAATGCATATGCATATTCAATATGATTTTGCATATGAATATGCAATATAAATTTTTATATGCATATTCATTTTTGAAAGAATATTCTAAATCATTTTCATTATATATATGAATTATCATTTTACATTTACATACCAAATACCACTTTGCAAGTGAATATTTGATTTCCCTTTTCATTGCTCAAAATAATTTTACATGATTGCCAAATATCACTGAGCGAATCAAAAAAATTCATTTTATATTTGTTTTCTGAACTGCATAGATTGAAAAATTCTGACAAAGAAATCTAAACAATATTAAATAGTTAATCATGGTTTTTAATATGTTTCAATATAATTTAAATAAGTCTTAAATTAGAGTACAATAATTACTTGAAAAATCAAAAATTTCACTTGGGTTTTCAGCTCCATCTTGAACTATTATTTGAAAGACTGAGTCACAATTATAAGCTAATGGTGTGCAGTGTTTGGAATGATTTCTGAAACTTTTTTCATTCAAAATTTAAGATGAGTTCATTCAAATTTCATTATGATGCCAGAAAAGATTCAGCTAGGTTATTAAAATAGTTTAAGCTGGTTGTCAAGCAAATTTCAGTAAGAGTTCCATCTAAATTCAGTGTGAGTTAAATCTGTGTTACATCTGACTTCAAGTTGAGCACTTGCTAGCAAGCCCCCCCCAAATATTTTGTGGTGATTGTTAAGAAAAACTAACTCAATAATTTACCAGAAAACATCAAAGCCTTACCAAAAAATAATGGAAATCTAGTTATAGCAGTTTTCAGTAATTTCCTCAAACCTAAATTTATTTTAAAGGTTTACACTTTGAATGAAGCTCAAGAGGAAAATATTGTTTTTATGTAAGATCTACTCTCTCCTTTATATCAAATGGCTTTGGTTAGGACAAATTTAGGTAATAAAATCTTGTGTGAAGGTATTATGATTGGCTTGGTAGAAAACTAGGATATAAGAAAGTAATTTATTTTGGTGTGTTTATTTATTGTTAACTAAATTTCTTAATTCTAACCTTTACTTTAATAATTTCTTTATGGATATATTATTTGCTTAGATATATTAGTTCTTAAGAAATTTAAGATGATTTGGGAAGGTGCAATAATTTGTGTTATTTTTATTCTTTTCTGGAGAATCATTTGAAGATATTATCTATTTCTGCTTTTCCAACCAATAATAAACTAATGATAAAAATAGTACTACCTAGATGTTAAGATTCTGAATGGATCATTATGGTGGAAAGAAATACTTCACCTTCTAATTTTATCATTACTTATGGAGGATTTCATAATAATATTCAAATTGAAAGAAATGACTTGAATCTCCTTACTTTTGGTATCTTCTGTTACATCAACACTATTCTAGGTCATTCAATTCAATCTCTAAATATAGTTAAAGTAAATGGTTTATATTTTACAGATAAAAAATGTTTTACCAATTTTTTAGGGAATATATATATTAAAACAGTCTGGAAATCCTCTAGGGAAAACCAAAAAACCTCAAGAGCTCTGTCTGTATATGAATCACATGATAGCTTCTCACATTTTGAGTGCTCATTTCAGATAAATAATGACTGAGTAAATTGTGTAAGAAAGGCAACAAATAAATAACATTTTGAAGCAAAATATTTAGGTGGAAATTCCACATTATGGGGTCTAAGAAAATTTTTCATTTTCATCTTTGAATGTTATAATTTAACATATAACAGTCATTTTTCCACTTTACTTACTTGAGGTTTTGGACTGTTAAGCCATGCTTTTGTGGTATCATGTCTACATTAATTTGTAACATTTCTTCTTTAATTTTATTATTATTTAAATTTATTTTCTTGAAGTCTATTACTTTATCTTGGTGTCTTTCTCTGAATCACTTGTTTCTTTTTTATTAATGAATTTTAATTGAAATTTGGTAATCAGGACCTCTTAATAGGATAAAACTCAAGGGGAGGTCACATAAAAATTTAAGAAAAAAGTTAGAAATTTTTTTTATCATATCACCAGAAGAAAACCATGGGAACCTGATAGCTAGTTCCAATACCTATCTTTATCTGAACTCAATTTTTGCTCAGCTGTAATTCTTCTGGAAGGACTTCAAATAAACAATGAGCACACTAGCTTGCACAATATTAAATCAAATTTATTTTTAAATCAATTATGAATATAAGGATAGAAACATGCTATCATGTGCCACTTGATTTTTTGTGGTGTATGTTAGACTTATATAATTTAAAGAAATGTTAATTGAAAGTTAGACAATTAAATATTTATAAAATAATATACATGCATTTAAGAACTCAAACATAATATCAAAAATCCACTGGATTTTCATGGTGCTTGATTAAATTTTTCTAACAAAAAACATGACCAAGTAAAGAGATTTTGTTGTGCATAAAATTTGGTGAATTTACAATATGGGGCTTTTAATCTGACACCAAAACTTGAATTTGTTTTATAAAATTTATACTTTAACTCAAAGCCTTACCTAGTGCTTGATGTTTTATTTAAATGAGTAGTACCTACTCTTCACATACTTGGAAACATTTAAAAGAATATGGCTATCATCTCACCAAGGAATACAAAAATGTTTGCACTCCTTGTGAAGTTTTTTATTACTTTTGAGTTCATAAAACAGAAATTCAGTGAAAAAGTGAAAGTTTCAAAGCGTTAAATGGAAAAGTAAAATATTTGATGTCATTTTTCAAGGGGTCTTTCAGGTCTAGAAGGTTTTACAGGGAGGTCCAATGGCAGTAACAACAGATTTTAAGGGATTCAAACTTAGGTACATATTTTCCTATCTTAAAGATTATTTACATAATAATAAGAGGTAAAGAGTTGGATTATTATTATAATTAATGGATTAGAATTACCTTTAATGTAAACACTAAAGCATTAATAGATAGTAATAAAGGGATTTGTAAATAGTTGTAATAAACTTAGTAAGTAATGAATGAATAAAAAACAACCAAAAGAGAGGCCTTATATAGGCAAAGGAGGGACAAAGCATGGCAATAAAATTTGAAAAACAGTAGTATGAGAGAGAGAGAAAAAGAATATTTCAGAAGGATTATTTTCTAATAATAAATTTGTTCTAAAAAGAATGTGTCAAAAAGATGTATTTACAGAGTATGTCAGAAATACATCAATTTATTTTAATATTTACTGTAGATTTAAATTCTAAATAAGAAATTTGGATTTTTTGTATATATTTATTTTTATTTTAATATTAAAATATTATTTTAATTTAAAATCTATTTTTTAATATAAATCGTTATTTCTTCTAACCTGTCAAATGAGCACGGTGTTAGAGAATAAAAATATAAGGGACATTTTATATTTAATTTTAATTATTCATTTTATTTTATCATTCTGTAATTAGTTAATTTATTATTAGTAATTTTAATGTAACTAATTAATAATTAAATAATTAGAATAATAAGGTGTGGCTTCATCCAGTAAATCATTAATTATTTTACTGGGTAAGTCTAGCAGTTTGGCTGACACTCCCTCACTCTAAAAAAACAATAAAAAATGCTATGATTTTTTCTTTTTATATTTCTTTAGCAGATTAGGAAGGTTAGATATCTCCATCCCAGATATCTAAGAATCATATTCAGAAGATAAATTCTTGAATATCAATATATATTCTGTACCTTTTTCAGCAGTAACAATTCTGTCATTTTGAATATTTTCAATTTCTGCTGTCTCAGTGGTTTCATTAGGGGTCTTTTTTGGTCTTCCCCTTCTTTTGGGAAATAAATCACTATTGGATGTGTAAGGTTTCAAAAGAGATATTTGAAAAACAGGATGTTTTCTGTCATATGGAGAATACAAAATAACTTCAACTGCATTATTACCAACCATTCTTCTTAGAACAAATGGGCCAACAAATGTGTCTTTCGATTTGTTATTACCTTGTTAATTGAAGTGGACTGTGAAAATCAACACCTCATCACCCTTTTTAAAAGTGTATTCTTTATGTGATTTGTCCCATCTCTTCTTCGTTGGATTATTAATATAATTAATGGATTAGAATTATGTTTAATGTAAAAACTAAAGTATTAATATATAGTAATAAAGGGATTTGTAAATATTTGTAATAAAGTTAGTAAGTAATGAATGAATAAAAAACAACCAAAAGAGAGGCCTTATATAGGCAAAGGAGGGACAAAGAATGGCAATGAAATTAAAAAAACAGAAGTATGATAGAGAGAGAAAAATAATTTTCCAGAAGGAGTATTTTCAAATAATAAATTTGTTCTTAAAAGAAGGCGTAAAAAAGATGTATTTACAGAGTATTTCAGAAATACATAAATTAATTTAATATTTACTGTAGAAGTCAATTCTAAATAATAGATTTGAATTTTTTGTATATATTTTATTTTATTTGAATTTTATTTTAATTTAAAATCTATTTTTTAACATAAAATTTTATTTCTTCTAACCTGTCAATGAGCACGGTGTTAGAGAAAAATATAAGGGACATTTTATATTTAATTTTACCATTCTTTAATTAGTTAATTTATTAAAAGTAATTTTAATGCAACTAATTTTATTAAATAATTAAAATAATAAGGTGTGCCTTCATCCAGTAAATAACAAATTATTTTACTGGGTAAGTCTAGTAGCCTGGCTGACACTCCCTCACTCTAAAAAAACAATTAAAAAAATGCCTGGATTTTTTCTTTTTATATTTCTTTAGTAGAGTCGAAAGATTAGATATTTCCTTCCGAGGTATCCAAGAATCATATTCAGAAGATTGATTCTTGAATCTCAATAAGTATTCTGTACCTTTTTCAGCAGTAACAATTCTGTCATTTAGAATCTTATCAATTTCTGCTGTCTCAGTGACTTCATTAGGGGTCTTTTTTGGTCTTCCCCTCCTTTTAGGAAATAAATCACTATTGGATTTATAAGGTTTCACAAGAGATATTGGAAAAACAGGATGTTTTCTGTCATATGGAGAATACAAGATAACTTCAACTGCATTATCACCAACCATTCTTCTTACAACAAATGGACCAACAAATGGGTCTTTAAATTTTTTATTACCTTGTAAATTGAAGTCGACTGTAGAAATCAACACCTCATCACCCTTTTTAAAAGTGTATTATTTATGGGATTTGTCCCATCTCTTTTTCTCATATTCAAATGATTTTTCAATACATTTTTGAGCATGACTTCTGCAAAGTTGTTGTATTTGAAGAAAAGATTTTACACCAGGATGTAAATCCAATTTAGGTATTTTATTATTGAGAATTCGGGAAGGAGTATTTGGAACATATCCTAGCCTGAGCTTAAAAGGCCTTCTTTGAGTAACAGAATGAACAGTGCTATTATAAGCAAATTCCAACCCAGGCAGTAAGGTAACCCAATCATGAGTGAATCTTTCATAGTCTTTTTACTCAAGGCCAAAGGCACAGTACCTTCTTATCATGTCCTCTAGAGACTGAATCATTCTTTCAGCTAATCCATCAGTCTGAGGGTGATTGGCAGTAGATAGTTTTAGATCACAACCACAAACATCCATCAGAGACATCCAAAATTCAGAAGTAAATTTAAGGTCTCTGTCAGAGATTATGGCTTTAGCAGAACCAGAAGTATTAAACATATGAGACCACCATAAGAAAGCTAATCCCTTAGCAGAAACATCCTTGTGAGTAGGGATAAATTTACACATTTTATTGAATCTGTCCACAATAACCCAACAAGAGTTATAACTGTCTTTCCCAGAAATAGGTAATCCTGTTACAAAATACATGTTTATTATCTTCCATGGTGCATCAGGAGGTTCAATATGTTGCATTAATCCAGCTCTCTTACCAGTCAATCTTTTTGATTTTTGGAAAGAATCACAAGATTCAACATATAATTTGGTGTCGTCAGACATATTAACCCACCAAGCAGTGTTTTTAATTCTGATCATTGTTTTTTTCAAGATCAAAATGTCCAGCTAATATGTCATCATGACAAATTTTCAAGATGATTTCTTTCATAGAAGGAGGAATAACAATGACATTACTCAACTTTCTTCTATAATATAGATATCCTTCATCAATTGAAAATTTACCTTTCTCCAAAACCTTCTGGTACTTTTTTGGAAGGGTTTAAATTAATGCTTGTATTGAAGCGTTTTTTGGATCATTTAATATGATGCATAACTTTTTCAAGTCAGTGCCCTTTTCATATGAATCCAGAATAAGCTGTAATAGCTGTTCCTCCATATCAACCACATATATCCCATGAATATGAATAATTTCATCCTCAGGATCTCAAGCAGGATTAGAGTCATCATTTGGTAAAGGTAACCTTGATAACATATCCAAATTTGAGTGAACAATACCAGCCCTATGAATAATTTTCATACTCCCTCTGTATTACTGAACAGCTAACTGCAATCTGGACATATGTCTGTTAGGTTTTTTTAAGTTTAAAAGGGATTTAACTGCACTGCAGTCAGTAACAAGTTCAAATTTCTGGTCATCTAGGTAATAATGTAGCTTTTCTAGAGCCCACACTACAGCTAAACATTCAAGCTGAGTGGAACCATATTTTGGTTCACTATTTCAGAAGGTTCTTGAAATATAACAAATAACTACTTCTGATACTTTATCATTCATCACTTGTTTTTGATTTAGGGCAGCACCAAGACTAATAAAACTGGCATCAGTGTACAAAACAAATGGTTGATTAAAGTCAGGTAAAGCAAGAATCAGTTCTGACATCAAACAGTGTTTCATAGTGTCAAAAGCTCTCTGTCTTTCACTATTCCAGACAAAAGCAACATCCTTCCTAGTCAGTTGGGTAAGGGGTAATTCTATGACTTGGTAATTTTTAATATACTGTCTATAGTATCCACACATTCCCAAAAAACTCTGGAGCTCTCTAACCGTGGTAGGAGCCTTCACCTGTTGTATGGCTGCCACTTTATTTTGGTCAACACATATCTGTAACCCTGAAACAACATGAACCAGCACTTTTTAGAAATGAAAACCAAATTTACATTTCTTCAAAGCAAGTGTCATATTTATTTCATCCATTTTGTGGAAAACTTTACACAGGTGGTTGAGATGGTCCTCAAATGTTTTTGAGAATATAAATATATCATCAATATAAACCATAAGCCATCCTTCAATTATCTCTTGATGGAATGTGTTATCCATAACTTTTTGAAAAAATGAAGGGGCATTTTTAGGGCCAAATGGCATCCTAACATACTTATAAATACCCATATGAGTAGCAATTATCAGAAAATTCTCAGAAATCTTCTCAAAAGGTACCTGGTGATATCCCTTGTTACCATCTAAGCAGCTTATATATTTAGAACTCTGGAAGGTAGCATGTATAGAGTTAATTCTAGGTAAAGGATAGATATCATCAACAGTATAAGTATTTAATGCTTTATAATCATCACATAACCTGGCTTTATCTTTCTAATAAGAAATAAGGAAAGGTGAGATAACACAATAATTAGGTGTCTCAACTACCTTTTCAATAATATTTAGTTTCAAAAGGGTAGAGATATTATACTCAATATCTTTTCTCTTTGTGGGAGAAGCAGGTTAAGTCTTCTTCTTCAAACTAGGTGGTATGTCAGTTAATGGACAGTATAATTAAATTTTCATTTCTTCCTTAACTAATCCTAGCTCATGTGACCCATGAGCAAAGGCCATAGGAAAAGATTTTATCAATTTAATGATAGAATCTTTATCCTCACCAGAAAGTTGTTCTCCAAAAAAAACATTGTCAATTTCAGACATAAGAGCATTCATTTCCTTTGTAGTCCTTCCTTTATATTGAATGATAGAATTACATGTGTTCAAATCTGGTTTTAACAATTTTTTGGGGGAGGAAATCTTAAATTTTCACTTCCCATTTATCCCCATTTTTAAGCATTGGTTTAAAGGATCTAATTTTATGTCATATTTGGTTAAAATGTCATTTCCTATGATAAACAAACTGCTTAAATTATTATTTTTCATGACAACAAAATCACAAATAGCTCTTATAAAACTATGGTTATATTTAAAGAACATTGAGGCTTTGTATTTACCAATGGGGGACAAAACAGAGCTATAACCTCTCCAGTTTTCAGAAATGATAGGCATTAGTTTTGATTTATTGTCTTGATCCACTGAAGCAAGTGCTTTTTGAGATACTACACTTCCTCCAGCTCCAGAATCCAGAATAAATTCAATTCTGGCTCCATTGATCAAGACTGGTGCTTTGAGAGGGGCAATAACAATTGAGCTATCCTCAATGTTGCTTATGATCTCAGAATCCTCAACTGTAGATAAATCATTATTATCAATATTGATAGTATTTAAATAATGAATATCTTCTTCCAGCATCAAGATTACTTGTTGAGATTCATATGAAATATTTCTGGCACAATCAATTGAAGTATCATCCAGTGCTATTGTGTCATCAGGCTGCTCCTCAGTTTTTTCAACAAGATTTATCCACTTCTCACAAACATGGCCTTTCTTCCAAGGCTTTTTGCACTTGAAGCAAGTGTTTTTTGCATACTTTTTTGGTTCAACAGGTGCAGAAGGTTTACCAACCTTTTCCAGAGGTTTCTGTTGGTAAGTGGAGGATTTCTCCAAAGGGGTCCTAGGAATGAATCTTCTGGAATTATACTTGTTGTTTAGAAGGATCTCATTGCAAGTATTAATGAAAGAAGAGGGTTCTCTGGAGAACTCAGTCCTAGCCACTATCAAGTCTCTCAGAGACATTGGTAATTTATAAAGGATCCTTTCCTTCCATAACTCAAACTCCATATTTGGGTCCATTTCCCTAAAAATTTTTACAAGCTTCATAAAGGTCTCAATAGTTTTATCAGTAGAAGAGCTATATTTAGTTTCCTCATACTGCCTTTGTTGAGCCATCATAGACTTGGAGCCACCAAATTGTGCTTTAATCAATTTTTTCCAATCTTCCCATGATTATTCATTCCTATCCAGGAGAACAGGTTCATACCACATTAGGGCTACATTGGTAAACAAAATAATTAACTTAGACACAATTCCCTCATCTTGGAGTTTGTAGGAATTTTTTAATTTATCAATTCTGCAAAAGAATTCCTGCCAATCAGAAGAAGAATCACCATCAAATGTTGGGTACTGGTCAAGTTTTGGCCAATTCTTTTGATTTGAAGGAGCCTTCTTAGTATTATCTTATTTCTGAGTAAGAAGCATCTTTAACTTCTCTAATTGTGCAGTAATCTCATTGTTTAATACTTCTGTTGAAGATCCTGGTGCATCATCAATTTTTGATGGAAACTCAGTGGTATCAACAGGCATTTCTGAATCTAATTATACTTTAGATGAACTAGCAACAGGTTAACTTGGAGCATCCTGTACCATATGTTCCTTCAAAGAAGTTTCAGAATATCTTTGATCATTAAACAATGAATTCAATTTTTCTTCAATGGTTTTTAGCCTGGTTTTCACTCTTGGAAGACTAGATAAACTCTCATTGATTGATGCAAAAGATAACTGGGTTTTTTTAAAAGATGAATAATTATTACTCAATCTTTTCAGGTTCATCTTATCTACCTCTAGCTCCAGGAAACAGGCAGATACAGTATCTTGCAGTTTAAAAAAATCATTTTTGAAATTTTTCCATAAAGCAACTTTCTTTTCATGGGTTGCTTTGTAATGAAACAAATCATCAGAAACTCTCTTCAACTCACTCCTCAATGCTTGATAACCCTGTTCAGTTAAAAAACTATCATAATTTTGAGTCATTTGCATGTTGTTCATTATATGATTTTTTTTATCAATTATATCCTCAAATATTCATCACTAATTTTAGCTACATCTGGAGTGTTTCTCAATAAGGAAACAGAGTAACTTTCCAGATTCTCATAGAACTCAGGCTCAAGTGTTTCATCAATAATATCCATATCAGGATTTATCATTGAAGTAGAAATTAGAACTAAAGTATTAGATACATTTGAAATTTGAGCAATTTTTCTACTGTTCACAGCCTCTACAGGTCTCACAGTCTCATCTCCTCTTCCAGAATTACCTGAAGGAACTGAATCAGTTAAAGGAAATGGTACTTGAGAATCAATAGAGGGCTTACCATGGCTTGGGCAAGACTTGGATGTGGTTTTTCTTTCTCCTTCTTCCTCCTTGATAGGGATGAGGAGGTGTTGAATTAAACTGCTTTGTTCTTGAAGGACCTGCCTGAAGTGCTTGTTGCTGTTGCTGTTGGGACAGATAATACCACTGGGTGTTCAGCCAATCTCACTGCCACTTTGAGACTTCCACTTTTTCTTGTTTCTGGGGGGCCAGTTTTGAAAGGGCTTTTGGAGAAGGAGGTTTCTTCTTCTCATGAAGAAAAGACTCTGTGTTTCTTACCTTGTCTTCTAGACAGTCTATTCTTGAACTCAGATTGAGGTTTTCTGTCCTCAACTCCTTGATGTGAGTAGAGAGATTTTTTACCTGCTGGTTTAAGGGCATCTTTTTTATCTTGAAGCCTTTGGGAAGCCCTTCTGGGGGGCTTTTTGAAGGTTTTTGTTCCTGGGCATTTTTCTCTACCAGAATCTCCACTCCCTCCATTTCCACATCCTGATTGGTTCAATGATTTATTAATTTTAGCTAATTTTGTAGTTAAAGGAGAACTCACAGAGGTAGCCTCATCATAATCAATCAGATCCAATTCATCTTCACATGCAGCAGAAAAACCTTGGTCAGTCATTGTTTTGAATCTAACCTGAAGTGAGGGAAAGAAAAAATAAGATGAATCAGTTTTATTTTTGCTCTTTAAAAGAAAAATAAAAAAGAAATAAAATTCTTCAGGAAAAAAATCAACTGAAAATAATAATCAATTATTTATTATTTAAAAATAATCTTATAACCAGGATTTACAAGAAATCAAATGAAGAAATAAAAACCAATTTTAATTTAACAAATTAATTTATGATAATTATCAGGATTTAAATCAACTGAAGGATATTTAGTTACCAGGACTCAATGTCAACTGAAATAATTTAATATAGTTTTATTTTTAATTAATTATTAAAATTATTATTTTCAGGACAATTTTTCAACTGGAACAAAAAAAATATGTTAATTTATCAGGACAAAGTCAACTGAAAACTACAACTAATTTAAAAAATAAAAATTTATTACTTTTAAGACTAATAACACAATTGACCTATCTTTGTAAACTAGGAAAAGAAATAAATAAAAATAAATTTCAATTTACCAGACACCTCCCCCTGTAAAATCAGCAAATTAATTCCACTTACATAGTTCTGAGTAAAAGGAAATAAATAGAGAATGAGGAGTGTAAGGTGACCCACAAATAGTAATCAATAATTACCACAAAATATATAACTATTAGTTAGTTTATAAGCCTAAATTTTGGAGTTTGGTTCGATTCTCTTTTGCAGCAAAAAATAAGTCACATGATATATGAGGTTTGTCGTTTTCATCGCCCACTCGTTCTTATAGGTACCTTGATGGCAATGGTCCCACAGTCTCTGGTCCTCAAGATAACAATGTGCCATTGATGATTCAGAAAGATTCCCAACTTTAAAGGGGTCTTTTAGGTCTAGAAGGTTTTACAGGGAGGTCCAATGGCGATAACAACAGATTTTAAGGGATTCAAACTTAGGTACTTATTTTCCTATCCTTAAGATTATTTACTCAATAATAAGAGGTAATGAGTTGAATTATTATTATAATTAATGGATTAGAATTAGGTTTAATGTAAAAACTAAAGCAGTAACAGTTAGTAATAAAGGGATTTGTAAATAGTTGTAATAAAGTTAGTAAGTAATGAATGAATAAAAAACAACCAAAACAGAGGCCTTATATAGGCAAAGGAGGGACAAATCACGGCAATGAAATTCTAAATACAGTAGTATGAGAGAGAGAGAAAAAGAATATTCCAGAAGGAGTATTTTAAAATAATAAAGTTGTTCTTAGAAGAAGGCGTCAAAAAGATGTATTTACAGAGTATGTCAGAAATACATCAATTTATTTTAATATTTACTGTAGATTTCAATTCTAAATAAGAAATTTGACTTTTTTGTATATATTTATTTTATTTGAATATTAAAATTTTATTTTAATTTAAAATCTATTTTTTAATATAAATCTTTATTTCTTCCAACCTGTCAAATGAGCACAGTGTTAAAGAATAAAAATATAAGGGATAATTTTATATTGAATTTTAATTATTCATTTAATTTTATCATTCTGTAATTAGTAAATTTATTATAAGTAATTTCAATGTAACTAATTTATAATTTAATAATTAAAATAATAAGGCGTGGCTTCATCCAGTAAATAATTATTTATTTCACTGGCTAAGTCTAGCAGCCTGGCTAACATCCTTTATGTCAATCCAGACCCTTAAATGCAGCTAACATCATCAAAACTTTGGACTCCTGATTAATGATAAAGATAATGTTAGAGTAATTTCAGTGATTTTTTTTATTGATGTTACAGAGCCACTAAATATTAAATACCGCAGAACAACACAAATAACTGAATAAGAAAGCTCTCAAACCATCTAGATTGATGAAGAAGAATCAAGTGAAGAAGATATTTTAAGTATAGAGCCTTGTGAGTTCATATATTTCTGATAAAATGTAAGGTCATAGTGATTAAAAAACATAATTTATTAGCTAGGAAAAAATCACTAGTTATATTAGATTCTAGTATGGGAAGAAAAAAATCATCAAAAAGAAGATTTAGTCAAATTTCTGAAGCAGTTTCAGTTGAAGAAAGGAAAAAAATAAATAAAAATTATGAAATGAAGAATATGTAGAATCTTTTTGGGTACAGAGCAAAAAGTATAGGGAATTAAAACAAGAAAAAAACATATAAAGGTATCACACTTTTCAGCTCATAACACAGATCACAATTCCATATGCATAGCACAGAAAAAAAATCTACAAATCCACTACATTTCCCTTTGTGTGCTTTGATTTGACCGTTCTAGCAAACATTCTTTCTGAACCTTAAAATCTAAATTATTCAATCATATGCTTATACTTTTCAATCTTAAGAAAATGGGTGGTGTCAGCCAGGATGTCTCAGGAGCCCTGTGAAATGTATAATACTTTATTGAAGAAAATAAAGTGATGTATTTTATGTAGTTAAAAGAATATCTTATTACATAATAAAATTATATAAACATTTTATTAAAAATAAGTAAAATAAGTATTATATTAATTTTATTATTAAATAAATTATTTATACACTTATATCAAAAATAATATATTTTATATTCTATAAATCATGGCACATTTTTATATATTTAATATTGATAAATTAATGATTAATTAATCTTAAAATTACAATTGTAAAATTGAATTATAATGTAATTCAAATTTAATTTATTAAATTCATATATTAAGTAAAGTTCCTCATATGTTATAATTCATAAATATTGGGCACTTTTTAACCCTTAGTTGTGTCAGAAAATTTATTAAATAAGTTAAAAAACTTACTTAATAAATTAAATTAAGATAATTATTTTTAATAAGTAATTCATTAAATTAATTACTTGTTTTCACTTAAATTAGTTATTACTTAAATGAAATAGTGAAAAAAATTCACTATTTTCAGTTTTGGATTAAATTGATTACATAATGTTTGCCTCAAAATGAAGTAATTGTATTGATTCAATTAAAACTATTTTAAGACTAATTGTAATAATTATTTTGGATAAATTAGTCACAGTTTCCATTTTTAAAAATTTATTTAGTTACTCACTATTTTATTTAACTGGGTTGGGAATTTAGTAAGGTAAAATTAGTTCTTATTTGAGGATTTAATTCTTTATTTCATATTTTTCTCTCAATATCCAGGCTTCACTATTATTCTTTTATTTTTTTTTTCATTATATTATAATTTTGTATTTACAAATCTTTAGCCCTTCAGAGGACTCTTTGCCTATAAAAGGGCCTAGGGTAATCCCCTTCAGATCCATCACTTACAATACTAACTTTATTTTTAAATATTATCTATTTTATTGTTTTGGTGCGTCTGTCCCCTTAAACATTTAATAAATCTTCAAAGGTTTCTTAAGAATGTTTTAATTATTAGTGATTTATATTTACACAGAGAGAAATAAAAAAAAGACTTACTATTATAATACCCTTACACATCATCATTAGTCCTATTAGTTCATTTATATTATTGTTACCCCACTTTTAAAATCTTTTTAATTTCCCCCTCTTTTATCCTTATATCTTTTCCTTCTTCTCCTTCTTCTTCCTCTTCCTCTCTATTCCTTCTCCTTCTAGACAAATTAGCGGATAGGTGGCATATTAGTGCTATGGTTGATGGTTTATTCTAAATGTGGGTTATTGTGTATCTGAGGATAATTAAAGGTATGTGAGTAGGAACAGAATTAAGGTTAAAGGATCTGTAGGCTACATTGGAGGGTCATTGATAAGGTAATGATGGTTTCTTAGAGAGGTCAACGCAAGCTGGAGTTATCTATATAACTGGTTGGATTGGTTTGACATTCCTTAGAGTTAAATTCTAATATTGTTTTGATAGTAGCTGATATTAAAAAAACTATAATTGTTTCCTATCTTTCTTAACAATACCTTTTACTCAATCAAAATCTCCTAAAATCTTTCTTTGATTGTTAAGTTCCAACCCTTTGTGAGATCAGCCTAAATAATTAATGTCCCTTTAAATTTACATTAGTATTAATTTCAAACCTATCTCAAATAAGTATTAATTCTCTTCAAAATATCTTTGAAAAACTTACTTGAAGTAGTCTTCAATTACTTACCAATCTCACTTACTCAGGAACATACTTGACCTTGAGTGTAGTCTGTCTGGTGACAATATAACTTAATTCTCTGTAGCTCTCAATTTTTTTGCACTAATATGTATTATCAGGTGCTAAGTCTAAATGGCACATGTTAAATGCACTACTTCTATGGGCACAACTACTAGAGATTTTTCCAGAGATAGGCCATCTGTATTGCAACCTGTTTCAAGCACTCACTCTCTTGTAAATCTCCAATTTAGGGAACAGAAATATTCAATCCAATCTATGGATGTGATCCCTCAGTACTTTGAAGACTCTAGGAAAGAAGAAGGAGGCAAGCAGGCTATGCACAAGGCACCATCAGACCCTGCTACCAAACTTTTGGGCCAAACTTCCAATCCTGACCCAAACACTTCATTGGGAGAATTAATGAAGCTCCTAATGAAATAAATTTCAAATCCTGCTTCTTCTGAGGGCTCTAAATTCAAAAATCCTTCAATTAAATCTCCAGATATATTTGATGGAGAGCACCCTGAAAGATTTCTAACTTTTTTTTCAATATTTCAAATCATTGTTCCATAATGACCCTCAAACCTTTTATACTGATCACTCCAAGGTAATTTATACCTCATCATTCTTATCTGGAAAAGCATAAAAATGGTCTGAACCATATTTGCTCATGATCTCTTTGATGGAAAACCTTTTCTTATCAAAAATTGGGAGAAATTTGAAGATCAACTCTTTACATTGTTTGGTGATCGCAATGATTCTGATAATGTGTAAATTGAACCTGATCACCTTCACATGAATAATAATGGGAAAGCTTATGAATAAATCACAAATCTTAGGGCTCTACAAATTTTATTATGCTGGAATGATGTTGCTTTAAAATATCATTTCAAAAAGGGACTCCCTTCAAACGTTCTTGACCAATTAAATCTTCATGGACAAAAAATAGGAACTTTAACAGATTTAATAGGGGGTATCAAAGTTAAAAATTTGTAATTATTTAAAAGGCATTTAACAACATAAGAAGAAAGCCACAAACTTGACATTAATTCTCAGTAGAAAGGTGTTTTGGGGTCACAATATGGCATATTTAAAAAAATAATCATGGTTAATTTGGTGGAAAAAAGAGGTATTTTGAAATGGAAGATTTCTAACTTTGATACCCCCTAATAGATAGGACCCTTAAACTTTATGGTTTTCATTTGGGCTGTCTTCAACCAAGATTTAATTCTCATAAATCTCACAGTTTGAATTTCAAATCAGGACCTTCTTCAAATAATCTTTGACCAACTCATTAATCATTGACTCATGTCAAACCCAGTCTAAAATGTAAGGACAAGACTCAATCCAAAATCTTGATGACTGGATATATAAGTAAGGTATTGGATCCAAAAGGGGAGTTAAAGGAAGATGAGACAAAAAGAAGAGCAGATAATGGGATGTGTATGTATTCTGGGGATAAACACAAAATGGAAGAATGTGAAAAATTAAAGGATAGAGAAGTTAATGTTTCTGAGTCAAATACCTTAAGAATATTTTTCTTGTGTGCAAAGTAAACTAGTTGATCTCTTCCACTAAAAAGAGCCTCCATGTTTTAATGACTGGAGTTGCCCTAAACCATTTGAGACTAATTCCTTTTATGGAGGATATTCACTTCAGCAGTCTTATTGAAACTAAAGCTTCAATTTAATTTATCAGTGTATCTTTTGCTGAAAAACTTAAGATGAAATTCTTAGATATCAACCAAATTCCAATCAATCTGTCAAGTCTGAGGAAACCAAATAATGTGTTAGTAAGAAAGTTTTATGGGTTTTTAACTATCCAAATTTTCCCTTATTTGAGTGAGAAATAACACTCTTGGATGCTTCAAGGATGGAAAATACCATTCTTGGACATGACTTTTTTCAGCATTGGAATCATGAAATTGATTGGTTGCAGAGATTGATCACCCCTTGTTAAAAGTATATATCTGATTCATCAATAAAGGTCAATCGGGAGTTAAAAAAACTGTCTGAAAAAGTCCTTCTAGAGGACTCCTCCCTTCCAGATGTATTGCAAGAGTCTGATCATTCTTTAAGTAAGCACTTGACTAACAGTTCTAGCTTGAATACTTCACTTGAACAGGATATCAATGGCCTTGAAGCAACCAATTTTTACTCTCTGAACTCAGGTCTTCCCTTGAAAAAAATATTATAAGATGAAGAGGAAGATTAAAAAATATTGAAGCCAGTAAATTAACTCTACCAGGAGATTACCATGACTTCATAGATGTTTTTTAATATGTAAGGCCAACAAGTTACCATCTCATTGACACTAAAATGATTAAAAAGAGTTAATAGGCTCAGTAAAATTGGAAGGTCCAGTCTATTCTTTATCAAAGGACAAATCTCAACTTCTTTAAGGCTAAATTTCAGAGAATTCAGCAAAAGGTTTCATTTGAGCTATTAAATCTCCAAACTGCCCTCCTGTTATTTTTTGTAAGAAAAAGTATGTAGGTTGTAGGATATGTGTTGATTATAGAATAGTGAACACAGTGAATAAGAAGAATTCTTACACAGATCCTCCTATGTCATTACTTATTACTTTGTTTAATGGTGCTAACTTCTTTTCTAAAATTGATCTCAGAGGTACTTATAATCTTTTACATATTTCACAAAACCATGAACCTTTAACTGAAATCAATACCATGTTTGTTAGTTTTGAATATTTAGTTATTACCTTTTGATTGTGTAAAGCACCATCAAATTCTTAAAACTTTTTAATGATATCTTCCAAGATATTGTAAAGCAATTTTTTGCTATCTATCAAGATGAAATATTAATCTTCACAAGGAGCCTCAAAGAACACATCCAACATTTTTAAATGGTTCCCATTTTCCTTCAAGAACAAGGTCCCTATTCCAAGCACACTTAATTAGAATTCCACCTAAGTTCTATTGACTTCTTTGGTTTTACATAATTTGCAGACGGTAAAGTAATGGATGATAAAAAGTTTTAAAAAGTTTTGGAATGGCCTGAGCCAAAAACTTTAAAATACCTACAGTGGTTTTAGGGTTTTGCTAATTTATATAGATGATTTATTAAAGATTACTCTAAAACTATTACAAAATATTACTTCTTTTATTAAAAAAGATACACATTTTCTCATCACAGAAATAGCACAAAAAGAATTTTAAGCATTGAAAACTGCGCTCACCACAGCTCAAATACTTTGAAATTTTGTTCCTACAGCCTTGACAAAAGTCAAGAGTGATACTTGCAATTATGCAATAGCCGGGGTCATATTACAATTAAATCCTGAAATAAATTTGTTTTACCCTTTTGCATTTTAATCAAACAAAATTATTGCAGAAGATTTAAATTATGAAATTTATGATAAATAATTACTAGCTATTATTAATTTTTCTTAAAAAATAGTGTTCTTTTCTTCCCAGTCTTAATAGTTCTTTTCAAATTTTAACTGATCTTAATGCTTTGAAATAATTCATGTCTTCCAAAGTACAAACTAGACATCAGGCTAGGTGGGCTAAGTTTTTAACTGAATTTTATTTTACTATTACCTCCCTCCCAGGTAAAAATTGTGTATTTCTAGACATTTTATCACATTGGCACAACATTTAGCTGCAGGGGAAGAGGCATTAGCCAAAAAAAATCCAGCAAATATAAAATCAATTTCTAATGAATCAATGTTAAGGACGCATCAAATTAATTCAATGGAAATACAATCAATCCAAAAACCACTGTCTAGAATTTGTGAAGCTCAGTAAAAAGATGATTAATGTGTGGGTATGAATGACAAAATACTCTCAAAGCAAGGGGCTGAGAGATTAAGTATAGAGTCAGGTCTGCTAGTCTTTGAAGGTAGAGTAGTCATACCTGACAATAAGGATATAAATTTATTAGTTTTTAATAGTAGACTTGATACTCCATTAGCTAGTTGTTTTGGTGTTAGTTAAACTTACCAGATAATAGAGAGGGATTTCTTTTGTCCAGGAATGACCAGGGAAATCATGGCCTATATTAAATCCTGTTATGAGTGTAATAGGAACAAGGAAACTTGACACAGGAAGTATTGGTTGCTTCAACCATATAGATGTACCCCTAAAAAATAGGAATCAATTATTATGGATTTCATTTCTTAATATCCTCCAATGGATAGTTTTGATTCTGTATTAGTCATTTTTGATAGATTCTCTGAAATGTCTATTTTTATTAATACTAATACTAGTGGATTACAGAATATTTAACTAAAATACTTCTAGTGTTTTTATTTTCTAAACATGGCTTAACTACTGATATTATTTCAGACAGAGATTCTCTGTTTGTCTCTACTTTATGGAATCAACTTTTTTGAGAAGAAAATATTATGAGGAACCTTTCTACAGCCTATCATCCTGAAAAGGATGGGAAAACCATAAGAATCAACTGAATTCTCAAAAAATATCTTTGAATATATGTTAATTAGCAACAAGAAAATTGGACCAATTGGCTACCATTGGCAAAATTTACTTACAAAAAATCATTATTGATGTGAACTTCACATATGTCTTTGAAAACAGCTTGATCTTTAGAAATCAACCAAAAATTGGTCTAAGTAAAGTGTTTTTCAGTAACTTCATTCTTCTCCAATTCAAAACAAGCAAACTGCTTCCACCAACTAAACTTTCACTCCTTGAAAGGACCTTGAGAAGCAGTTCTCTTGACACAGAATAAATAAATGGATACATAAGCCATGAAGGATGACTTGAATGGTTGTGTGGGGGTACCGCAGTCAGAGCTGGGATGAGGCAGAATAAGAGTAGGGTCTAGATTTTCAGGCATGAAAATTTTAAATTATTATTTTTTTTAAAAAAAAAACTTTTTTCAAAATTAAAGAAGTATAAAAGAGATAAGTTTAATGAAGAGTTCTCAAGCTCAATGGAGATTGCATTTTATACCAAGGCATCTGTCATGTGCCATGTGACACTTGAAGTAAAAGTCAATTTTTTAGTCCATAATCCAGTACACAAATCCATATGGGAAGGGGAGAAGCAACATCTAAATAGCAACTGTATTTAAATTTTTGAGAATTGATTCAACTGTACTATCTAAAACTCAAAATATAAATTAGTCAATCATATGCTTATACTTTTCAATCTTAAGAAAATGGGTGGAATATTAGTGCTATGGTTGAAGGTAGAATATTAATGTGGGTTATTGTGTATCTAAGAACAATTAAGGGTCTGTGAGTAGCAAAAGAAATAAATCTAAAGGATCTGTGGGTTATATTAGAGGGTCAGTGATATAGTAATTATAATTTATTAAAGAGGTCAATGCAAGGTGGAGTTATCTATATAATTGGTTGTATTGGTTTGACATTCCTTAGAATTTAATCATAATATTGTTGTGATAGTAGTTAAAATTAAAAAAAATATAATTGTCTCCTACCTTCCTTAATAATCAATTTTACTCAATCTTAAAGCTACTAAAATCTTCCTTTTATTGTTAAGTTCCAACCCATTGTGAGATTAGCCTGAATAATTGGTATCTCTCTAAATTTACATTAGTATTCACCTTGAAAATATCTCAAAGAAGTATTATTTCTCTTCAAAATATCCTTTAAACACTTCCACAAAGTAGTCTTCATTACCTATTTTCAATCTCACTTACTCAGGAGCACCCTTGACTTTGTGTGTAGGCCATCTGGTGACAGAAGGTAGTTAGTGAAAACCTAAAGGTATGATATCTGGAGTAGGAGAGAATTTTATTATTATTAGATAATTAGTGATTGATGAGTATATTGAAACACTCAATCATTTGAAAAAATATATTTGGGTAATTTTAAAGAATTTTAAAAATGTATCAAAGAAGAGATTCAGAGAGAATGAAGCATACTCATAGTAATAGTAGATAATAACAAAAGAATTTTTGAATAGGGGTATCAATTTAGAATTCTTCTATTTAAAATAATTCTTTTTTACATAAAATACACCATGATTATTCTTTAAAATATGCCATATTGTGCCTCAAAAAAACCTTTTTACTAACAATTAATGTCAAGTTTGTTGATTTCTTTTTGTATGGTGAAATACCTTTTAAAAAAATAAAAATTTCTAACCATTACCCCCTAATAAATAAAGCTTGAATAAAAAATAAATCTCTAAATGTTCTAGTGCTATTGGAAAAATAATTTTCTTATTCCAGAATTTTGAGAATAAGAAGTGCTGGAAATGGTGTGAGGTATTTCAACTTCTTGATCTTCATCAAACTTAAACCATTGATATTTAAATACAGAAGTTGTTGGAACATTAATTTAATTTATTAAATTGAAACATCAGACTTATTTCTTAAAAATTTATCAAAGATTAAAAAATATTTGATGAATTTAAAAATACCCATACTTTTTTGATGTACCTAACGTTTTATTATATTAATTACTTTTACCTTTTTTTTTACCTTGTTTATCCTTTGGATTAGCTTTTGAATTTTTTTAAGGAGCAGCCAAAATGAGTAAAGTCATGACAAGATTCCAAATCTGGAGGAGATTTTGTTGTTTGGTGATTATGGTGAGAAGAGTTCCAAACTGATTTAATGTCTCCATTTCTTTTTTAAAATCAAATATACATGTTGTGTAAGCCTAAAGTTTAGTATGGATATAAGGTTTATTTAGATAGGGCTTACTAGAGATCTTTATTGAGATTGAAAATACTAATATAAACTTTATAATGGTTTATCTTTGAGAAAATGAGTATTTAAAAGGGTTAAAACGGTTATTTTACAAGTCAAGATTAAACAATTAATTAATGGCCAGAAAACGCAAGTATAGGTCTAAAGGTGTATGGTAATAAAGGGCAGGAGTCTCAAAAAGTTTAAGGAATTTTTTAGAAATTTTTATTAGTTTTCTTCTATTTTTGATAATCACCACACAATATGGGGGGTGGACTTGCTAGCAAGTCTGAAATCTTGGACCCAAACTCAACACAGATTGAACACACAGTGATCTATTGACAAAAGAACCATACAAGCAGGGATGAACACCACTCAGCAGAACAGTTTTAGGTGGTTGTTCAAGTAGAGTTGAGTATGGGTTTAATATGAGTTCAGTCTGAGTTCCATCTGAGTTCAGGTTGGGGACTTGCTAGTAAGTCCACCCCCTATATTTCATAGCGAGATTTAAAAAATATTTTTGATTATTCTTGATTATTCACAATTACTTAAATTTGATAATTTTTTTACTAGTTCATTAGGGCTGCACAAACTACTAAAACTAGATATAATTATAAAAGAGAAGTAGCTCTATAATCTGTAATATTTCTAAACTTTTTATTAATACTTTAAGGTTCTTATTGAAACCATAATTCTCTACAAGATCTGTAGATACTCTGGAGATCTCTGACAAGCTCCGGGATGCTCCAGCTTGGAAAAAGGAAGCATGTGACATACTATGCATATAAAGCCTGAGGACATAAAATTAGAGGAAGGGAAAAACATCAATCTAACATCTTTTATCTTAACAATAACATCATAAATATTAAAAATCAATAACAAATATTAACATCTAAAAATTGTAATACCATATAATATCACACTTTACATAACATATTATAAATTTCACTCAACAACATATTCACATATACTTATATGGTACCATTGTAAAGCTCTCATAATCAGAGAATTGAATTTAACAAATAAATCAAATAAAAATTAAAGCTTCATAAAGAAATAACATTCTATCATATAAATAAATTTTCTGAAAACAGCTTTACTGTTGCATTTTGTTCCCTAATTATAAAGAACACTGATTATACATCTCAACACTTTATCAAAAAATAGCTTATTGGTCATTTTATATCAAACAGAGGATTTAGCTTAGTTAATTGTGAAATATTAATTAACTTTAAGGGACAGGTTTCTCTTTGGTTCATCCAACTTCCTTCAATTCTGCTTACAGCAGTGTGACTGTAAGAGTCTTTCTACATTGGTGGCACCCAATTTGGGGCTTGAATCTTCTGACTTTTAATTGATCTTACTTGATATCTGGACTTTCTTCTCCTGAAAGAGGCCTATTTAAAAAATACTTCTCTTATTTTAACTGTTTATCTTATATTCTTGGGATGTCTTTTGCTGCTGGATCTGGTGTTTCTCTTCCTGTAGAAGCATTGGTCAGGATTGTATCTTGGTATGGCCCAAGTTTAATGGGGAAGAAGTTAAATGGTTTTTAAAATTTTATGAAGCTGCTGATTCTGTTGATGGGGCTTCACATTTAGACATAGTGAAGGAAATTAGGTTCTTTATTGTGTACAGAGAGTTAAAAACTGAGGTCAGTTCTATGGATGGATACAAAAGTTGGGACTGGTTGAAATTTTCAAATGAGATGGTTGATAGATGTGGAGTTAAATATACTATGGTGGACCTAAACAAGATTTTCAGTTACTGGCAATTAAAGGTATTGTTTAAACTATGGTGGATTTCAAAAAGTTATGTAGGCAGTTTGATGAAGTGTTGAAATATTTGATTCTGGTGGAGGAGATAGGCCATGAAAATCAGGCAAAGGATTTTTTTGGTCATATTTTACTAGGGACATCAGAATGGGTGTGTTAAAGGAGCTTTCTAAAAAAAACTTGATGAAGGAATTACCAAATGGGGAACAGAAACTGCCTGCTATAGTGGTCACCAAAGAAAAAATTCAGGAATACTTATAAATAATGGCATTGGACAAGTATCTGGAGTCCTGTACTAAATATGTTAGCAAGGTTAGTGAAGTTTTGGCCAAAAATAATGATATTATGGTCAAGGCTCAGGGGGCAAAGAAGGCTTAGTTGGGTAAGCCTGTTGCTATGGTTGAGGGGGATGTTTATAATAAAATGTTAAATAATGTAGCTTACTTAAAAAAGCAGCTTAAAATATAGGTTCAATAAACTCAGAAAGAAAACAGAGTGCCTGTGGATTCATATTCTACTTCTTCTTCTTATCAATAAAGAGGCTATGAGAGGAGGAATCATGGATTTAATGGAAATCAAAATAAGTTTCATGGGAATGGCAATGGCAATGGTGGTAGTAATGGTAATGGTAATGGAGAAAATAGTTTTAGAGGAGGTTATGTAGAACCTAGGGTGTCCTCCTATTGTAACAGAGAATGCATAAAGAAGAAGATTGTTATTTTTTGACTTAGGACTTTCAGGCTGGTAGAGTCAAACACTACGCAATATAGGGGGTGGACTTGCTAGCAAGTCCTCAACCTGAACTCAGATGGAACTCAGACTGAACTCATACTGAACCCATACTGAACTCTACTTGAACACCCACCTAAAACTGTTCTTCTGAGTGGTGTTCATTCCTGACTGTATGGCTCCTTTATCAATAGCTCAATGTGTGTTCAATCTATGGTGAGTTTGGGTCCAAGGTTGCGGACTTGCTAGCAAGTCCGCCCCCCATATTGTGTGGTGAAATTTGATGGAAAGGTTAATAAATTCCCTGATGGATCATTCATCAAACCCAGTGAAGGGGAAGCACCTTTAGATTTAGTTAGAAGGAAGATTATGGCTAAAAAAAGGGTCATATTTAAAGAATAAACTGGTGATGATAATGAAAGTTTTAAAGTTGGTAAAAAGAATAGTGGTAATGATGGTGGAAAAGTAGATAAGGGGAAAAAAAAGGAGGTCAGAAAGGCCACTTTAACCACTTCATTTACTAGATTATAGTTGGGAAAAGTTGCTGAGGGTGATTCTAACTGTATGAATGTGGAGTATGATGTTGATGCTTCCAGAAGAACAGCTTCTACTAAAGAAAAAAGTAGCATCCAAAGCCAACTTAGGGAAAAACCAGGAAAGGCTCAAATTAAGAAGATTGAGAAGAAAACTTACACCAAGGACGAAATTTACAAAATGCAGAAGGAGATGGCAGATATGGGGCCTCCAATATATGAAAAACTTGATTTAAATGGTGAGCCTATTCCCAGAGATATCCAACCTGATTCTGAGGAAGAGGCACAAATAGCATCTCTTTCCAGACAAATTTTTTTTTGGTCCTAATCCCTTGGATGGGGTAAGGAGAGCCAGTGATGGATCTGGATTGGTGAAAGAAGCTTATAATGGAGCTGGGGTTATGGTAGATGAATATTTTATTTTAGGGAGAAAAGATGGCAATTTTGTTTGTCAAGAGCTGCAAAAGGCCAAGGTTACTTAAAGTTAAGTACAATATAAAAGGGAAGTAGCATCTGGTCAAGAAAATGCTATGGAGAAGCTTTTTTGAAAACTTAATCAACTCTAGATTCGTCTATCTCTAGGTGAATTATTTAAAATTAGTCCTGCCCTTTCAGTGAAGCAAAAGAAGTATCTAAAAAGGAAATGGGTATCTTTTGGAGAAGTGGATTATATTTGTGAAAATGTGGAGATGTTTAGAGAGGAGGTGGAAACTCATTTTTCTTCTCCATAAGAGTATTTAGTCGTAATGTTAAATGGTAAAGAGGTAAAGAACCTGGTGGATTCTGGTCTCAAATTAATTTAAATTCTTTAGAGAATGAAAAAATTATAGTTTTTTCCAATTAAATCTGGCACAGGAAAAATTTTAAGAGGTATAGGTGAACACGAAACTGAACTTTTGGTATTACAGAACATGTTAAATCAAGTGTTTGCTAATCTGTTGATAGGGTGCCTTTTATGTGGCCAGAGAAGCTGTGAAAAAAGCTCTTGGTGGACCATTTTTGATGGATTTTGAAGCCCAAATAGGATATCAGAGTGAAATGAAGATTAGTTTATAAATTACTGGTGATGAAAATATGAGGCTTCATATGTGGTTGGCACCTCCAGGAGATGATGGCTGGAAAACAAGGCCTGGCCTAACCGCTATGTGTCATTGTTTTTATCAGCCGGATGTCTAGAATGAAGAAAATAATAGGAATAATAGAAAGAAGGATGGGAATTATAAAGTAGTAAAGTAAAACGAAATAAATTACTTGTAATTTAAGGGAGTAAGACGACAAGATAGTTGAGATTTGACAAAGTTGTAAGTGTTTAATTAAATTGTAAAATATTAAAATTGATTATAAATTTTCAAAGCGTGTCAGTTCAATAATAGTATTATAAATCTTAAGGCAACCTATAATTATTTATATAGTATTTAAATTAGATGTATTGAACTAATAAAAATATTAAATAAAAGAAATATATTTAAAATATGATAAGTGAGTGTATAGTAAGTGATGAGCTACCAGAGAGACTTCTAAAGCCCTTTTATAGGCAAGATGACATTCTGGAGCGTTCCAATAGTATGTAAAAAAAAGTAAAATAATGTGAAACAATTAATTAAAAGAATCTAATTAAAATCATAAAAAAAATCCGTGAATAAACGAATATTTTCCCATCAGTAATTTCTAAAAAAGAATAGAATATAACAATTAACTACGTGAGTATGAAAAAATGAGAACTGTGAGAAAGAAATCTAAAGAAAGAATACAAATAGCTGAAAAAAGTATAATTAAAATAAAAAGAATTACTTTTACGCTTTTAAATAATCTTCATTCAGTATAAGCAATAGTAATTTAACTATTTCAAGTAAATTAACTATTAAATTAATTGAACAACTAATTAAATTAATACAGGAACTTTTTAACATGAGCATTTAAATTTAATCATATTAAATTAATTTAATAATATAGGTGAAACAATTAAGGGTCAAGGAAGTTCCAAATATTGATGGATATTATTTTATGATAAGTTGCATTTAGTTTATATAAATGTTATTATTAAAATTGTAATAACTGTGTAAGTTAAATTTACACTTATAATATAATTTTGAATAATTTATTTATACATATAAATCACGCCATGATCTTATAGAATATTATATTTGTTTATGTAATACAATTTATTTAATAATAAAATTAAGTATAATATTTATTTTATTCATTCACAAAATATTTATAATTTTATTTAAATAATTTTTTGTATTTACATAAAGTTATTCCTCTATATGTTTACAGTAATTTATTGTATAAATTACTGGACTCCTGAGATAGCCTGGCTTACACTCCCTCACTCTAAAAAAAACATTAAAAAAAATGCTAAGATTTTTTCTTTTTATACTTTTTTAACAGAGTAGATGTCAGCCTGTATATCTCCAGGACTGAGTAAAAAGTAATTATAAGTTATTTTAAACACATGAACTATACATGGGAATAATAAATAAGAGTACACAAATAGTATACATAAGTAAAATTATGATAATACACAAAAAATGCCATTATAACACCTTATATACACGCATATATCCACCTTTTATAGGTCTTATGTACTTAATATTAAGTTGGAATATTTTAGGGTAATCTTAAGAACCTTAAGTATAAGGCTACATAATTTTTAAGTACACTTAAAGCTGTTATATTCATTGTTTTATGCAAAAAACAAGAAATGCGCTTTATTTCACTTAAAAGTTGACTATATGCGCTATAAAATTGAGAATATCAAAATTGCGCTTTGACATATCAATTGGGCTCATTTAGAACTATTGATTTGGCTATTTAAATGCATAAAAATAACACTTTTCAAATTTGGTGTTTTTTATGCCAGAAATGGCTTCTGTGTACTGGCCACATACTGCCTGCTTTTTTCCCGTGTGAATAGCTTCATTTTTAGCAAAGTTAGCTTTTTCACACTATAATTACCCCACATTCTACGCCCACTGTGGGGAAACACACTAAAATAGGCGACAGGCGCTTATTTAGTGTCCTAGCTTAATTAATAATGCATTGACCTTGTTTATATGCACTAATTTCATTAATAACCTCACTCTTGGCATTTTATTTCATCACCACGCTTAAATTCTCCTAATTTTAGTCAAGGATTTACCCGTGCAAGAGCCTGCCAAGAACTGCATGTAGTTACCCCACATCTCACGCTCTTTTTTACGTTTTTGGGTGGTTTCTCAGTCAATTTTGGTTATTTTTGAATGGGAATTTCACGTAGTATAATGTCAGGATTAGCCCCATTATTTCTACAGTCAATCCCCCTTATTATTAAGCTATTATTAACCTTAAAAAGTCTCCTTTAGTCTTTAATATTATTGTTTTATACGCATATACTCTCTTTTTGTCTTTTCCTTTAATTTTGATGGATTTCCCTTATTATTACAGGATTTTGGCGGTTGTTACTCTTCTAATTATGTCATGGGTTACTGGGAATGTTGATGGGAATGTCTATTAGTTGTTTAGAGGCGTTATTAACTGTGTATTGGGTGGTACATCAAGGGAATCATTGGGGAACTCAGTGTGTATAAAAGGAGGAGGTTTTTGGGTTGTATTTCTGCATTCTTTATCATTACAATTTAACCAATATAACCAAATCAATTACAATACATATCAATTAGTACTTTTATAAGACTTTTGAGTAGTATCTGAATTTATATAATCTATATTTCTACCAACTATAAAGATTGTAAGCCATATATAAGAATAGTGAGAATTATATTACTGAGACCTTTATATTTGATTATATTTTACAACTTAGTGGATTAAAACTACAGTATTCATATAGGACCATTAAAATATTCTAGACAACTGACTATTCAAGCTAGTTCACGTCCTTGTACTTGACCTTAGCCTGACAATTGGGGACCTTTCCTCAAGAATTCTGTTATAATCCTGTAAGTGAAATTATCAAAAGAAGGTGCACGTAAATAATATCCCTATAGAAATATTTGGATAATTACAACAGGTTGGGGTCACTTATATAGTGATTTCAGAAAAAGAAGCCCTGTTATATAATAAAATTGTGATATTGAATCATCAATTTTACCACTAATTTAACATATAATTGTTCTTAGTGGGAGTCTGTCAATAGACCAATTAAATTTGTGATCTTTGCAGATAATAACCAATTAAACTGATTAATTGTTTTCTTTTTACAGGACTCTTAATCCCTTTTTATTGGTTTGTAAAATTCATTTAATATTTAAAAAGAATCTTACTAACAAATTTTCTTTTTTAAATATAAATACACGGCTACATATTGTAGACCAGTTAAATCAAGTGACCACATAAAAGCATATTTGACTTTTGTCACTTAAAAATTCACTTAATACCAATAAGTAAGCAATAAAATTGTCTTCAGTGGTACTAATAAATACTGATTAAACTCCTTTTTGAAGTTTTTCAAATCTAAACTTTCAATTCTCTAAAATTCCACAAAAAATGTGTGACAACAATGACATTGTAAGTAATAAGGCAAAACCTTATAACTTAAGAACTAGAGCTGAAAGACCTGTTGCAGGATATCCAAATGGAGGGTCAAGAATCACCAGTAACAATAAACAACACCCCACCAATGTCCATGGAGGAAAAGGAAAAGCTCTTAAAACAAATGTCAATAAAGAAGTCCAAAAACACCTTACAAGAGCAAATTCACTCCCTCTCAACCCTACTGAATACACTAACAATAAGAGTAAACAATATGTTATACCAGATCAACAATCTGGAGAAAAGGGTGGCACAGGGCTTTATAGAAGTCAACCAGGCTCTAGTGGATATAAGGTCTCATCAACAACCAGTGGCACCAAATACCACAGCAACACCTCCAGTCCCAGAAGAGGACCAAAAGATAACTGTAAGCAAATGGAAGTGGGATTGGTATGCCCAAAACTACAACAGTCCTCCTCAACAAGGATCCAGCAGTCACCCTTACAGGGGAAAGCCAAGGAGAGGCAGGGGAAATGGAATAAGACGGTGGTAAGTCATCCATCTTCTCAAGATCAATTATATAATCCTAACAATGAATTACTTATAGGTAATGAAATTGATAGAGAGTTATTGGATATAATTGATAAGGATTTAAAAAATTATTCATTTGAAAATAACATGTTAGACTTGTCATTACATGAGGACAATGTACATAGTTTTATTGATCACCAGGAAAATACTATTAATATAAAAATGGAATCAAATGAAGAAAAAATTGGCCCTGATGATGAATCTTCTGAATTGGAAACAGACAAAATTGAATATTTTCTGAAAGAAAATCCAATGGAATCAAAAATAATTAGTAAATTATTATTGAGAATTGAAAAATTGGAAGAATTTTCTAGAGAGTCCAACAATAATACAGAAAGTGTATTATTAAACATCACACAATCATTGAGTAAAACAGCCAATAAGTTAAAAATTATTGAGAATTCAAATAATGAATTGATCAATGAAAACAAAAGATTAAATTCTGAGATTAAAAATTTAGAAATTAAATTAGAACATTCTCAGAATATTATGGCCACCATAGAGGGACGTGTAAAATTGTCTTTTTCAAATGTAAATGATACTTTAACTCATGTACCTGTAATAAAAGATAGGTTACAAAGAGTAGAAATTGAGGTAGCCAACATTTTGAAAAATACTGAAACAATAAAGGATAATACCTCTTATGTAGAAAGAGTACCAGTTTTTATGAAACACTCTGATGATAAACCAATGATGGAACATGAACATAGTGTCATGGGCTCTGAGAGTATAAAATCAGTAAAAGATGAAATTAATGATCATCTTTCTAAATTGAGTGAATTACTCAATATTCCTCAGGTTAGGGAAGCTAAAACTAGCTAAAAGAACTGGCCTAAGTTAGATCAGTACCCTTCTTTTGACGGGGATTCAAAATCTGATTGGCAACAATTCATACAAAGAATTGATAACTTAAAATTTTCATATAAATTACCTGATGAAGAAATTACTTCAAAGTTAATATCTTTATTTACAGATGTGGCCTTATTATGGTTTGAATCAGTATTGAGTGAGGGAATTAATTACTCCTGGAATGAATGGAAGGCACTAATTGAACGGCAATTTGGTGGCCCAAAATTTAGAATCACTCAACAAAGACTGTATGAAAGGGCCAGATATAATCCAAATGCTGGAGATAAACCCATGGTCTTCTTAATGAATTTAATAAAAATCATGAAAGCTATGGATCCAAAAATGGATTATGAAGAGTGGAAAGAAAAAATAATATACAAATTGCCTATATCAGTTAGAGACATTATTGTAGCTAGAACTGAAACTGTCAGAGACACCTCTGGATTCATTAATATATGCAATGAGATATTATTAAACCACAAGTATGAAACCAAGTATAGTAATTACAGACAAAGTGTTGACGTGGTAAAACCTACTACAAGTAAGTTACCAGTGGAAAAGAAAAAACCTTCAGCTCCCCTTGTCCCTAAGAGACAAGAAAATAACACTTGTTACAAATGTAATGAACCTTGGGTTAAAGGTCACACGTGTAAGAAAAGAATAAATGTTATTGAAACCTCACAGAATTCTGAACCTAGTAATCATGAAGATGAGAATGTGGAATCCAGTGAGGATTGCAAGAGTAACATATCTTACAGTGATGATGAAAATGAGATATTTGTATTAGAACAGGATAAAATGTTCCTGAATGATGCTATACCTAATACAGACACATCTTTAACTTCCATAGAGGAAGCTGAAATAATTAAAGATGTATCTCATGACACTTACAAAATAACACCTATCAGAGCACCTATTATCATATGTGGAAAAGAAATGAATGCCATTCTTGACACTGGGGCTGCAGGTAGTGTAGTTTCACTTAATGCATTAATGAAACTTGATAGTAAGTACCAGGAAAAACTAGAACCTGTTCAGACAAAGAACTGGAGGGGTTTTGGTTCAGTATTAAATCCAATTGGCAAATACAAAACTGCTGTATTCTTTAAATATAATAATGGATATGTTAGAGCAGTTTGTGAATTTGTAGTAATGGATAATAATAATTGTAGTGATTGGTTTATTATTGGCAATGATTTATTGACAAAATTTGGCATTAAACTAGATCCTGCAAACAGTTGTTTCACCATAGGGGTGAATGGTAAAAGGAAATTCAAAATATGTTCTGAAAATTCAGTATATCCCATTTCTCCTAGAGAAGAACAACTGCAAGGTGGAAGAACCACCAATGAAGTGGGTGAATTGGAAAATGAAATCCAAAAGGCCTCTTTCAGTCCTCAACTCTCAAAAATGGAACAAGAAGACATTTTAAGATTGATTAAATCATATCCTATGGCATTTGCTCATAGATCAAATGAACTAGGATTGGTCAAAGACCATGAGATGAAAATCTCTCTAAGCTGTGATCTGGATAATATTCCTGGCAGCTTAAAAAAGAAACCTTACCCAGCATCTCCTGCAAAAAGGAAAGATATTGAAGACAATATAAAATTGTTATTGGAAATGGGTATTGTTGAAAAAGTGGACACAACACCTAAGTATTGTGTCATTTCACCAGTATTAATCTCTTATGAAAAAGATAAGGCAAGATTATGCGGTGATTATAGAGCTCTGAATACATATACAGTAGATGATATTTACCCTCTACCAAGGATAGCTTCTATCCATGCTACCTTACAAGGAGCAAAATATATTTCCTGTCTGGATGGGAACAAGGGTTACCACCAGATTCCTGTGGAAAGAAATTCTCAAAATTACTTATTAATAACCACACATATGGGTATATATAAGTATGTGAGAATGCCATTTGGCCCAAAGAATTCCCCTTCAGTCTTCCAAAAATTGATGGATAGTGTTTTTCATCAGGAAATGGTTGAAGGATGGCTATTGGTCTATATTGATGACATCATAGTGTTTTCAAAGACATATGATGAACATTTAAATCACCTGAAAAGAGTCTTTCAAAAAATGGATGAAATTAATATGACTATTGCATTAAAGAAATGTAAGTTTGGATTTCAATCCTTGAAAGTACTTGGACATGTTGTATCTGGATTACAAATTTGTGTTGACCAGAATAAAGTGGCAGCAATTAAAAACATTGGGATACCTAAAAATGTAAAAGAGGTTCAAAGTTTTTTGGGTATGTGTGGATATTATAGACAATATATTAAAAATTACCAATCCATTGCAGCCCCTTTAACAACATTAATCATGAAGAATGAAGCTTTCATTTGGAATAATGAAAGACAACACGCCTTTAATAAATTAAAGGAATGTTTAATGTCAGCTCCAATATTAGGACTGCCAGATTTCACCCTACCTTTTATCTTGTACACTGATGCAAGTTTCATAGGTTTGGGTGCTGCTTTACAGCAGAAACAGATAATAAATGGAAAATTATCTGAAGTAGTTATCTGTTATATATCCAGAACCTTAAGAAAAACAGAATTAAGGTATGGTGCCACACATCTAGAATGTTTAGCCGTGGTGTGGGCTTTGGAGAAACTTCATTACTATCTGGAAGACCAGAAGTTTGAACTTATAACAGATTGCAGTGCAGTAAAATCATTACTAAACATGAAAACACCTAATAGGCACATGTTTAGATGGCAACTAGCCATACAAGAGTACAGAGGAAGAATGAAAGTCACTCACAGAGCAGGAACATTGCATTCAAATGTGGATTTATTATCCAGAAGTCCTTTGCCAAATGATGCTGACAACCCAGCTTATGTACCTGAAAATGAGGTTATACATATATTTGGGATTTATATAGTGGATTTAGAAGAAGAGTTTATGCAAACTATATTGGAAAATTATTCATCTGATAAAGATTTGTCTAAACTATCTACCATTCTTAATGATCCAACAAATGCCTCCATGAGTGCATTAATTAAAACCTTGCCTCCAAAGTATAAAAATGCGTTGGAAAAAGGTAAACTATCAATTGAAGATGGATATATATATTACAGGAAAAAGTTAAGCAATGTAATAGTAATACCACCTTCTATGAAAGAGTTAATGTTGAGTACTTGTCATGATGACATCTTAGCTGTTCATTTTGACTTTAACAAAACATTAACCAGAGTTAAAAATACAGCCTGGTGGATAAACATGAAAGAGGATTTACAAAAATACATTGAAACATGTGACTCTTGTCAGAAATCTAAAAGATTAAATGGGAAGAGAGCTGGGTTGTTACAACAAATAGAGCAGCCAAAAGCTCCATGGGAAATTATAAACATGGATTTTGTAACTGGCTTGCCATTAGCAGGAAAAGAAAGTTTCAATTCTTGCTGGGTAATAGTGGATAGATTAACAAAAATGTGTAAGTTTATCCCTACCCATAAAGAGGTATCTGCTAAAGACTTGTCGTTACTATGGTGGAATCAGATGATGAATACTGCTGGGTTCCCCAAAGCCATAATCTCTGACAGAGATCCTAAATTTACTTCAGAGTTCTGGACATCTTTGATGGAAGTATCAGGTTGTCAATTAAAATTGTCTATAGCACACCATCCACAAACTGATGGGCTGGCTGAGAGGATGATACAAACTCTAGAAGACATGATCAGAAGATATTGTGCCTTTGGATTAGAATACAAAGACAATGAGAAATTCACACATGACTGGGTAACATTAATTCCTGGCCTTGAATTTGCTTATAACAGCACAACTCATTCTGTAACAGAGAAGAAACCATTTGAACTCTGGCTGGGATATGTACCAAGTACCCCAGTAAATCATTTAAATAAACTACCAAGGTTGGATATACACCCTGGCACTAAATCCTTTATTCATATGCAACAAATGTGTAGAAAGCATGCAGAAGAATGCATCCAAAAAGCAATTGAATATGAAAAGAAAAGGTGGGACAAATCTCATAAAGAATTTGAATTGAAAAGGGAGATGAAGTCCTCATATCAACACTACATTTTAACTTACAAGGTAATGTTAAATTAAAGGATCCCTTTGTAGGACCTTTTGTAGTAAATAAAATGGTTGGTAATAATGCAGTGGAAGTCATATTATATGCTCCATATGATAGGAAACATCCAGTTTTCCCTATCTCATTATTGAAACCTTACCATGCAAATGATCCTGACTTATTTCCAAAAAGAAGGGGAAGGCCTAAAAAGCAACCTGAAGTAATTGTGGAAAAAGCAGAGATTGAAAAAATACTCAAGAAAAGAATCCTTACTAAGGAAAAAGGAACTGAGTATTTACTAAGATTTAAAGGGAAATCAAATGAATTTGATAAATGGATACCTGAAAAAGAAATTTCTAATTTATCCACCCTTCTTAAAAAATTTAAACAGAAATAAATTTCTGTTCAACCAGCTGAGGGGTTAAAAAACCAGTACTCATAATATTTTATTATGTTTTATTTCTTTAAAGTTGAATCTTTAATGCTACAGATTTATTCTGAATACCTGAAAATTACAAATTAAATAAAATAAAATGTATAACTTATCATTTTTTTTATTGTTTTTTTTGGGTGGGCGAGTTTCAGCCTGTATATCTCCAGGACTGAGTAAAAAGTAATTATAAGTTATGTTAAACACATGAACTATACATGGGAATAATAAATAAGAGTACACAAATAGTATACATAAGTAAAATTATGATAGTACACAAAAAATGCCATTATAACACCTTATATACACGCATATATCCACCTTTTATAGATCTTATGTACTTAATATTAAGTTGGAATATGTTAGGGTAGTCTTAAGAACCTTAAGTATAAGGCTACATAATTTTTAAGTACACTTAAAGCTGTTATATTCATTGTTTTATGCAAAAAACAAGAAATGCGCTTTATTTCACTTAAAAGTTGACTATATGCGCTATAAAATTGAGAATATCAAAATTGCGCTTTGACAGATCAATTGGGCTCATTTAGAACTATTGATTTGGCTATTTAAATGCATAAAAATAACACTTTTCAAATTTGGTGTTTTTTATGCCAGAAATGGCTTCTGTGTACTGGCCACATACTGCCTGCTTTTTTCCCGTGTGAATAGCTTCATTTTTAGCAAAGTTAGCTTTTTCACACTATAATTACCCCACATTCTACGCCCACTGTGGGGAAACACACTAAAATAGGCGACAGGCGCTTATTTAGTGTCCTAGCTTAATTAATAATGCATTGACCTTGTTTATATGCACTAATTTCATTAATAACCTCACTCTTGGCATTTTATTTCATCACCACGCTTAAATTCTCCTAATTTTAGTCAAGGATTTACCCGTGCAAGAGCCTGCCAAGAACTGCATGTAGTTACCCCACATCTCACGCTCTTTTTTACGTTTTTGGGTGGTTTCTCAGTCAATTTTGGTTATTTTTGAATGGGAATTTCACGTAGTATAATGTCAGGATTAGCCCCATTATTTCTACAGTCAATCCCCCTTATTATTAAGCTATTATTAACCTTAAAAAGTCTCCTTTAGTCTTTAATATTATTGTTTTATACGCATATACTCTCTTTTTGTCTTTTCCTTTAATTTTGATGGATTTCCCTTATTATTACAGGATTTTGGCGGTTGTTACTCTTCTAATTATGTCATGGGTTACTGGGAATGATGATGGGAATGTCTATTAGTTGTTTAGAGGCGTTATTAACTGTGTATTGGGTGGTACATCAAGGGAATCATTGGGGAACTCAGTGTGTATAAAAGGAGGAGGTTTTTGGGTTGTATTTCTGCATTCTTTATCATTACAATTTAACCAATATAACCAAATCAATTACAATACATATCAATTAGTACTTTTATAAGACTTTTGAATAGTATCTGAATTTATATAATCTATTTTTCTACCAACTATAAAGATTGTGAGCCATATATAAGAATAGTGAGAATTATATTACTGAGACCTTTATATTTGATTATATTTTACAACTTAGTGGATTAAAACTACAGTATTCATATAGGACCATTAAAATCTTCTAGACGACTGACTATTCAAGCTAGTACATGTCCTTGTACTTGACCTTAGCCTGACAGTAGAGAGATTTGAAATTTCCTTTCCAGGTATCCATGCATCATGTTCAGATGACCTGTTCTTATATCTCAATAAATATTCAATACCTCTTTCATAAGTGATATTTCTATCATTGAGAATTTTATCAATTTCTGCATTTTCTGTGACTTCCTGAGGGTTTTTCATAGGTCTTCCCCTTCTTTTTGGGAAATATGTCACTGTTGGAAGTATAAGGTTTAAGCAAAGAAATGGGAAAAACAGGATGTTTTTTATCATATGGAGAATACAATACAACTTCCACTGCATTATCACCAACCATTCTTTTAAAAAAATGGTCCTACAAAAGGATCTTTTAATTTGTTGTTACCTTGTAAATTGAAATGGACAGTAGATATCAACACTTCATCACCCTTGTTAAATGTGTATTCTTTATAGGATTTATCCCATCTTTTCTTTTCATATTCAAATGCTTTATCAATACAGCTTTGAGCATGTTTTCTGAATAGCTGTTGCATTTGCATTAAAGATTTTACACCAGGATGTAGTTCCAACTTAGGTAATTTATTATTGAGAATCTGAGCAGCAGTATTTGGGACATAACCTAACCAAAGCTCAAAAGGCTTTTTCTCAGTGACAGAATAAACAGTACTATTATATGCTAATTCAAGACCAGGCAAAAGAGTGACCCAGTCATGAGTAAATCTGTCATTATCTTTATATTCTTAACCAAAGGCACAATACCTTCTAATCATATCTTCCAGAGTTTGAATCTTCCTTTCAGCTAGACCATCCGTCTGAGGATGATGAGCTATAGATAACTTTAACTCACAGCCACAAATGTCCATTAAAGAGGCCCAAAACTCAGAAGTAAATTTTGGATCTCTATCAGAGATAATGGCTCTTGGAAAACTATAATATTAAACATGGAAGACCACCATAAGAAAGCTAATTCTTTTGTGGATACATCTTTGTGGGTTGGAATAAATTTGCACATTTTTGTGAATCTATCTAATATCACCCAACAAGAGTTATAACTGTCTTTACCTGCTACAGGAAGGCTAGTGGCAAAATCCATGTTAATTATTTGCCAAGGAGCATTAGGTGCTTCAATATGTTGTAGTAAACCTGCTCTCTTACCTGTCAAACTTTTAGATTTTTGGCAAGAATCACAAGATTCAACATATAATTTTGTATCTTCAGACATATTAGCCCACCAAGCAGTGTTTTTGATTCTAATCAATGTTTTTTCTAGATCAAAATGACCAGCTAATATTTAATCATGACAAAGTTTGAGGATAGTTTCTCTCATATAAGGGGAAATTACAATTACATTAGTCAGCTTTCTTCTATAAAAAATATAACCATATTCCATAGAAAACTTTCCTTTCATCAAAGAACTTTGATATTTTACAGGAAGAGTTTTAATAAATACTTCAATTGAAGCATTCTTAGGATCATTTAAGATAGTGACTAATTTATTTAAATCAGAATATTTATCATATGAATCCAGTATTAATTGTAATAACTCTTCTTCCATATCAACTATAAATATACCATGGATATGAACAGTATAATCTTCAGGCACATAAGCAGGATTGGAGTCATTATTTAGCAGAGGCAGTCTGGACAACATGTCAACATTGGAGTGAGCATTTCCAGCTCTATGGATAATTGTCATCCGTCCTCTGTATTCTTGAACAGCAAGTTGCCACCTGAGCATATGTCTATTAGGTGTTTTCAGGTTTAAGAGGGACTTTACAGCACTACAGTCAGTAACCAATTTAAACTTTTGGTCAACTAGATAGAAATGAAGTTTCTCAAGAGCCCAAACAACTGCTAAGCACTCTAATTGAGTGGCACCATATTTCAATTCACTATTTATTAAGTTTCTTGAAATATAACAAATTACAACTTCTGATGTTTTATCATTGATAATTTGTTTCTGGTGTAAGGCAGCACCCAGACCAACAAAACTAGCATCTGTATACTGGAAAAATGGTTTTTCAAAGTCTGGAAGAGCTAAGATAGGGGTTGTCATTGAGCAACTTTTTAAAGTATCAAAAGCTTTTTGACAGTCACTATTCCAGATGAATGCAACATCTTTCCTAGTGAGTTAGGTAAGATGTAAGGCTATAACCTGATAGTTTTTAATATATTGCCTGTAATAGCCACACATACCCAAAAAACTTTGGATTTCTCTTACAGAAGTTGGTGCTTTCACATTTTGAATTTCAGCAACTTTGTTTTGGTCTACACAAATTTGTTGTCCTGACACAACATGGCCAAGGACTTTCAAAGATAGAAAACCAAATTTACACTTTTCAAGGACAAGGTCATATTTATTTCATCCATTTTTTGAAAAACTCTATTCAAGTGAACCATATGTTCCTCAAAAGTTTTAGAAAGAACTATGATATCATCAATATAAACCATGAGCCATCCTTCAATGATTTCCTGATGGAAAGTGTTATCCATGACTTTTTGGAAAACTGAAGGGGCATTTTTGGGGCCATATGGCATTCTAATATACTTATATATTCCCATATGAGTAGCAATAAGCAAAAAATTCTGAGAATTTTTCTCAATTGGAACCTGATGATACCCTTTGTTACCATTAAGACAACTAATAAATTTAGCACCTTGCAAGGTAGCATGAATTGAAGTAATTCTGGATAACGGATAAATATCATCAACAGTATAAGTGTTTAATGCCCTGTAACTCCACATAATCTAGCTTTATCTTTTTCATAAGAAATCAAGACTGGGAAGATGACACAATATTGGGGGGTGACATCCACTTTTTCAATGATGTTCATTTTTAATAATGTAACAATATTATCTTCAATATCCTTTCATTTTGTTGGAGAAGCAGGATATGGTTTTTTCCTAAGAGTAGGAGTAATATCATTCAAGATACAGGATAAGGTAATTTTCATTTCTTCATGAACACTTTTTAAGACATGAGAACCATGAGCAAAAGCCATAGGGAAAGAAGTAATTGAGACAATAATAGAATCCTTTTCTTCACTAGTTAAATGATCACCAAAAGAAGCAGTATTTATTTCCTTCAATAAATCATCCATCTCAATTTTTGGTCTGCCTTTACAATGGATTAGTGAGTTACAAGACTTTAACAGATGCCCAGAAGGTTTTATAGGGGAGGAAATTTTGAATTTTCTTTTGCCATTCAAACCCAAGGTGAAGCAATTATTTGCTGGGTCTAATTTCACACCAAACATTGTCAAAATATCATTTCCCATACTAAACCAATTGCTCAAATTATCATTTTTCATAACCAAAAACTCACAAATAGCTCTGACAAAACCACCATTATATTTGAAGAATACAGAGGTTTTGCATTTGCCAATAGGAATTAAGGTAGAACAATACCCTCTCCATTTTTCAGAAGTTATAGGTAATAATTTATTCAGATAATCCTTTTCTACTGAAGCTAAAGCTTTTTCACACACAACACTTCCTCCAGCACCAGAATCAAGAACTAAATCAATATTTTTACCATTAATGATTACAGGTGCCTTCAAAGGGGATATGGCTATAGGATTGTTAGTAATATCTTTAATTATCTCAGAATCTTCTACTGAAGATAAATCCAATAAACATTCTTCAGATATATTATCTAAATAATTGACATCCTGTTCCAACATGAAAACATCTTTACTGGATTCATTGTCATAGGAGATATTACTTTCACAGTCACTTGAAGAATCATTGACATTCATTTCTACTTCATCAGTGTCCTCATTGTGTTCAAAAAGATTAATTTTCTTGTCACAAACATGACCCTTTTGCCATGGTTTTTTACACTTATAACAAGTATTTGTTGCATATTTTTTAGGTGCAACTAGTGCAGAGGGCCTACAAGATTTTTCTGAGAGCTTGGTAGATGGTTTATTCTGATCATTATAAGGTTTACTAAGGTAATTCTTAGGTTCATATCTATGTTTGAGTAGAACCTCATTACAAATGTTAACGAAAGAAGAATGTTCTCTTACATGCTCAGTTCTAGCTACAATTAAATCTCTAAGAGAGTTTGGCAATTTATACAAAATTTTATCTATTCAAATATCATATTCCATTTTTGGATCAATTGCTCTCAGGATTTTTGTTACTTTCATCAGAAAAATAATGGGTTTTTCAACAGAGGAGGATATACATCTTTTATTCTCATACAGTCTTTGCTGAGCCAACCTAAATTTTAAACCACCAAATTAATTCTCAATCAAGGATTTCAACTCATTCCATGTATAATGGTTATTATCGAATAGAACAGATTCATACCACAACAAGGCTACATTGGAAAATAAAGAAATTAGCTTAGAAACAATTTCCTCATCAGGTAGTTAATAAGATCCCTTTAAATTATCAATCCTTTGTATAAAGTGTTGCCAATTAGATGAAGAATCACCATCAAAGGTAGGATATTGATCCAACTTAGGCCAATTTTTCTGGCAACTGGAATGTTCCATCCTATGGTTTGAAATATTCAAGGTTATCAGTTCCTGAAGTCTTGAAAGGTGTTCAGATATTTCATAATTCACAGAGGCAGCTGGCTCATGGTGAGAATTAAATTTCTTTCTGTTTGATGCAATAGATTTTTCAGAATGAATATCAGCTGGTAAAATTTGTACATTACAAGGGAGAGAAGAACTACTCTGTTCAGGATGTTTATTATTAAGACTAACAGCAGTTTTAGCACTATTTTTTAATTCATGATAATTAGTAGCCTGGACAGTTTGTAATTCAGAAAATTGTTTCTCTAGTTCAGATAATTTATATCTCAAATCAGGAATGTAAGATAGTTGATCATTAATCCTAGAAATAGATAAAACATTTCTGTCCTCATCTACAGAGCATTTATTACTCAAATTCTGAGAATTAATTTTTAATTTTCTTAATTCATCGTGCAAAAGCATATTGTCATTCTTTAAAGTAGTATTTTCATCTTTTAGATTATTAATAGTTTTGCATAGGTGACTATATTTATCTGAAAGTGATTTGTGGTCAGCTTTAATAGACTTTGGTTGAGCCAGGACATTATTTAGTGTGTCTTTTAATTTGAAATAAGCAGTGTCTTGAGCAGAAGAACTCATTTTACAATGTAAATGCAAATTATTTAATCTATCACTCTCATGTATTAAAAAATCAATTAAATGTTTATCTTTCACAACATTAAAATCAAGAGTATCTTTCAATATTTCTTCAGAAGTTTTCTCAAGTAAAGTGTAAACTTCAGGGGAAACAGAATCATTCTTGATTGCAAGAGAAGGGTTAATTAAAGAAGTAGAAGTCAAATTTAAAGGTTCATCAAATGATAATTTACTAATTACATCACTGGGGCTACTTATTAAAGGAAGTTGTCTCTTCAAAGGTTTAACTGTTCTTTCAGGGTTCACATTATTACCTGAAGAAGGTTTGTTATTATATATACCAACATGCTTATCAAACATATTACTTACCATGGCAAGGGAAGAAAATTCCCCTGTGCCTTCTTTCTTCTGCCCCCCTGATAAGGATGGTGCTGAAGAGATGGATTGTAGTTTGGTGTCCTGGATGGGCCAGGGTGTTGAGCTGGTTTTTGTACATTCTGTTGATAGTGGGTCATTAAGTAATCCCATTTCGATTGTTCCACTTGCAGAATGCCTTGGTTTTGGTTGAGGGAGCGGGATACCTGACTGGCCTGAGGTTGATGCTGAGGTTGGGAAGCTGGGAAATGAGGATGTTGAACCTGTTTGGGATTTGAAATCTCCTGCATCTGCTGCCAGAGGGTGTCTACCTTTGCCTTGTACTTCATGCTTTCAGCTCTCAGTTCCTATATATGGCTTGACAGTTTGTTTACCTGTTGTGCTAGAGGAATCTTTTTTATTTTTATACCTCTGAGTGGATTGTCCTGATGTACCTGAGATTTTACTTCTTCAGAGTTGTTAGGTGAGAGGGGTTTGTCACTTCTCCTGAAATTTCTACGTCCTGAAGGTTTTTTGTCAGCTGAATTATTTTTGTAAGCTACTTTGGGAGAACCTACAGATTCAGTATCAACATCCACTTCATTCTCATACACATGTAAGTTATCCATGCTTTTAGCCAAGCTACTGGATATTTAAGACTGTGAAAAAGGAGAATCAAAATTAATTCCAATTTAAATTGTTAATTCAAAATAAAATATAATCAATTGGATTTAAAAAACATTTTTTATTAAAAATAAATTAATTATAAAATAAAATGTAATACAAATAAATGAAATTACAATTATTAAGAATTAATAACAATTAAAATGGGACCAACAAATAAGGTTTAAGAAGTCAACCAAAATAATTAATACCAAAATTAATTCAATGGTAAAATTGGGACTAAGTACTGAGTACTATTATGGTCAACCAATATCCAATAAATAATAATAAAGTTAATTTATTAATTTATTAAATATTTATTGTCTTCTAGGACTAAGAGTTTTACTCTATTATGGTCAACTAGGAAAAAAAAATTTTTAATATAATGAAAACTTACACTCAGTGAATCAGCAATTAAGCCACAAACACTGTTATTGCAGTAAAAATATAGTACTATGTGTGAGAGGTTTAAAGGTGAACTTACTATAGTTATTGTAAAATCACTTCAAAATAATATATAATTTAATGTAATATAAACCTAAACTATTGAACTCAAGTTTGATACACGGTTGCGGCAAAATTTTATTTTTTGGCTTGGGTGGTCCGTGCGCTTTGTCTTTTGTCGCAAAGTGTCATCGTTGTCTTTCGGATAGGCCCTCAATTATCAGCCAGATGTCTAGAAGAATGAAGAAAATAATAGGAATAATAGAAAGAAGGATGGGAATTATGAAGTAGTAAAGTAAAATGAAATAAATTATTTGTAATTTAAGGGAGTAAGACAACAAGATAGTTGAGATTTGACAAAGTTGTAAGTGTTTAATTAAATTGTAAAATATTATAATTTATTATAAATTTTCAAAGCGCTTCAGTTCAATAATAGTATTATAAATCTTAAGGCAACCTATAATTATTTATATAGTATTTAAATTAGATGTATTGAACTAATAAAAATATTAAATAAAAGAAATATATTTAAAATATGATAAGTGAGTTTATAGTAAGTGATGAGCTACCAGAGAGACTTAAAAGCCCTTTTATAGGCAAGAGGACATTCTGGAGCGTTCCAATAGTATGTACAAAAAAGTAAAATAATGTGAAACAATTAATTAAAAGAATCTAATTAAAAACATAAAAAATAAATCCGTGAATAAACAAATATTTTTCCAATCAGTAATTTCTAAAAAAGAATAGAATTTATATAACAATTAACTACGTGAGTATGAAAAAATGAAAACTGTGAGAAAGAAATCTAAAGAAGGAATACAAATAGCTGAAAAAAGTATAATTAAAATAAAAGGAATTACTTTTACGCTTTTAAATAATCTTCATTCAGTATAAGCAATAGTAATTTAACTATTTCAAGTAAATTAACTATTAAATTAATTGAACAACTAATTAAATTAATACAGGAACTTTTTAACATGAGCATTTAAATTTAATCATACTAAATTAATTTAATAATATAGGTGACACAATTAAGGGTCAAAGAAGCGCCAAATATTGATGGATATTATTATATGATAAGTTGTATTTAGTTTATATAAATGTTATTTTTAAAATTGTATTTAATGTGTAAGTTAAATTTACACTTATAATATAATTTTAAATAGTTTATTTATACATATAAATCACGCCATGATATTATAGAATATTTTATTTGTTTATCACCACACAATATGGGGGGCGGACTTGCTAGCAAGTCCGCAACCTTGGACCCAAACTCACCATAGATTGAACACACATTGAGCTATTGATAAAGGAACCATTCAATCAGGGATGAACACCACTCAGCAGAACAGTTTTAGGTGGGTGTTCAAGTAGAGTTCAGTATGGGTTCAGTATGAGTTCAGTCTGAGTTCCATCTGAGTTCCATCTGAGTTCAGGTTGAGGACTTGCTAGCAAGTCCACCCCCTATATTGCGTAGTGTATTTAATACAATTTATTTAATAATAAAATTAAGTATAATATTTATTTTATTCATTCACAAAATATTTATAATTTTATTTAAATAATTTTTTGTATTTACATAAAGTTATTCCTCTATATGTTTACAGTAATTTATTGTATAAATTACTGGACTCCTGAGATATCCTGGCTGACAGTTTTATATAAACCAAGAAGAGACAAATAAAAATTTGAGATTCTGGTGAATTTTTATAAAAGATAAATATGAAGACCCTCATTTTTTAGGGTAGAAAGGGCTGATTAATCTAATGTTGCAATCTCTCCTTAAGAAGAGATCCCAGATTCCAATAGGTCAACTCACTTGGAGATAATTCAAGTGAATTATCAATTATTCTCTGTTGATACATCATTGGAATGTCATTATGTGATGGGGTTTTCTATATGTTTATTATCTTTAACAAGTTATTCTATTAAATTTAAAAATGTTTCAAAGGGAAAGATGGGATGTATTATGTTGCATAAAAGATGAAAAGGGAATTTGTCTAATTGTCGTAATATTAGTGGTAGATTATTTTATGGCTTCTAGAAAGAGGATAAACTGTGATTATCACATCAAAAACAACTAATAAATCTTAGTATAATCAATTCATTAAAAATAATGTTTGGGATAATTCTATTTCCTTCCTCCAGAAAGATGTTAAACTGTCAACTTTTTTTACTGGGGATTTTATGATGGAAAATAATGGTAGAAAAGGTGTTGGAAAATTGGATGTTAAATTAAACAAACAAAAATGGGGTAGTTATGAAAATATCAAATATAAACATGAAGGCTGCCTACTGACACTACGTGCAAACAGCTGACCCTTCCACTGCAGCGTTGCGCCAACCCTGCGGGAGGTTCTTTTCAAAATTGGCCCGCAGCGTCAGCTGGGTTTCTCATGGTAACTATGTGATTTTTTTTATCTTTTATCCTATGCTGCAAGACTTAATTTCTTCCTGCTATTACCTTGTCGCACATTCTACTCCGCGACCAGGGAAAAAACACCGTACATAACTTTTAATTCATATGTAATAAAGAATCTAATTTAAGTCAGAATTTATTTCTCAATGCACTTTATATACTTTTGGATCATATGTAAGGATGAAATTTCTCAAGGTGGTTTTATATTATGAAATATAAAATCTATAAGTAAAATTTCAAAGAAAGTAAATTTTATCTTCCATCCTATGACCTAAGGCTTATCACTTTGCCAATCTCTCACCATACCACTCAATTACAGCCAAAAAATACATACACCTATCATACAATCATGGACCCCAGCTCTGATTCAAACGTTTGAGTAATTTGTGATTGCCCCAACTGCTGTAAGTTCACAATACTCAATGCTTCAGGAGAAGAAGTCAAGGGATGTTATGTTAGTCGTAAAACTTGGACAAAATATCAAGGTAAAAAATACTGTCTTCTGGAATCGATGCAGCAACTCACTTTGTCAACATCCGCATCAAACAAAAAACATTCCAAGAGTCCATCATCCTGCAGTTCCGGAAGTGCTTCTATCACTGATGAAGATTTTGATATCAATTTTGATTCAACTTCCTTTCTAAGTAAGCACTTTACCTTTCATTTTAGGTTTCTATGCTGAAACTCGAGTACTTCGTTTTTATTGTAGACTTTATCTTGGGTTTTATAACCTGGCTACATATTTCCTGTGGCATCAGTTATATTAAAATGAAATATGTAATCCAATGCACAATATACATTGTCAGTAAATGCCGCCAACTACCACCAGAGTTCAACCTTGAATCTCGAGTTCCACATGACATCTGTACGGTCACCAAAAGACTCAAACTAAAGATAAAATTAGAAAAGTTTGTCAGCTGTCCAAAATGCTATTCCCTGTATAATCTTGATACTTCACCTGATATGTGTGGCTACAAACCTACCAAGCGATCTGCCACTTGCAATGAGGAACTTTTCTTTGCCATCAATTGCCATGCTAGATCCATGGACACGTTGCAGAATGATATGATGCTTTCTCTACAAGATGAAGAATCCATTTCTTATAGGCCAAAAAGCTGCTTTGTAGTTCAAGATTTTAATAACTGGCTTGGTTGGCTCCTTGGATTACCCAATGTTGAGAGGGAAATCAAACAGTGGGCTAATTTTGTTGCTGGATCGTCGAATGGAAAGTTCTATGATTATCTTCAATCAGAAGCGTACCAAAATATACAAATTCATGGATCGGATGAAAATAAAAAAGATCTCCACCTACAATTTTTGCTTTTTGTTGACTGGTACAACCCATTTGGAAATGAAATCTCTGGAAAACAAGTATCGATTGGTGTCATGGCCATGCAGTGTCTAAACTTACCACCAACAATGCGCTATAAGACTCAATATACATTTCTCTTTGGCATTATTCCGGCACCTAATCAACCAGACATGGTGACAATCAACAATATTCTAAAACCTTTGGTAGACAAAATGCTTGAAATGGATCAAGGTGTTAAGATCAAAACTTACCAGTTTCCCAAAGGAAGAACTGTGACAGCTAGATTGGCTGCGCTGATTGGCGATATTGTTGAAACCCACAAAGTTGGAGGGTTTGCTTCACATTCATTATCTAAGTTTTGCTCCTGGTGTCATATAAGTATATCAGATATCAGCAAAATGACAGTTGGAGAAAAAAGAGAAAGAAAAAATACTTTGCTTGTTTCTCATGAGTGGAAAGAAGCACGTACCTTGGCTGGACAGTCAAAACTTGTTAAAGAAACAGGAGTGAGATGGTCAGAACTTAATCGCCTCCCTTACTGGGACCCTTTCAATATGATTGTTCTTGGTGTCCTCCACAACTGGTATGAAGGAGTTCTTTGTCATCACTTTCGAGATCTTTGGAACTATAAGCCTAAAAGCACATGATTTGGAAGAGGTACAGTATGTGGGTCAGCTAGTGAAGATGATACGAGTGGAAGTGATACAAGTAGTTCAAGTAGAAAAAATATAGGAGCTTACAATAAACGGCAACAGGATAAACTACTTCTAGCAATAAGCTAGGTTATAGTCCCTACTTGAATAGCTTCTTTGCCAAAAGGAGTCGGAACTGCAAAAAACGGGAAATGTAAAGCAAGTGAATGGATGGTTTTATTTTCAATTTATCTACCATTAGCCAGGGTTGATACAACGTTGGACCAAGTTGATATAGAGGTTTAGATAGCTGAAGAGAAGGTCCACATTCAAAATCTCAGTGCCATTGTTGAATGCACAAAAGTTGCCGCTTCAAGGGAGGTAACACCAGATTCACCTAGGAATTTTGCAGAAAAGTATGGCGAATACATGAGAACGTCAGCAATTTTGTGGGAGGGATAAAATCTTCGTCCAAATCATCATTATGCATGGCACCTTCCTGAACAGCTGAGCTGGTGGGGGCCTCTTATTGGAATGTCTGAGTTCTATGGGGAATGACTAGTAGGCACTCTTCAGAAGATAAAGACAAATAAAAAAAATGTCAGTATTCTTTCATTTAATTACTAATGATTTTAAACTACTGACCTTTTCTTGTTTTCTTTTTTTTTAAAGCGGAGATGGCAAACACAATAATGAATCAGTTTTGTCAGTTACAAAGGATCACTGGACAGAAATTGCTGCATGTGAAAAAGAAAGATCATAAAATGGGGTCTATCGGTCAGACATTTATATTTACTGAGGAGCTTTACAATCAAATTTATAATTTTTTAAAACAAAACGAACCTTATCTGCGCCATTATAGTGACTGGCCACATCCCAATAGATGTCAAATTCTGAGTCAGTGGGGACAAGAACTTCCGAATCTTAAGTTTAAAAATGGAAGCTACATTTCAAAGAATAAACCAAACCAATATTGTGAAGTAAAAATTGATTTCTATTGTGAGTTTGGTAAAGTTCTCAGAATCTTAAAGTTGGATGGAAGTGAAGAAAATATTGTGGTTTGCATCAATGTTTTGAATCCGGTGGATGAAAATAGAAAAGTCAGTGATATTTTCAAAAATTTAGGAGTTTATTGAAGGGATTTGGGACATGATGTAGTAGCCAAAATTGTAAGAGGAAAAGATATTTGTGGTCCTGTGGCCTATTGCACTCTTCGTCCATATCTATTAGGGGTTAAAAAGCCGACAATTTTGTTGAGTCCAGTTTTAAAATATTTATCAGGAACTTTTGATGTTGTGGAAAATGATGAAATGGATACGGATTTAGATGATTAACTTTAATTGTCAAAAAATTTCAATGAATCAAAAAAATTATAATTTATGTGATGGTTATATGAATTCATAAAAGAATGTAACATTCATATAATGGGTGAAATTAGTTTATATTAAGAAAATTAGGTTGAAAAGAAATTTATTCAAAAATTGGACAAGGGGTACACATTACACATGAGAACAAGAGGTGAATAATAGAAAAATTGACCAAAATTCCAGGCAATATTGCAAATGAGAAAGATATATGCAATAAAAATTAAGTGTAGTTTTATCACAGTTAAATTTACCATTATAATTAAAGATCTATTAAAGAACTATAATTATATGAAATCTTATATTACAAAATCAATTATCAATTGAAAATTTGGTAGGGGGTGACAGCTTATATAGGCAAAAAGTTAATGGACGTTCAAAAGCTGAAAAAAAATAGCTAAATTAGTAAGATGCAAGAAGAAAATTGCATCCAAAATAAATAACTTTCATTGGTGAACTAGAAAACAGAAAATGGAAAAAGTACCCAGCAAATGAAAAAAAGTGTCTCCTGAACAGAAAATAGTGAGAAATTTAGGTACGGTAGCATCATGATAGCTAGCACACAAAACCTTCCTTTATCTAATTAAAAAAAATGTTGCGCCAAAAAAATCCTAGTCTATATTTCAGTGAATTCGCTTGTGCCAACCCCTGATCCATTATAGATGCAATGATATACAAATGAAAAAAAAAATTTGCGGGGACAGGAGGTTAGGACTGTAACTTAATATGATGCTCCCGAGAATATCAAGCGAAAATCAAAAGATAATAAAAAAAATGATATACAAATGAAAGCAAAAAAAATTGGTGGGGACAGGAGGTTAGGACTGTAGATTAATGTGATGCTCCTGAGAATATCAAGCAAAAATCATAAGATAAAAAAAATGATATACAAATGAAAGCAAAAAAATTGGCGGGGACAGGAGGTTAGGACTGTAGATTAATGTGATGCTCCCGAGAATATCAAGCAAAAATCAAAAGATAATAAAAAAAATGATATACAAATGAAAGCAAAAAAAATTGGCGGGGACAGGAGTTTAGGACTGTAGATTAAGGTGATGCTCCTGAGAATATCAAGCGAAAATGAAAAGATAATAAAACAAAAAGAGATCAGGGGTGGTAGGATGTGCTACTGTTGACTAAGATAATGCAGCCGAGAAAACACTTCAAAATTAAAAACTTACTACTTACCCAAGAAATATCAAAAAATTTAAAGCTTAGTTATAGATGAAGTTTGTAAGTAAGTCCTAAAGGTGCCCAATATTGAAAATTGGCGTTTATTTTCATGCTAAAACATTTGTAATTACATGTCTCCTATTTTTTTGGTTGGTATTTACTATTTAGCGCAAAGATGGACATTTTTTTTACTAATGGCTTTGATCATTTGACTTTTGCTATAAACAAGAGACACTGGTAGTTCCTTCTTTAGTTATTTTTTCATTGTCCTCAATGTTTGAATTTAGAATTACATACTACTTTAGATATTTTCCAGTCATTTTTTTGGATTCCCTCATTTAATTTACCCCTTTCACATCCCAAGGTGCTATATGCTTTCCACTAGTTTAGCTCATAAATTGAAACCTTTTTTTACTTTTATTTTACGACACTTGTTTTTGTAAATAGCAATATATAGAGCCTCATTTCTCTGTTCATCCTGTTATTCTCTTCATTAGATATAATATAATATGACACATGCAATGTATACAATATCTCTCAAAAACACCTTTATCAAGTTTCCTAATATCATATGTGTGTATATCTTTTTGCTCAATAATATATATGGTCACATCAAATTTTATTATTAGCTTTTTAAATAATTCACAAAAATTATTCGAAATTATAAATCAAAATTAATTTTTGTGGTTTCAATATTAAAAGCTCAATTGTAATCTTATAATTCATTTTCTCCTAAGTTTTTACTCACTAATGTTCTCATTATATTCCAAGCTATATACACTATCAATTGGCATGCCACAATTGTCCCTAATTTTTTATACTATTCATTTTCATCAATATCACCAATTGCCTTTCACTCCAATATATGAAGAGAATCCATAGCTTTCATCATAATCTTCTTTCTTAATATCTATATCTTCCATTTCTGTATCTTCTTCTAATTCATATTTAGCCTTATTCTTCCCCTTTTTGCTTTTCTGATTTATTTCTTCACTACTTGAAGCTCCTTCAGAGCTTACAGAATCTTCCTCCGAATATGAAGCACTGTCTTCACTCCGCTCAGAGTTGCTGTTCAGGCTAACACTTTCCTCGTAGTCACTTGGTCCCTCACTTTCAGTCTCACTACCCTCTTCAAACTCTTCATTTTTCTCTTCAAAATCTAGATCGTAAAATTTGGTTGCTTGGTTCCAGTATTTTTGAGAAAAATTTTTATTGTTTAGTTTTTCATCTGGATGTTGTTTCCCGCGAATTGATTGATTTGTATCAGGTAAAAAAGCTATTTTAGAGGTATCAGTTAAGTTTGCCCTTTGAGCTGGCAGCAATTCATTGAACCAAGTTGGATCATAAAAATAAAGTGGCAAATCTTTTGGTGCTTTTGGAAATTCTGTTTCCTTTGGATTTTTTACTCGGATGCGAACACGACGCTGCTGGCGCTTTCCTTCATTTCGGTAAGTCCTTTGAATTTCAGCATCTAAGCGTTGAAAAAATATATTGGAAGATTTGGAACGGTATGGCAAGCGTTTGACAAGATATACATTTTTTATTGCATAATACTCATCATCACTATGAGCTTGTGTGCAAGAGATGATGTCCATGTAACGTTTGGGAAACTTATGGATGACTGCAAACTGGAATCGTGCATCACGTAACTGGATTATAAAATAAAAGTTAAGTATTTTTTATTCTATCAGTTAATAAAAACTACTTACTCTTTGACAAGCTCTTTGCATCACCTTCCTTTCTTGATCTTGATTAAATTTTCCTTCACATTTTTTCTCACTCGCATAACGTTGTGCCATCGTATAATAGACATAGTGGTCATAGGACTGTCGGAAAAGGCCAAGCTTGTTTATATAACCTTAGTTCACATTCATGAACTTGAAAGCTCCTCCAAGTACTGCTTCATGAAATGTTTGTATAGCACTAATTCGACATGCTTCATTGTATAGGGAGTCAGGTTGCTCATTGAAGTCTGGTGCCCAGCGACGTATACCAAGTTTGGCTAGAGATGTGCGAATATAGAGTAGAAAAAACTCGGATGTATGGAAAACTCCTGCGCCAATCTTATTACGGCCACTTTTCAAGTTTTTTAGTGCTTGACTTCTTCCAAGGCAATTATCTCTGCAGCATTCATATCTTTCATTGTATTTTCAATTTGATCGACTGAAGAAAATTGTTTCAGAAACTCTCTTTGCTCATTTGCATCTGGGGCTGGTGGTACAGGACGGGTTTCTAAAAGGTTCCACAAAAGGCGAATATGAAAATAAAAGGTATCCTTGTGATTATGAAGTACAGTTAGTTAGTAAGTAGGTGAGACAGAACTTTTATAATAATTACTTACTCTTGTCTTTTCAAACCCTTCAGGTATGTCTTCTGTAACCATTTGTAGCGGATGCTTCTTTGAAGCAGAGGCTGGAGATTTGGATTTACTTGACTCCTTGACACAATCTTTAGAGGATTTAGATTTCTTTTTTGATTTTGCCTGGGGAGTACCAACTGGTGTGGAGGTAGAGGCTGAATCGCTATTTCTACTCTTTCCACTCCCTTGATTTACCGATTTCAATTCAGTATTTTCTTTTCTCTATGATATGTCTTTCACTGACGTACCTTTTGTAACCTATAGATTGCGAACCTTTTCTAAAAGCTTTTCAATAATTTGATCCCGTTTGGCCAAACTATTTTGAAGTAACTGTAATTGCGGATGAAGACCATGTTCCAAGTTGTTATAGCCTGACATCTAGTCAAAAATATTTTTTTTGTAGATTATTTTAGTATTATTTATCCTTAGAAGATGATGTTTTTTGAAGAAGTATAGGAAAAAATAAATTAATTTACTGCTGGTGTCTTAGATTTTTACAGATGATATAGTTGGTCAGTCCAATGTGATTGTGCAAGTGACTTGTTTGATACGTAACAATATAAATGCCAAGTAACCAAGTTGATGTTCATATATATATATATATATATAAGAATTTATGTAATAGATATATATACATTAAAGTATATAAAATGCATTGCGAAATAAATTCTGACTTAAATTAGATTCTTTATTACATATGAATCAAAAGTTATGTACGATGTTTTTTCCCTGGTTACGGAGTAGAATGTGCGACAAGGTAATAGCAGGAAGAAATTAAGTCTTGCAGAATAGGATAAAAGATAAAAAAAAATCACATAGTTACCGTGAGAAACCCAGCTGACGCTGCGGGCCAATTTTGAAAAGAACCTCCCGCAGGGTCGGCGCGACGCTGCGGTGGAAGGGTCAGCTGTTTGCACGTAGTGTGAAGAGGATACTGACTCAGAAGAATTTGATGAAGCTTTACCTGCAATCAAGGCCAGTAAAAAAGGTGCTGAATAATTTCCTTACCTCCCCCATGAGGTAAAACTGGTAGGATTATTAAGTGTAGAAAATGAAGTCCTCGACCATGAGGATAAACTGAAAAATAATAAAAATATTTTTAATTATGTGCTTGGGGACTTTGATGAAGGTGTAGATAAATTTGGTAAAAAAGAGGTTGGAGATGTGGTGTTTATGGATGAGAATGGTGATATTGGGTGGGATAATTGAAAACTGGTGAATGGTGTGTATTTTTGATTATTAGATAATTTTGTTAAAGAGAGGTAGGGTGTTTTTAAAAATTAAGTAAAAAGGAGGTTGGACAAAGATGAAGATGTTTAAGTTTAAAAGAGTGAAAAAGAATATAATTTGATTGTTAAAAGATTGGAAGGTTCAAATATGGAAAATTTAAAATCTTTTATGATAAGTAGGCAAATTCAAGGATTAAAATTATTGGCTCATTCATGCGCAGGTAATTTAGGAGATAGGGAAGTGCCTGTTGAAATTATATTAGTGGATTTTCAAGACAATGTCTCTGGACAGACAGATTTTTATTAAAAAATTGTAAAATATTTATTAACTCTAGAAAGGCCAGACAAATGTTATAACTATGAATGGGTAGCTATCAAAAGAAGTGATTGGAATTTTATATCTCCAGGAAAGATTAATGAGGAGAAGGTATCCAAATCCTCCAGATTTTTTCACCACACAATATTTGGGGGTTGACTTTCTAGAAAGTCTTCAACTTAAAGTAAGATGGAACCCAGATGGAACTCAGACTAAACTTATAATGAAATGATACTGAACTTTACTTTGAGCTCATTGTGAACCCTTGACCAAGAATGAATGATTTGGTGCTGAATTAATATTGAAAAATCATTGAAAAATTAATATAAATTCAAACAAGGGGAGATTATGAATCTGATCGATTGAATGTATTTTTTTTATAAAACAAAGTTTAATGTTAATTTTGAATTGAACTTTTTAATTAGAAATACTAAAAATCATATCATTTATTTCAAAATTACTTTTAAACTGTCTGATTATTTTATTAATTATTTGTGGAAAAAATATCAAATACAATAAGTGGCTCTTTTTATTAAAAAATCCATTTAACCCAAAATTTGAAGCTTTAATTTTTAATTTTAAGCCATGTGGATTGATTCTTACTTTGATTTAGCTTTCCATTTTTTGATTATGCCATATGATTATTGTAAATACAATTAATTTATCTAAAAATCATACTGAGACATTAAAATTTTCAAAAAAATTTCCTCTAGGATACATTAAAACCACACAGAGCTAAATAAAAAAAAGATAGAAATGTGTTTTCCTATCTCTGACTCAAAAAACTATTCTCACAGATTTTTTATAATAATCAGTATTATTTGAGGAATAATTTGATTATAATTCTGGAAAGAAGTATAACTCTTATAATAGTAGATTTTAATCCAGCTTTTGAATTTTTTTATTTCAAGAAGATGATTAAAGTTATAATGAAGTTTATTTTTGCTCTTTTTTTTGTTTAGATATTCTTCAAGCACCTAGAAGTTTTGTAGTAATCATTTAGTAAAATTAATATATATATGAGATTCTGGAACACTCCATGATGTAGTTCATCACCATTCATTCAAAATATTTTAAGTGGGTAGAGTGGTCTCATGAGGTGAAAGAATTCAACACTAACACTAAGAAATATAGGGTGTGGACTTTCTAGCAAGTCCTCAAACTGAACTCAGATGGAACTCAGATGAAAATCAGACTGGACTCATACTGAACCCATACTGAACTCTACTTGACCACCCACCTAAAACTGTTCTTCTGATTGGTGTTCATCCCTTTTTTTATGGTTCCTTTATCAATAGCTCAATGTTTTTTCACTCTGTGGTGAGTTTGTGTCCAAGTTTTCAGACTTGCTAGCAAGTCTGCCCCCCATATTGTGTGTTGTAATGGGTGAATTTTTCAAATGAAATATTAAAATTCAAACTAGATAAGTATTTATCAATTATTTATTAGAAATATAATATTCACACCAATAGATGAAAATCATATAACTCTGATATTCAATTTCAAATTCTACCACATAGAATCCCATTAATATTTCATTTAAAAATAAGAATTCATAAATTTTCTTCTAATTGGACTTATCAAAAAACAATACTAGAATGAGTATATTTTTATAAAAATTATTTTAAGTACAGGATATTTCGACTCTTCAGTACAGATATAAAAGTGAAAAGAATGTTAAAGCTTGTGCTTTTACAAAAATATATATTTATTTGAAATATATTTCTTAAATTTTAAAAAAACAAAGAAAATTTATCCTATGAGGGTTCCATTTAAAACATACAAATAAATCAAATAAAAAACAATGTGAGGCTCTAAAGGATCTATATTTTTGCACTTAAAATAAATTATTTTTGAAGTATTTTGAATTTAAAAAAAATATCTGATACCTTTTTTATATAGAATAGTTTTATAGAATTAATTTCTGGTTAGTTTCTTGATCTTTTTTATAGAGAAAATAGTCAATTCATAATATTTGAAAAGTAACATAAAACTATTTTAAATTAAATATTCTCTCAAAATTATTCAGAATTCATATTTATTTACAGAATTTAAAGGTATTTAATTTAAACCTTTAAATAGAAAAATATACCTATGTTCACATTTAAAAATATTTAATAAAGATCTTAAAAGTATATTAATTTTCTCACAGTTTAACTTAGTTTGAGCCACAATTGGAAACAGGATCTTATTGTGAGTTAATCTAAGTTCCACCGAAATCCATATATACAATTTTTAAAAAATGAATATAATCATGGCAATGAAGAAAATATAGTAAAATAAAGGACTCAAAAATTTTATCCCTTTATTAATATATTATAGGAAATATATTTAGTAAGCTAAAATATCTTTTTATATTAATTTTTAACTATTATAGGTAATTTCTCTGGTATGTATAGTAATCATAGAACATGATATCAAGCAAAAAGTTTAAATATATCAATGTGTTTCATGGTTAACCTTTATTTGAACTCTATAATTTGATTTAAAGTTATTTTTAGTCTTACTTAACACATTCAGAACTAAATTAAAATATAAAATAATTCATTTAATAAAACTAAAAAAGAGTGTTAGTCACTACGCAATATAGGGGGTGGACTTGCTAGCAAGTCCTCAACCTGAACTCAGATGGAACTCAGACTGAACTCAGACTGAACCCATACTGAACTCTACTTGAACACCCACCTAAAACTGTTCTGCTGAGTGGTGTTCATCCCTGATTGTATGGTTCCTTTATCAATAGCTCAATGTGTGTTCAATCTATGGTGGGTTTGGGTCCAAGGTTGCGGACTTGCTAGCAAGTCCGCCCCCCATATTGTGTGGTGAGTGAAAAAAATTAATATAGGTTTTTTTTCCTTTTCCCTACTTTTTTCAAAACTTTCCTATTACATTGATTTTCTATATGATTTATAATTTTAAGAAGAATTCTGTGAAAGAATTTGTAAAAAAATAAAATGGCATTTAATGGCTAATTTTCACATTCCTTTAAATATTCAGTCTTAATATTCAGTAATTATTCCAAACATCAAATAAACTATTATATTATATGGATTCAGGGGTAAAAATAAAAATAATCCCTTTTTAGATGTTGTTTTTGATAGTGGATAATGAGCCCTGAAAACAAACAGGGTGGACTTTTTTCTTCTGAAAAAAGATAGAATTCACCTTGTGTTTTTTCTACCTCATTTGACACCCCTTGTCTTTTTCCACACACCTGTTTTTCCTTTGAACCTCTCTCAACCATATTTTCCCCCTCCCCCTTTTATAATAATCATGGTACATTTTCTGTACTCTCTTGCATCATAATCCTAAGGTTTACACCTTGTCACACCTCCTCTTTCCCTTTACACTCCACCTCACTCCTTTTGCTTTTCTCATCCCACCTCCCACCTCACCCCTGTCTAAGTCCTCCCTACCCCACCATCCATTCCATTTATCCCTCCACCCCTCCACCCCACCCCATCCCTTTCTTACACTATCCCAGCCCTATTTCTTCTAACTCACAAATATTTACTTCCCATCCCAACCATTTACCCTCACCACCGCAATCCAACCCTCTCACTTTTTACTCCCTCCTTTTTTCTTTCCTAATCATCTATTTTGCTCCATATGGAGTAAAAAGGGTGGTAAGGAGAGAAGGAAAAGTGATTCAGAGTGAAATGGGGTGGATAAAGATGGATAATTGTTGAAATGGGTGATAATAGGAGAAAAATTAGTAATATGGGGTGATGTAGGATGGAGAGAGGTGAGAAGTGTTAAAACTAAATTTAGATGTTAGAGCACGAGCCAATGTGAGAGGGGGAGAGTACAGGATGAAGAAATATTTTGAGGAAGATATTTGGAATGAAAATTGTGAAATACATATATATATATAGATATATACTACATTATTAGACATGGAAATAAAAATGGTATGAAGACAGAAAAAAGACTTATAAATATTGTGAACTGTTTATTGGACATATTTTTTATTCTCATAAAAGTTTGACAATTATTTTTTAATAGAAGGTATATAATGGTAGGTTAGTTTTTAGAAATTAGTACCCATATAACAGGGGGTATCAAAGCTAGAAATCTTCAATTTCCAAATATCCTTTTTTTCCACCAAATTGACCATGATTACTTTTTAAAATATGTCATATTTTGCCCCCAAAACACCTTTTTACAGAGAATTAATGCCAAGTTTTTGGCTTCCTTTTGTATTTTGAAATACCCTTAAAACTTATAAATTTCTAACTTTGATACCCCTAATGTTTTAAATTTTAATAATATAGTATAAATATAAATTTTTTAAATTATATAATTAAATCAATTAATTCTAGAGTCATTTTTAAGAGTGCTTTGTAACTTCCACAAATATTCTAAAGCTTGATTATATTCAATAATGCCAGTTGATACAAAAAGAAAATATATATATTTCTACAAATTTCAACAAAACAGATTTTATGAATAATACTAATTAAATAACTTTTTTTCATGAATAATTTCTTGTAATAGTGGATTTTTTATCTACATATTCATTGGCATTTTTTTAAAAAATTTCTAGAATATATTAAAGTTAAACTTATATGAGAAGTCAGATTTATTAAAAGAATTAAAGAATAACATAAGCTTTCAAAATCTTATACTTTTGACAGCCTGACTTGGTTGTGGGATCAACTTATAATAATATTCAATCAAAAGTTCCAGTAATTCAAGCCTCAATAATTTTTGACTTTTGATCGCCTATGCCTTAATAAATTTTCAGAATTTCTTCAATATGTGGTCAAGGAAACTTCATTTTCTATTCATAGTTGTTTTGTCACTCAATTAATGTGTTCTCAATTAAATATGAGTTTGGTTTCAAGGTTGTGGACTTGCTAGAAAGTTCTTCCCTCATATTTCAGGTGTATTCCTCAAATAAAAGGGCAAGAGTTGGTTATGAAATAACTGCTTGAAGATCTTGGGCATTGAGGAGTTGGTGAAACTCATAGATGAATTGTTGAAAGATTTTGGTGGATGTTATGAAGCTGGCTGTTAAAAAATGGGTTCAGTCATGCAAAGAATTTCAAAGGAGAAGTTATTTCATGCAACTGGTGAAAACACTCTTTTTGGTGAGTTATTTTGGATGCTGTTTATATTAGAGAGGAGAGATATAAATATTTAATTGTAGCCAGAGATGATTTATCTGGATGGGTAGAGGAAGCACCTTGTTTTAATTTGAATTTCAGGAATGTGGCAGATTTTTTGATGAAAAATTTGGTATATATGTATGGTATGATAAATTTGGTAATGGAAAATAGTGGTCCTGAATTGGGGACAGAGTTTAGAGAAGCTATATCAAAATTTGGATCAAAGGTTAGGGTAGCAGCCCCATATTATCCCAAAGCTGAAGGAATAGTAGAAAGAGTGCAACAATTTATAAGGAATGCTTTAGTTAAAATGTGTGGAGCAAGTTCTTAAATGTGGAGGAAATATTTACCATTAGTTTTATTTGCTGACAGAGCCACTGCAAAAAGTACAACTGGATGTTCAAAATACAAACAAGTTTTTGGTCATTAAGCAGGTTTACTAGTTGATTGAGGCTGAATTATATCTTGGAGTAGACTGGGACATGGTTGAAACTACTGAAGAATTACTATGTGCAATAATGGTTCAGTTGGAGAGGAAAGAAGAGAATATAGAAAAGGATATTGGGATAAGAGGCTGGCTCATAGTTTAAGGAAAACTTTGAAAGCTAGAGATTATGTCAGCCTAAATATCCTTAGGACTGAGTATCTCTTATGCTTAAAATAAGATAACCTTAACTAGATTAAGCTTATATCTTAAAAATAAGGTTAAAATAATAATATATATTATTTTATTATATATATATATAATTATTATTCTATTATATAATTTATAATAGTTTAAATAGCTTATCCATGGCCTAATAATACTTATTAAGGTGTTAATGGAGTCATTATATACTTATCTTAAGTGATATGAAGTAATTATTGACATACATAAGCTTATATGTATACATAAATCTCATATTCAGTGAAATATGCAGTATATTATGTATATTTAGGTATATAAGTGGGTTTTAGCCCCTTAATAGCCTATAACCTTTGTTTTTCTGCTTATTTTAGGTCATATGGACAAAATCAGTGGACTCACAACGCCTACAGAAGCATAGACACCTATATCAGGCGCATACACCCAGTTTGGACAACTAAAATTACTTCCTTGGATGGTTATTCACGGATTTATGGGTTGGAAAGATGTTTTTGGGTTAATATGGATGCTTGGGGATGTTATTGGGGGCTTGGACATTTTATTTGTTTCTTTATATGCTTTTAGTTTCATTAAATCTCTTTTTGATCATTTATTTTACCTGTTTCTTTATGGTATCCGCTTTTATCTGGGTTTTCTATTTATGGTATGACTCTGTGTTATTATTAATAGTGATGGAGGGTCCTTATTGGAGGTCTGGGTGTTGAAACTGCTTGAAGTGGACGCCATGGGGAGGTGATGGGCCCTCACAGTGCTGTAATTGCCGGGGATAGCAGTGACATCATCTGGATTGAAGGTCTGTGCACTCCAGTGGATTTGGGTATAAGTAAGAAGGGATTTTGACGGTTTATTATCATCATTCAATTACTACACTTCAAACAAACACTACAATACAATTATTAGTATTCAGAAATATATTATAAAGCCCTTATAAATTGATATTATCTTTATAATAGCTATAACTATATTTTATTCTTCTATTTTCCACCACTAGCACGCATTTAAATCCAAGTATTGTGAGTTTTATTTGAGTATAACTATTCTATTAGTCTTCCCCTGAGGTTTAATCACTAAATCATTTACTAATAAGTAGTAGGACCATAAAATAACACTATTATATCATACTTATATACTAGACTGTACTGACAATTGGGGGTCTTTCCTTATATTTTACTTATTATTTAGTATAAGCCTTGGGACGTGATTTTTACCTTAGTACAGCTCAAAATTAACCAAATATTTGGGTCTGCTGCATATTAGTGGGTCATCATAACTCATTGATTGCGGAAAAGAACCCTTATAATAATTGTACTAATTTTTTATCATAAAAATTAGATATTTACAGTAGTAACTGTACCCAATATAAACCCAATTTCACTTGGTATTTGGACACCAATGTAACACCCAATAAAATTGGTATTTGGCTAAAGCTTGGTAAGCTAATTATTCACCCTTATAGAGGTCTAGTTAAACTTATTATTATATTTTTAACAGATTTTTTCGAATTTTTCTTATATTTTATTTAAATAAATAAAGATATAAAATCAGGGTAAGCTCCATTGCTTTTTTATTAGTAATATAATTGCTAATATTATTTGTCTACTAATTCCACAGAGTTTTTTCCTTTTGTAGAGGTAAAATATAGTTATTCTGAACAATATGAGTGCTCCCCAGGATAGTGTAAGTGAACAGCCTGCTTATAATACCAGGTCTAAAGCTAACAAAAACTTTCCAGGACATCACCATGGAGGGACAACAGTACCCCCAGCCAGAAAGCATGAGTATAGAGGAAAAGGACGCCCTCTTAAAAAAGATAACTATAAAAAAGACATCTCCTCCTCTTCAGGATCAACTGTCCCACCTGGCCAAACAGGTTCTGAAGTTGGAGGAATCAAAATCTCTCATGTTCAAAGAAGTAGAGCAGTTGCAAAACAATTGCAAGGTAGGGTTTCAGCAGATGAATCAGGCAATGGCAGAATTAAAGGGAGGCCAGCCCAGTCAATCAAATCAGCAACCCCCTAACCAAGGAGGGTCCACTCACTCCCAGGAGAAAATCCTGGTAGACAAATGGAAATGGGACTGGTTTCACCAACAGTGGACAAGCCACAGTTGCAACAGGGATCCGCCCCCTCATCTGACTTCCTCAGCTCACCCTTACAAGGGAAAAAAGCGCCAAAAATCAGGACTGGCAACCATCCCTTGGTAAGTAACTTACCCTCTCAGATTAGACATAATACTGATAAATTGATGTTAAATCTGTACAACAAATAGAGGAGGATTTAAGAAATTTAGGTTTTAGAGTAGATACACCTGACTTGTCTTTTGTCCATAATAACAGTACTATATACAATGATAATACAGTTAATCCTCAGTTGCAACCACCTACTAGTGAGATGAGAAGTTCACAGGAGAGTGAGAGAATTGAAAAGGAGGACATGGAATATTTTAACAATAATCCAACTGTCCATAGAATTGTTTCAGCATTGTGGAATAGAATGACTGATTGTGAGGAACAGACAGTTAAGCTCACTAGTGATACAATTTCATCCTTGACATTGAACATTTCTTATTTAGCAACACGTAATAAAGAATTAGAGAAAGAACATTTGTCTCTAACTCTTAAATATGATTCATTGAGTAATAAATATAATGACCTTTCAAACAAATTTTGTGAGTTAGAAAAATTATATGAAACACACTTATTAAAGACTGAATCAAGAACAAAGTTATCTTTTTCACAGACAAATCAAAGTGTCTCTGAGCTGCTACAAAGATTAACTAAAGTTGAGATTGAAACTGCCAATCTACTGATGAACCAGGATAATCATAAGTATAATCAATATAATAATAATCCTTTCATTGGCAAAAGTGAATCTCATTCCTTCCCTGTACCACCACAATTAAAACCATCTGGTGGTAGGGTCAAATCTGAAAATGTAAGTCACAAATCCGTGCAGGAAGAAATACAAGACCATTTATCAAAAGTGAATGAGTTGTTGAATTTACCTAAGATTAGTGAGATAAAATCCAATCAGAAGAACTGGCCTAAAATAGATCAGTACCCAACTTATGATGGGGAAGCCAGCTCTGATTGGCAACATTTTATTCAAAGAATTGACAACTTGAAATTCTCATATAAGTTACCAGATGAAGAGATTACATCAAAATTAATTTCTTTATTTAAGTATGTTGCTTTATTATGGTTTGAAGCTGTCTTAAGTGAGGGTAGAGACTACTCTTGGGCTGAATGGAAACAACTTATTGAAAAACAGTTTGGAGGTTCTAAATTCAGGCTTACTCAGCAGAGACTGTATGAGAAGACTAGGTATAATCCGTTGAATGGTGACAAACCTATGGTATTTTTAATGAATGTAAACAAAAAATTAAAAGCCATTGAGCCTCATATGGATTTTAACTTATGGAAAGATAAGATAATATACAAATTACCTATATCTGTCAGAGACATTGTTGTAGCTAGAACATTAAATGTTACTGAATATTCTGACTTTATTAATATTTGCAATGAAATATTATTGAACCATAAGTATGAATCAAGGTATTCCACTTATAAGCAAAATGTTGAACCTGTAAAAACTCAGAATTCAAAAACACTTCAGGAGAAGCAGAAAAAACCTACTGCACCTGTAGTACCTAAAAAGTATGAAACAAATACTTGTTATAAGTGTAACAAACCTTGGGTCAAAGGTCACAAATGTGAGAAAAACATAAATATTGTTGAAAATCAATGTGAATCTGAAACTGAAACTGAAAAAAGTCAAGAATCAAGTGATTATGACAGCAATATCTCATATAGTGATGAAAATGAAGTCTGTATGTTGGAAGATGATTTGTCCATCTTTGAAAATCCAATATTAAATATGGACTCAAATGAATCTTTAATGAATTTTGAAGATGCTGAAATCATTAAGGATATACAAGCTGATAACTTTAGAATGACACCTATCACGGTTCCAGCTATCATTTCTGGTGAAAATGTTAATATAGTATTGGACACAGGAGCTGCTGGTTCTGTTGTTTCCACTAATACATTACAGAAAAATGATAGTGAATATAAGTTTAAGCTTGAACCACTTCAGAATAAAAATTGGAGAGGTTTTGGATCAGTACTACACCCCATTGGTAAATACAAAGCTGCTATTTTCTTTAAACACCAACATGGTTATGTAAGGGTAACTTGTGACTTTGTAGTAATGGATAATACAAATTGTAGTAACTGTTTTATCATTGGAAATGATATTCTGGCTAAATTTGGTGTAAAATTAGACCCTGCTAATAACAATTTTACAATTGGCATGAATGGTAAAAGGAAAGTTAAAATAAATTCTTTTAACACAGTCTTACACATTGAGTCAGTAACAAATTCCCCGTCTAAAGGAAGAGAATCCAATGAGTTGGAACTTCTGGAAACAGAAATTTCAAAAGCATCATTTGGCACTCAGATAAGTAAAACTGAGAAAGATAATATTTTGGAATTAATTAAAGCTTTTCCAATGGCTTTTGCACATGGTACAAATGAACTTGGCCTTGTAAAAGATCATGAAATGAAAATTAGTTTAACCTGTGATATGGATAATATTCCTGCTAGTCTTAAAAAGAAACCATACCCTGCTTCACCAATGAAGAGGAAAGACATAGAGGATAATATTAAGATGTTATTAAAAATAAACATTCTTGAGAAGGTTGAAACTACACCAAAATATTGTGTAATATCACCAGTGCTGATTTCTTATGAACAAGATAAAGCAAGACTGTGCGGTGATTATAGAGCATTAAATACATTTACAGTAGATGATATTTATCCCTTGCCAAGGATTGCCTCTATACATGCTACCCTTAAAGGTGCTAAATATATAAGTTGCCTAGATGGAAATAAAGGGTACCATCAAATTCCTGTTGAAAAGAATTCACAGAACTTTTTGTTGATAACAACACACATGGGAATTTATAAGTATGTCAGAATGCCATTTGGACCAAAAAATGCTCCATCAGTATTTCAGAAGTTAATGGATATAACATTCCATAATGAAATGATTGAGGGATGGTTAATGGTATACATTGATGACATCATAGTGTTCTCTAAAACTTTTGATGAACACTTAATCCATTTAAGGAAAGTATTTCAGAAAATGGATGAAATAAAAATGACCCTTGCATTGAAAAATTGTAAATTTGGGTTTGAATCTTTAAAAGTGCTTGGTCATATTGTATCTGGCTTACAAATATGTGTAGACCAAAATAAAGTGGCTGCAATAAAGAATATTGGCATTCCTCAAAATGTGAAGGATGTACAATCTTTTCTTGGAATGTGTGGTTATTATAGACAATATATAAAAAACTACCAATCAATTGCTGCACCACTGACCACACTGATAAAGAAATCAAAAGCTTTCATTTGGAATAATGAAAGACAACAAGCTTTTAATAAGTTGAAAGAATGTTTAATGACAGCTCCTATCTTGGGATTACCAGATTTCCAATTACCTTTTGTATTATATACAGATGCAAGTTTTATTGGACTGGGTGCTGCTTTGCATCAAAAACAACTTATTGAAGGTAAAATGTCAGAAGTAGTAATCTGCTATATTTCACGTACTCTGAGAAGTGGTGAATTGAAATATGGTGCTACTCAACTTGAATGTTTGGCAGTAGTATGGGCTCTTGAAAAGCTACATTATTACCTTGAAGACAAAAATTTGAGTTAATAACTGACTGTAGTGCAGTTAAGTCACTCTTAAACATGAAAACTCCTAATAGACACATGTTTAGATGGCAATTAGCTGTACAAGAATACAGAGGACGGATGACTATTACACATAGAGCAGGAACCTTGCACTCTAATGTAGATCTGTTATCTAGAGTACCACTGCCTAATAATGATGATAATCCTGCTTATGTTCCTGAATCAGAGATTATTAACATTTATGGCATTTATATTGCAGATCTTGAGGATGAATTTATGCAATCAATTCTTGATAATTATAATTCAGATCCTGACTTAAGTAAATTAACTACAATATTAAATGATCCATCTAATGCTTCAATGAATGTTTTAATAAAAACATTAACAATTAAGTATAAAGAGGCATTAGAGAAAGGAAAATTTTCCATTGAGGATGGTTTTATATATTACAGGAAAAAATTAAGTAATTTAATTGTAATTCCCCCTTCAATGAAGGAGTTAATGTTAAGTATATGTCATGATGATATATTAGCAGGTCATTTTGACTACCATAAAACATTAACCAGAGAAAAAAACACAGCTTGGTGGATCAACATGTCTGAGGATGTTCAGAAATATGTTGAAACATGTGATTCTTGTCAAAAATCTAAAAGATTAACAGGAAAAAGAGCTGGTTTATTACAACAAATTGAGCAACAAAAAGCTCCATGGGAAATCATTAACATGGACTTTGTAACAGGTTTGCCAATAGCAGGGCATAAGAGTTATAACTCCTGCTGGGTAATTGTAGATAGATTTACAAAGATGTGTAAATTTATTCCTACCCACAAAGAGGTTTCTGCAAAGGACTTAGCTTTTTTATGGTGGACACAAATGTTAAATACAGCAGGTTTCCCCAAAGCAATAGTTTCTGACAGAGATCCTAAATTTACTTCTGAGTTCTGGACGTCACTTATGGATGTTTCAGGGTGTCAATTAAAACTTTCTACAGCACACCATCCACAAACTGATGGGCTAGCAGAAAGAATGATACAAACCTTAGAAGATATGATAAGAAGATACTGTGCTTTTGGTCTTAATTTTAAAGACAATGACAAATTCACGCATGATTGGGTAACCCTTATCCCAGGTTTAGAATTTGCATATAATAGTACAGTACATTCTGTCACTGGCAAAAAGCCATTTGAGTTATGTTTGGGTTATGTACCTAATACCCCTGCTAAAACTCTTAATAAGTTACCTAGATTGGATATTCATCCAGGTACTAAATCTTTTCTTCAGATGCAGGAATTATGCAGAAAACATGCTCAAGAATGTATAAATAAGGCTTTTGAGTATGAAAAGAAAAGATGGGATAAAGCCCATAAAGAACAAATGTTCAAAGAGGGTGATGAAGTCCTTATTTCAACGCTACATTTCAATTTAAATGGTAATGTTAAATTGAAGGATCCATTCATTGGACCATTTGTAGTTAAAAAGATGGTTGGTAATAATGCTGTTGAGGTTATTCTATATGCACCTTATGATAGAAAACATCCAGTATTTCCTATTTCTCTTATAAAACCATACCATTCTAATGATACTGCTCTCTTTCCAAGAAGATCAGGAAAGCATAAACAGCAACCTGAAGAAATAGTGGAAAAAGCAGAAATTGAAAAGATACTTAAAAAGAGACACCTTACTAAAGAAAAGGGAGTTGAGTATCTATTAAGATTTAAAAATAAATCAAGTGAATATGACCAGTGGATTCCAGAAAATGAAATCTCTGATCTTAAAAATCTCTTGAAAAAATTTAAATCTAAATAATACTGTTCATTCAGTATATGTATTATAAAAATTATTTTTTTTATTTTATTATTTCATTCCTTAAGATTAATTAAAATGTCTTAACATTTTTTTTATTGTTTTTTTTGGGGTAAGGGAGTGTCAGCCTAAATATCCTTAGGACTGAGTATCTCTTATGCTTAAAATAAGATAACCTTAACTAGATTAAGCTTATATCTTAAAAATAAGGTTAAAATAATAATATATATTATTTTATTATATATATATATAATTATTATTCTATTATATAATTTATAATAGTTTAAATAGCTTATCCATGGCCTAATAATACTTATTAAGGTGTTAATGGAGTCATTATATACTTATCTTAAGTGATATGAAGTAATTATTGACATACATAAGCTTATATGTATACATAAATCTCATATTCAGTGAAATATGCAGTATATTATGTATATTTAGGTATATAAGTGGGTTTTAGCCCCTTAATAGCCTATAACCTTTGTTTTTCTGCTTATTTTAGGTCATATGGACGAAATCAGTGGACTCACAACGCCTACAGAAGCATAGACACCTATATCAGGGGCATACACCCAGTTTGGACAACTAAAATTACTTCCTTGGATGGTTATTCACGGATTTATGGGTTGGAAAGATGTTTTTGGGTTAATATGGATGCTTGGGGATGTTATTGGGGGCTTGGACATTTTATTTGTTTCTTTATATGCTTTTAGTTTCATTAAATCTCTTTTTGATCATTTATTTTACCTGTTTCTTTATGGTATCCGCTTTTATCTGGGTTTTCTATTTATGGTATGACTCTGTGTTATTATTAATAGTGATGGAGGGTCCTTATTGGAGGTCTGGGTGTTGAAACTTCTTGAAGTGGACGCCATGGGGAGGTGATGGGCCCTCACAGTGCTGTAATTGCCGGGGATATCAGTGACATCATCTGGATTGAAGGTCTGTGCACTCCAGTGGATTTAGGTATAAGTAAGAAGGGATTTTGACGGTTTATTATCATCATTCAATTACTACACTTCAAACAAACACTACAATACAATTATTAGTATTCAGAAATATATTATAAAGCCCTTATAAATTGATATTATCTTTATAATAGCTATAACTATATTTTATTCTTCTATTTTCCACCACTAGCACGCATTTAAATCCAAGTATTGTGAGTTTTATTTGAGTATAACTATTCTATTAGTCTTCCCCTGAGGTTTAATCACTAAATCATTTATTAATAAGTAGTAGGACCATAAAATAACACTATTATATCATACTTATATACTAGACTATACTGACAGATTAGGTCTTGGTATATTATAGGTTTTTGGAGAGATAGTGGGGAAGAATGTTTGATGATTGGTGGAATGGACCATACAGAGTGAGAGATCAAGTATCTGGTGTTTTTTATGTTTTAGAAGAGCTGGATGAAGTGGAATTAAAAAAGAGGCTAGTTTCTGGCCAGGTCCAGCTGTTTTATCCTAGGGGAACTAGGTGTTCAAATTTCTGACTCCAAAATGAGGATAAACTACCTACTATCATTTACAATGTAAAACTTAAAAATTAGGGTAAACTATTAATTAAAGTAACAAAAATTTCCTGAGAAATGAGGATAAAATACTTTACTATGGCTTAAAGAAGATTTACTCTGCAAAAGAGTATAAATTAAAAACTATAATTTAAATTAAAATCATTAAAATTTTGAATTTTGAAAGATTTTATGGAGAAAAATTATGTTAAAGTTAAATTATTTTTGTAGAAGTGTTCACTGGGAAACCTTCTAAATTTAAATATTGGCAATTTTGGGGGTAATTGATGGGCTAGCTGCTCTATAAAAAATTACCCCACCATGTTTGTTACTTATGTTTTCCTGTTTCTAGTTTAATTCTGGCTTTGTTTTTATTATATAGTCAGTCCTCTAAGACTATAAACTGGATCAACACAACATCAACCAATTACACTAATTTGAAGTCATATTCAAGGATTTTTTTTATGTTTTATTTTTAATTTTTAGAATTTTAAGTTTGAATTTTTGTGTTAAAAATTTATTTTGTTTTCATTTTAAATTTTATTAAATTAACTTATTCAGGAGTAATGATCACTGGTGGTCTCAAATCATTTTTACACATTGGAGGGAGCCCACCCAGTGATGATTTCTACTTTTGTTTATTATGTTTTTTCAAAATTTCTCAAAAATTTGCTATTTTTATTATCAATTTCTTTTTTGTGTATCCCACATCAAAATACACTTGGATTTGGATATGATATCAGGGGTAAAGCTCATCAAATGGATGGGGGAAATCTTTTAAAATAATGATATTTAATTTTAATTTATAAATTTACAACTATATATTTTCTATTTCAAATTTCTTTTACTTTACAAATTTAGTTTATTTTTAATAATAAATAATAATTAATAATAATAAAATAATAATAAAAAATAGTAAAAAAATAAAAAAATAAAAATAAAAATAAAAAATAGAAATAATAAATAAAAATATAAAATATAAAATATAAAAAAAAACATAAAATAAAAAAATAAAATAAAAAAATAAAATAAAAAATAGTAGTATGTTTTAGTATTTTTCATATTTTTTTTTTAGTTTATTTAAGATTTCTAGCAGGAGCCTGAAAAGAAAAGGAAGTTTTTCTTTTGATGAAGGCAGAACAGTAAAGGTTTGAGGAGAGGCTCTAGTGAATCTCTTTATTTCTTCAAATTGATGAGAATGTTTATGGTTAAGCAAAGTGGCCATTTTTAAGTTATATTTTAAAACATTCTTTCTTGAAAACACTTGTGCATGATCATTTGGCAGATAATCTTTGTAATGGGAAAATTTAAGATTGAAGATAGAATATAGTTGATGAGCAACCATATTACATTTAACCATAGCTGAAGTGGGTTCTGGATCATAAATATAACAAGCAGATGGAGAATAATGGGATCCAGAGTAATTTAGATCAGTTCATCAATAAAAGTCAAGAAATAAAATTAAAAGAAGAATGAAAATTTTAAATTACTTACTAGAGTCAACTTTGTCAAGTTCTAAAAAGGATGAACAGGAGTTTTTATGTTGTGATAAGAGGGAGGTTTAAAAAAGTTTAGGAATTCAGAAAGTTGGGTAGGAATAGGTGGACCTTTGAAAATGTAGAAAAAATCTTTCAGTTGCCTTGCTGTAAGCAGAATCTAAGGGAGTTGGATAAACCTAAGAAAACTCTGTCCCTTTGAGTAAATAAAGAGTTTAAATTTAAATAAGATATAACCTATAATTTTTATGAAATGAGAAATAAACTATATTTTATTAACAGTGTTGATATTTAGAATCAGTGTTTCTAATAATGAGGGTGAGAAACATAACAGTGAAGCTGTATTCAGAAAATTTATTTAAATGATTGAATAATATATTTTTATGAAGATTTTATATTTATAAAATTTAGTTCTTATATTTAGATCCCTGGAGATGAGGCCTTTAAAATGGTTCCCTATAGGATATTATCTATTTTAATGAGTAAAACTAATGAAATGTTTTGTAAAAGAGTTTTATTTATAAGGGTATTACTATTTTATAATTTTTTATGTAAAATAATAATGATTGTTATTAATATGTGTTGTTGTGGTTGATGATTAAGTTTTTCTCTGTTTGATTTATATTTTCTAATTTTAATTTGACAGGATTTATATGGATAGTATTTTTAGTATTTTATGTGCCCTATTCTCCCTTACCAGAGCATCCCAGTGCTTGTCCAGAGATCATCAGAGTTTTTACGGAGCTCATACAGACATCCAGACTCAATTAGAACCTTAAAATACTAATAAAAAATCTAGAGAAAATATGTATGATATAGCTACTTCTCTTTTATAATAAATTCCACTTTCTTTAGTCTGAACAGCCCTAATAACCTAATAAAGAATTATCAAAGTTAAGTAAGTTATAAAAAATCAAAAAAACCAAAAATACTATATAAAATTATTAAAAATAGTAGAAAAATAGAAAATATTCCGTAAAAATTCCCAAAGGTTCTTGTGACCCCTATAATTTATTTCTGTGCACTTTTAAACCTATACTTGCATTTCTTGGCTGTTTAATTAATTTTTAAATTTTGAGCTGTAAAATAACCCCCTTTTACACACTTTTATATACTCATTTTCTTAAATATAACCATTTTAAAACTAGATTAGATTTTCCAATCTCAATTATAATCTCCAAAGATCCTTTAATAACAAACTTTTGTACTATACTAAACTTTAGACTGCCACAACGATTGGGATTTTTCTTTTCTTGCAGCTTAAAACAGAAGTACTAGGAGATCTGGGTCTCATTAAAGGAGAAAAATAAGAATCATGATGGGGGCTGCTAATTTAGGTTGTAGAGGAATAGGCTCTGTTATAGGAGGTGGAGAGAAATTAGAAGGAGTAGGAGAAACATCCAGAAGTGATTCAGGAGGATATAAAATTGCTTTTGGAGCAGTAGGAGCTCTAGGGATGACAGAATGGAGTTTTTATTGGAGAGATGGAGCAGCATGAAGAAAAGATGGAGGGGGCCTAGATACTCTGAGTCAGAAGGAATATATAAAAAGGCTGATAGTTTGAAAGGAGTAGGAATTTTAGAGGTGGAAGATTTTGGATATGGAGTAGAAGGTCTGAAATGTGAGGCAAAGCTGGTGCTAGAAAGAGGGAGTGAGCCATATTTTAGGCCAGAGAAATTCCATTTATTTCAAAGCCAGTAAGAACAGGCCCTGTTTTAGGTGAGTCTTTTTTGGTTATAAGTGTAGATGCACTCTTTATGGATAAAGAAGCAGTAATAAAAGGCTTGTTTTCTAGAGGAAGTGAAATTGAAAGGAGTAATCTTGAAAAGTTGATAATTAGGATGGAAAGATAACTTGGATAGGAAAATAGAGGATGTGGGAAAACAATAGTGGCAAAAATGGGCTCAAAAACATCAGTAGGAAGTTTTATTCAAAGGAATTTTGGGTCCAAGATGACCTAAAACAGGAATAAACTAAAGGCTTGGTTACAACATGACCATAAACTGAAAATAAACAGTAAAAAATATGTCAAGAATTGGTTCCCCATGACCTTAAACTAGAAAATTTCTTTCTCTTTTACCCACCAAGACTATAAACTGGAAACCAATTAAAATTTTGGTTTTTCAAGGATATTAAGAGTAAAATTCAATTTAGTTGGATATTTAATTAAATAAATTTAATTTATCACTGCTTCATCAGTACTCAAACTGGTACTCACTCATTTGGAAAACAAAGTCATAAATGAAAATGATGCAACTAAATTTGGGGAAGGAAGATGTCATTAAATAGATTTATTTTAGGATTTAAGAAGATGGGGATGTTAAATGCTATTAATGGAGATTATTAAAAAAGTTTAAAATTTTTGTGCCATGAAATTCTGGTAAAATTATGAATTCTGATAAAATTAAGGAGTAATTTAAAGGTTTGGGAATTTATTTGAATGCTGTGATGCTGAATCATATAAGATGGATAAAATTTGGATTTACTGGGTCTCTTTGGTAGACTATTTTAGGTGAAGCTTGGATTACCTTACGGAGAGAATGGAATCAGAGTATTTGGCTCAGGGTAAAGCCCAATTGGAATGGAATCAAAAGTTTTGGGCTCACTAAGGAGGCCCGCTCTCTCATGCTGTGAAAAAGATAGAGACTAAAAGAGAAGAGTCTGAATAAATTTAAGCCTTGCTCTCAGTAGTGGAATCATTACAAGGAAAATTCAGTTTATTAAAAGTTTATTTAAATATGATGATTAGAAAGACAATTAAAAAGGTTAAATCAACCAGACAATAACATTTATCAGCACAAAAATAAGTATATTATCAAATTTTAAAAGAAGAGAAGAAAATAAAAATAAAAAATATCTTTGAAATCTTTCAACATCATTATAAAAGCTTTGAATCAACATTCTTCTCTTCAATTGATCTTCAGTATTATTAGCAGGGGTTTCCTGAAAATAAGTTATAAATTTACACTTCATATCATCACAAAAATCAAGAAAGGGATATCTATGAAACTTAGGATACTGATTAATGTAATAATTCTCCACATGGAAAATGTCAACTGTATTGGTGATTTCAATAGCTTAGGAGTTGAGAGATAGTAGTTGGATTTGGAATTAGTAGGAGGATTGTTAAAATTTAAGTAAAGGACTAAATTTTAAAGCCAGGAAATAATGTTTCAGAAAAGCCAAAGGGTGATACTGGAAAATTAGGATTGGGATCTTGAGATAGTGGAGGAAGCTCAGGATTAGAATATTTAGAAGAAAAAGCTGTTTTGGCCTTTTTGTTTCTAAAATTGTCAGGCTGAGGTTAAGTACAAAGACATGTAATAGCTTGAATGATCAGTTGTCTAAAAGATTTTAATGGTCCTATATGAATACTTTATTACAAATACAATAAGTATTAAAATATAACTCAATATAAGGGTCTCAGTAATTCTAATCTCACTAATTATATATGGCTTATAATCTTCATAGTTGGTAGAAAAATAGATTTAATAAATTCAGATACTATTCAAAGACTTTATAAGTACTATTGATATGTATTTTAATTGTATTGGTTATATGTTTAAATTTTTAATGATAAAGAATGAAGAAAATAAGACCAAAAACCTTCTCCTTTTATACACAATTACTTCCCCAATGACCCCTATGATTTACCAGCTCAATAAACAGTTAGTGACTCCTCATTCTAGCCAATAGACATACTCAGCACCAAAAAGAGTGACTAGTAACATAATTAGAGTGATATAACCCCCCAAAATCCTGTAGTAATAGGGATAATCCATCAAAAATAAAGAATAAGCAAAAAAGAGAGTATATGCCTACAATACATTAATATAAAAGGCCAAAAAGGGATAATTAAGACTTATTAATACTTAATAATAAGGGGGATTAAATGTAGAAATTTTGGGGCTAATAATGACATTTTACTATGTGAAACCCCCCTTAAAAATAACCAAAATTGACTGAGAAACCACCAAAAAACCCAAAAAAGGCATGAGATGTGAAGTAACTACATGCAGTCCTTCGCAGGCGCTTTAATGGGTAAATCCTTGACTAATTTAGGCAAATTTAAGTTTGGTAGTTAATTAAAGCACCAAGATTGAGGTTATTAATGAAATTAGTGCATATAAAGAGGGTCAATGCATCTATAATTAAGCTAGGACACTAAATAAGTGCCTGTCGCCTATTTTAGTGTGTTTCCCCACAGTGGGCGTACAATGTGGGGTAATTATAGTGTGAAAAATCCAACTTTTCCAAAAATGAAGCTATTCACATGGGAAAAATGCAGGCAGTATGTGGCCAGTACATAGAAGCCATTTCTGGCATAAAAAACACCAAATTTGAAAAGTGTTATTCTTATGCATTTGAGTAGCCAAATTAATAGTCCTTATTAAGAAAAATTGATCTGTCAAAGCGTATTTTTAATATTATTAAATTAATAGCGCATATAATCAACTTTTAAGTGATTTAAAATGCATTTCTTGTTTTTTGCATAAAACAATGAAAATAACAGCTTTAAGTGTACTTAAAATTTATGTAGCCTTATATTTAAGAATCTTAAGATTAACCTAAAAAATTCCAGCTTATTATTAAGTAAATAAGACTTATAAAAGGTGGATATATGCGTGTTTATAAGGTGTTATAATGGCATATTTTGTATATTTTCATAATTTTACTTATGTATACTTTTTGTGTACTCTAATTTATTGCTCCCATGTATAGTCCATGTGTTTAAAATTACTTATAAGTACTTTTTACTAAGTCCTGGGAATATCCAGGCTGACAGGAATTATGAAAATAATCTTTTTAGGAATTGTGGGATTAGAAAAGGCAGCTGGTACAGTATAGAAATTAGTTCTGGAAGGAATAATTGGATAACTACACTTGATTTTGTTAAGCCTGAAAAGATCACAGGCATTTATTCAACAAAGACTAGAAATAGAAGTCTGACAAGGTACCTGTTATTTGGTGCAAGGTTCACATGTGACAGCAAGTGATATTGATTGTAAAATGAGAGAAAGTGTTTCAAGAGTAGTTGAAGTAGTTTGTTGAAGAGGATTAAGAGAGGATGAATTTCTGTTTGATTAATTATGCAAATCTAAAGAATGGGGACATTCTTAATTGGAGGGAGTTTGGGCCAGTCTAAAGTTTAGTATAGCTCTAAGGTATATTAAAAGAAGTTTTATTTGAGTTGTTTATTTAGATTTGAAAATGAAATATGACTTTTATAATGGTTTATATTTGAGAGAATAAATATTTAAAAAGGTTAAAAGGGTAATCTTATTAGGAAAGATTAAAAAATTGATTAATGCGCAGAAAATGAAAGAATAGGTCTAAAAGTGTTTTTAAATTAAATTCTGGAGTCTCAAAAACCTTTGGGAATATTTGGCAAATTTTCACTATTTTTATTCTATTTAAAATAGTTTTTGATTATTTTTGATTTTTCACAATTAATTAACCTTGATAATTCTTTACTATATGAATAGGGCAACACAGACAAAAAAATCAGATGGGATTATAAAGGAGAATTAGCTCTATCATCTATAACTTTTATAGATTTTTTATTTGTATTTTAGGGTTCTAATTGAGTCCGGAAGTCTGTAAAAGCTCCAGAATTCTCCAAGAAAGATCTTTAAAAACTCCAGCAATCTCCTGAAAAGCTCCCAGATGCTCTGGCTTGAAAAGAGGAGGCATGTGACATATTATGCATATAGAGCCTGCAGACTTAAAATTAGAGGAGGGGAAAAACATGAATCTTGCATCTTATTTATTAAAAATAAAATCATACATCCTAAAAATACATAAGGAATAATAACATTTAAAAATTTTTTTAACCTTATAATATAACACTTTACTTAACATATTATAAATTTCACTCAAATACTTATTTAGATATATTTATTGGGTACCATTGTAAAGCTTTCATAATCAGAAAATTGAATTTAAAAACTGAATCTCTTAGAAATAAAATCTTAATAAAAACATATTATTTAATAATTTAAATAACTTTTCTGAACACAGATTTACTGTTGTATTTCTACTGAGGAGGAAAAGCTGAATAAAAATAAATAATATCTTTAGTAATGATATAGAGAAGCAAAGAGAGCAGAGAGAACAGGGAACAATATGAGCAAGGTAGAAAAATAAGAGAAGAGAACAATGCCTGAATAAAAATAAATAATATCTTTATTAATAATATAGAGAAGCAAAAAGAGTTGAGAGAACACACAGCAATATGAGCAAGGAGGGAAATAAAGAGAATCTGAAGACAAAAAATTAAACTTAGTAAATGGTAGATTTGATTACTTTAGGCAATAGAAAGTATACATACAGAAAACTACCTGAATAAAAATAAATAATATCTTTAGTAATAGTATAGAGAATAAAAGAGAATGGAGAGAACACAGAAAATATGAGCAAGGAGGAAAAAGAAGAGAAGATGAAGGTAAATGATCAAACTATGTAAATGGTGAGTTTGATGTGGAAAGCAGGATGGAGAAACAATCTACTTATAGTCTAATCAGAGAGACAGTGTATGAGAATAAAGAATAATGAAATGAAATTAACAGTATTAATATGCAGTACATCATGCTCAAATTTAATAATGTTAGTCTGAACTGGAGATTAGCGTGCTAATTAATTAATAATGGAAGAATAAAAGAATGACTAAATAATGTATAGTTCTAACATTTCTTTCCCTCATTATAAAGAACACAAATTCTACATCTCAACACCTTTTTTAAAAAAGGTTTAATGGTAATTTTATATCAAGTGGAGGTTTTAGATTAGCTAATTGTGAGCTCTTTATTAACTTAAAGGGACAGGTTTTTCTTTGGTTTATCCAACTACCATAGATTCTTCTTACAGAGAGGAAACTGTAGGACTCTTTCTTAAATTTAACATAATGAAAATATAAACCATATCCTTTAATTTTAGCAGGTGAAGGATTAGGTTGTCCAGTATAAGGAATGATATAAGAGAAGATCCTAAAAGTTAGATAATTTGCATCATTTGAATCATTATTAATTGAGTTATGAAATTCTTAATGAGTAATTATAACATTCAATAATAATTTCTATTCATTGCTAATTTCTTCTTATTCAGTGTCAGTCCAACTTGGAATCCCAATTCATTTTAGAAGCTCATGACTTTATTTAAAAGCTTTATTTTGGAGTTTTTTAAGTTGAAGATCAATAAAAGAATTAAATGAAGCTAAGGTATTCCATTTTTTAAAATGTTTATATTTTTCAGGTTTAGATAAATATTTCAGTTAAGGATAGATTCCTATAGAATTAAAGTGAGTAATTTTTTAAATCTTAATAAAAATTAATACACTTACAAAGAAAATAACCTTTAAAAAATCCTGGTTTCCATCATAACCAATCATAATACCACCCATCAGCTTCTTATTCCTTATTGCTAAGTAGGCCAGAGCCATTTGATATAAGGTCCTAAGGAGATTAGATAGTTGAATAAAGGATTCATCTTTAACTCCATCATGTGAGTGGTTTTTTTAAATAAATTGGAGTTTAAAAGTATTACTGATTACAGCATCACCAGAATCATACCCAAAACAAAGGTTTTTTCCAAGTATTTTAAGGTAGATCCATTACAACTGGAACCCAAACAACATAGTGAGATGGAAAATTGAATTAAAGGATCATATTTTTGTTTTTCAGAGTTAATGTAAAACACCGGGTGATACTGAATGAGCTCCAACAATTTAATGAAAAATTTCTTATAATTTCTGAATATCTGTCTAAAAATGGCTTCAAATAAGTGTAGGAGTATTTGAATGGTGTAATTAAGGCTTTCTAGGAAGAAGCTAACGTGTCCTGGCCAATTTTGATAAAAAAAAATCTTTTTTAAAATCAGAATCAGAATTGCAATCAGAATCCAAGAGGAGATAAAGAGCTTTTAAAGTCATTTCTTGATGTAGCTTATCACAATTTGAGAGTAAAGAAGGAATGAATCTCATATGGTATAAAAATGTAAATTATGCACAATTTTTTTAGATATGAAGTGTTATGCTGTGGAGTGCTGCATATGAATGGTTTGATACTAACAAATTAGTGAAATGAGACATTATGATGAAATCAGCACTTTTGGTTGAGAAGGTGTGAATTTGAGTGAAATAAGTGTCTTATTTAATTTTAAAATTCACAAGTGTTGGGGCTATTGTGTTTCACAAATCTGAACTTAATTAATTGCAGATTTGGTCAAAGTTAAGTGCAGATTTGTCAGAAATGAATTATCCAATTGTACATCATTTACATTTTTATACAATATAAGAGTCATTACTTACTTGCTTTCAAATTGTCATAAACTGCATCAAGCAATGAATATAATAGCTCTTTATATGCTCTGAGAATCTAATTTTGATTCTGATTCTTATCCTAAAGAAGGATTTCTTTTTCTATCAAAAATGACCATAGAAAATTGCCTTCTTCCAAGAATGCATCAAGTACTTCATACCCCCAACTACACTATCCAAACACTTCTTAACTTACCTGTTGCTACTTTTAGACAGTCTTTAGGACCTCTCAGAAATTCTTCCTTAAATTTGTTGATCTTATTCAGGATCACCTGTGTTTCACAATAATTTCCAAAAACAAAAACAGGTTGCTTCAGTCTTATTAGCCAGAACAGCATGAAGTTTGGGTTCCAAAGTTAATGGATCTAGCTTAAAATTTTTGAATAATATCTTCTATTTAGGGTATATTTATTTAACCACTTATAAAAAATGATGCATAACTGCTATTATTTCCTTAAATTCCCAACATTTCTAATTACCTCATCAACTAAACTTTCTACCAACAATAATAAAGCACCTCTCTACTAGGAAGCAAATTGTGTCAACTATAAATTCTATTGCTTTAGCTTTGATTTCTGACTCTTACTTAGAAAAAACTTTAGCTTATATGTTGATTATTTCAAAAAAGTTGCAAATCAACAAAAGGGGGCGAAATCTTGTTAATTATCCTATATAAAATCTTCAATCAATCACTTGGAAAGGAATTTTTTACATATTCAATTTGACTTTAAATTTGCTCTTAAAGTTTATTTTTTTTTAAATATTATTGTTTTCCTTCATCAACTTAACATGAAATGTACATTTTCTACAATTTAATACTTTCCACTCATTAAATTTTACTTTAATCCCTCATATCTTTTTCCTCATCTCCTCTTGCATCCCTCATTTAACTTGATGTAAATTTTTCTTTAAACTCATCTCTCCAGGTGAATATTTTTTTCCCTTTTTATTTTTATATTTAATAATTATTCTTATTCTTATTTTTTTGTATCTCATGCTGTTTTGTAAGTGGTTTTGATTTTGATTTTCAAGGTAAAATTACCTTTTTTCTCTCTCCACCATCATACTCTTTAACCCTGCTTGTCATGGAAAGTATCCCACCTTACCCCAATTTGATTTTTTCTGTGTCCATCTCATTGAAACACATTTATTACACATTCTTATGAATATCACTTTTCCACATTCAATTTCCCCCAAATTTCAACTTTATCCTTTCTCTCTCTATTTTTTCTTACCATTCCATCAAGATGGGTTTCATCTCCTTTCTTTTTTACCTATCTGATATATATTTTTTTCTATGAGTTTTTCACACTTAAATATATGTATCACTTGTATCTTGATAATGGTGGATGTATTCAACTCCACTTGTTGTCATTTTAATATCACGTTTCATGTTTCTGTGAGAATTTGAAAATCAGAGTCAGAATTAAAGATAGTATTATTCCAATATATTTCCATTTCAGATGAAGACTCTTTAAAGCTTATCTTTTATTTCCCACAAACAGTTTTGAATTTGGTTCCTTGATTGCAGAGATATATATTTTGAGAGTTGAGCTTCTTTTCCTAATTTCATTTTATGTATTTCATGGTTTTATGCTCAAAAAAGTGTTAGATTTATTTGAATCTAATTTGTTTTTACTAAAACTTGTCCTGAAACCTATTTTTCATTTCCCATAAAAATGTTTGAATTTGGTTCAGTGGTTTCTGAGATATTGGCCTTTAAAATTGAGCATTTTTTTCCCAATTTCACTTTTACATATTTCATGTTTTTATATTAAAAAATTAGAGAATAAAGCTTTCAAAACTTTTATCTGATAATTATCTAGGACTTTAATTCTATATTGTTAAAATGTTCATCAAAACCTTTCAAATTTTTGAAAAAATTTGAAAGAAAGAGTTGGAATTAAAGTTTGGTTTAATTGAATCTTAAATACTTTTAATTCAAGATTCTCCTGAAGCCTATTTTTTGTTTCCCACAAACTGGTTTTAAATTGGCACAGTGGCTGCTGAGATATTGAACTTTAAGGTTGTGCCTTTGTTGTGCTAACTTCACTTTTATTTATTGAATAATGCATTTTGTAATGCATATCATAAAACTTTCATCATGAATTTAACCTTCCAGATATCCAACTACCTTTCTCTTTAGTAAGTGTTCTTCCCTTTCTTCAAAGTATTTTTTTCTTTTTAATACCATTTTCATATGTCTAAACCTTCACTCATTTTGGCTGCTTGTTTCAGATAAATCAAAAGTTAATTCAAAAAATTAACAAGGCAAAGAAAGAAGATAAAAGCAAAAGATTTAAAAAATGTTATGAAGATTAGAAAATTATGGGAATTTTTAAAGTCACCAAATATTTATTATTCTTTCATGAATTTCTAATAAATAAATCTTATATTTCATTTCACTCAACTAAATTAGTGGGCTAATGAGCTTGTGTTGTATAAATGGTAATTATGATAAATTTATATTTCTCATGGGTCTCCTCTAGCTTGTACTTGTGGAAAGTCCCAAGCTTATGTTTCTATCTTTTTCCCCATTCTGGGTTGAGGAATTTTCATTACTTTAAAGTTTAAAAAAATTTCATATATTAGTTATTTTTTATTCATTTATGTAATTATATTTATTTTTGGTGACATTCACCCCTTACTTTGATAAAATGCAGGGGAAGTATTTCCAAATTTTCAAATTTGACATGAAAAATTGATCACTTGGAAAAATTTTGGTGATACCCACCCCTTACTTAAATAAAACTCAGGGGAGGGTTTTTCCAAATTTTCAAAACAGATATATAGTTTTTTTGACTTGGCTCTATTTAGAAATGCAAATTGGTGATGAAGAGATAGAATTTAAGATGGTTGTGAGTAGGTAATAGAATTTTTTGCACATGTTTCAGTATTATTTCACCATATTAACTTCAATAGTGTGATATTTTAGAGTCCAGTATGTTCAAATGGTGTTAAAAGAAGATGATGATATAAATGTTTTTGACAAGATCAAAAGTAACTACTAATTTATGCCCAAACCATTACCCAAAAAAAAACAATTAATCAATTTAAATAGTCAAGTAAATTTTTAATGTCCTTATAAGTTTGGCCTTTTTTTATACATTCATTAATTAATCCTTTATTTTTTAAATTTCATGCTTTTCTGATTCATGACTTTCCATATCTCTTTGAAATTGATGGTCTTTTTTTTTCTATGGGAAAAAATGAACTCTCCCCAGCTCCTCTGCATCAAATCTAGCCTTCAAAAAGTTTGATTTACACAAAAAAAAATTCTTCAAATCTAAGGCACATTGATCTTTCAATAGAATATGATCAAACTTCATATTTTAAAAGTTGAGGGCATTTTTTAAAATAGAGAACCTTTTTGAGAAAATTGAATAGAAAAAATAATTATTGAATAGGATAAACAAAGGGAAAGAACCATGAACTAGATTTCTAGTTTGGTTTTTAATTGTGGGGTATGACTCTCACTACACAATATAGGGGGTGAACTAACTAGAAAGTCCCCAAGATGAACTCATATAGAGCTCAGAATGAACTCATAATAAGCCCATAGTGAAATATACTTGAAAACCCACCTTAAATTTTTCTACTGAGTGTTGTTCATCTCTGATTTTATGGTTGCTTTTTCAATAGCTCAATGTGTGTTTGATCTGTGGTGAGTTTGAGTCCAAGGTTGTGGACTTGCTAGTAAGTCTACCCCATATTGTGTTGTGTCTGTGTCAGATTTACAAAGTAACCTTGCTTGAGCTCACCTTAGAATTTTTCATTTCTGAATTTAACATCTTCTTGGGTCACATCATCTCATCATTAAAACGTAATACCCCAATTATACTTATATTTTGTGTGTTTCTTTTTCCCTTTTTTTAAATTTCTATTCTCCTCTTTTTAACTACTATTCATTACCTTGATTTCATTTATGGTAAGTTTCTCTCCTCCAGTTCATCATATTCTCATCTCCTCTCCCCTACCTCATTATTATTTACACAATTTTACCTCTCTGTAACCTCTTACTACACTTTCTGCTGCTAATCTCCCCTTCTCCTTTAAACCTTCACTACTTTCTCCATTTGTAAAACATTCCATTACCTTCCTTGACTTGCCAACCCAGGCACACAACTACACACCACCCTCTACCGATTCCAAATTGACTTGTGCCACCTGTTCTTTCTCCTCTTACAAGTCACCCCATTTCATCATAGGTTTTTATTCCAATTTTTCTCACCTCTCCCACTCCTCATCCTCACAATAAAACAGAAAAAAAACCTGAAAAACTATGAGGCTCACCAATCCCTGTCATCTTTCACCTCATCTTGTCACTGAAAATCATTCTAACCCCAATCCTCTCTACCTCACTGCAATTGGCTCTCCTCCCTTTTGGTTTCAAATTCCTTGAATTTTTTTTTCTCTTTCACCTTCTTGCACATCTCCTCAACTTTCTCCTCTTTCTTATGCCACCCATTACCTATCCCCATCTCTCATCATCACATTTCAAAACTCCCCTTCTTTTCACCATTCCCCTCTACTAAAAAAAACTAAAAAAATAATCAGCAACAAAGTAACAAACTAACTAAAAATTTAAAGAAGAAATCAACTAAATATTTAACAATAAAGATAAATAGTACTCAACTGATTAAAAAATAAAAAAAGCAAAGCAGTATTAAAGTAACTAACTAACTTTAAAATCAAACAGCAATCAATCATAAGCTAAAAAATAAAAGAAATAATAAACTAACTAGAAAACTAAAATTGAAAAAGATTAATAGTCTAACTAACAAACTACTATTGCAAAGCAGCAATAAAATAATCAGCTAACTAAAAAAGAGAAGTAGTGATCAACTAATAAACTAACTAAAAAATAGAAGCAGTATTAGAATAATTAATTAACTTAAAAAGCAAAACAGCAATAAATAATAAGCTTAAAAATGGAAGTAATAATAAACTAACTAGTAAACTAAAATTGAAAAATGTAATAAACTAACTAGCTAACTAGAAATTTAAAGCAGAAATAAATTAACCGTCTAACTAAAAAAGCAATGTAATAATCAACTAATTAGCTTACCAAAAAATGAAAATAGCATTCAACTAATTATATAACTTAAAAATCAAATAAACAACCAACAAACAACCTAATTAAAACTTTAAATCAAAAATAAACTAACTAATTAACTAAAAAAGTAATTTAGTAATTAACTAATGAATGAACCAAAAAAGAAAAACAGTATTTAAATAATTATATAATTAAAAAAGAAAAACAAAAATAAAAAAAACTAACTTGAAAATTGAAGTAGGAAATAACTAACTTAAAAAGAAAAGTATTAATTAACTAAATAAAAAAGCAAAGTAGTAATAAATTAACCAAATAACTAGATCTGTGAAGTAGTAATAAACAACAAAATAAAAAAATGATATAAGTTTTAATTAACCAATAAAAAAAATTAGGCTTTCTGCCACCATTGAAGTAAAATTTAAGTAGATAGTTGAATGTTACTTTGATTATTTCATACTTAATTGGCTTATTCAAACACCCTAAATTGTATCTCTTACTAATCACTGTATAAAATTAAATTTCAAACATCACATTTTGGAATCTTTTCATTAATAATCAATTCAATTTTATCCACATGAATTTCAATGTGCAGCTTTTAGTAGGAAAACACTACAAAACATACACATAATTTCTGTTGGTTACTTCTGGAAAAAAATTTCTGCTGATGAAGTGACTAGACAAGTTTACTGGCTAATTTTCACTTTGGTATATATACCAAATTGAAAATGCTTCAACCATGTTCCAGTAGTCCATTCATATTACTTATGTATGTTTCAAATATTTTATATAAATTTTATTTTGTTCCTCCACTTGTTTTTTTGTAATCATGAATCATAAATATCACCATAATAATGGATTTCAAACCAGTCTCCTGAAAAAAATGAAATTATTTTAGAGTGTTTTAGATTTCCAAAAGAAAGTTCAAAATTATATAGTGATTTTGATTGAAAGTTGAAAAAAAAGAAAAGCAGGAGCAAGAAAAGTGGGATGCAAAATTAAAAAAATTGAACAGAGTGGTGTTACTTAATGACGCAAATTAAGTATCAGTAGGTATAAAAACTTACACTACCAGCATATAGGACATGTTTTACATGTAATTTTACACAAAAATTACAAAAGTCAATGCATTTGACATGCATCAGTTTGTGTAGCAGCAACTCACCACAGGAAATCTGGGGGTGAACTGCTAGCAGTTCCCTCTTTTTGAAACTATCAGGAATTTGTCAGGAAACTGTTGGGAAACCATCCTGAAACTTTCAGAAAGATGTTTTTAAATCTGATGAAAATACATTGAAAAAATAAACTGTCACAGATTGAATCCAGAACAATCCCTCCTTGAGCAGAGCTTAAGAACCACATTGAACATCAGTTAATCTCAGGTTTGGCAAAAGGTTGAACAACATCACTTAGCATACCTTAATATTCAAATATTAAACTTGAATATATGTTGCATGTATGATATAGATGCATATGCATTTGACTTTGTATGGTGGATACTTATTGCATGCTAAAAAGTGATGTGAAATGCCTATCCAAAGTGTATGCATAATGACTATGAAGAATAAATATGCATAAAAAATATGCATAAAAATATGCATAAAAAATATGCATAGTGATTATGCATAAAAAATATACATATTGAATATGCATAAAATATGCATATTGAATATGCATAAAAAATATGTATATTGAATATGCAAAAAAGGTGCATATATGTATATGAATAAAATATATTAATATGCATATAAATCTGTATAATGAATATGCATATGAATATGCATAAATATGCATAATGATTGAAAAATGAAAAAAATGATGCTTAACGAGTATATTTTATGCATAAATAGAAATATGCAATATGAATTCATATTGCATACAGATAACACTGACAAACCATTTTGACCAAAACTCATACTAAATTTTCATTCTGGACTAAAGGTGTGAGGGAAGGAAGAAAAACAGTCCAACGTTAGAAAAATGCTACATGCACTCATTTTGTAGCAGAGCAAATGAGAAGTGCTGAATTATGGTTGATGCCCATAATTTAGTATGATATCATAATTTTATTTAATTGTTTTCAATATTGAAAAGACTTTAGGTCGGTTGGTATGGATCTAGCTGTGCCAGGGTCTAATCTAATTATTTTAATAATATCTTAATAATTAACGGGCTTTAATACAAAAACAGGTTGTATTTTTTATGGGATATTGGATATGATAAGGTCTTTTGTAAAAAAAACTTATGTTGTTTAAAAATATTCCTGAATCAGATGTGGGATAATCACTACAAAAAATTGTAGTACTGTGGGCAATAAAATATATGCACAAGCAGTAAAGAAAGGACCAAGTGAACCCTTTTTGTGCAGTGGGAATCATTAGAGTGGAATTGTGGATGAAAAATATAATTCATTATTACCATTTTAGTTAATCAAAAAATTTATAATATTAAAAAGAACTATTGATTAATTGGTATTTGACCTTTGTGCCTCACTCATATTTATCATTTGATTAATTTTTGTCACCATTATGTTATTAATATTATAAGTATAGCAAAAACTCGTGTGCCAGATGCATACCGGGTGATGTTACACCTTTTATAATATTATTAAATAAAGGTAAAAAAATATGAAAATGATTTGTTTTACAAAAAATAAATTGATATCCAAAAGCAATATGAGGGATAAAAAGGTAAAATTAAAGGGATCAAATATGAAATAAAAAATTAAAGTGAAATTCCTCCCATCAAGAGCAAGTAGACATGATGGGGTGAACGCCCACCAGTGGCACTAAACTTGGACTATAATTTCTTTTTTTTAAAAATAAAAAAAATCCACTGGAGCTTTACCAAAACTTCAGGATGACAATTTTGCCATATCAAACAACTTCTAGTGCAATTATTGAAGAAAAATTCATTTTCATTACAATAGAGAGAATTGATCACATCAGATTGCATGTGACCAAAAGTGTCCAGCACAAGTTCGGCCGAACTTGTGCTGGACACTTTTATGATGGAGGTTAGCTAGGGTGGAATTTTTCTTCAGTTCATCTGGTATTTCTTATAAACATGTCCACTGGTATTTGATATTTGTGCCTCACTCATATTTATCCTTTGATTGATTTTTTGTCACCATTATGTTTTAATATTATAAGTATAGCAAAAACTCGTGTGCCCAACGCGTACCGGGTGGTGTTACACCTTTTATAATATTATTAAATAAAGGTAAAAAAATATGAAAATGATTTGTTTTACAAAAAATAAATTGATTTACAAAAGCAATATGAGGGATAAAAAGGTAAAATTAAAGGAATCAAATATGAAATAAAAAATTAAAATGAAATTACTGCCATCAAGAGCAAGTAGACATGTTGGGGAAAATTTCCACCAGTGAGGCTAAACTTGGACTATAATTGCTTTTTTGAAAAACAAAAAAGTGCCAATCTGAGGTTTAAAAAAACTTCAGCAGAACCATTTAGCCATATCAAAAAACTTCTAGTTCAATGATTGAGAGAGAATTGATCACACCAGACTGCATGTGACAAAAAGTGTCCAGCACAAGTTTGGCCGAACTTGTGCTGGACACATTTATGACGGAGAGTAGCTAGGGTAGAATTTTTCTTCAGTTAATCTGGTATTTCTTATAAACATGTCCATTGGTACTTAATCTTTGTACCTCACTCATATATATCATTTGATTAATTCATTGTCACCATTATATTATTAATATTATAAGTATAGCAAAAACTCGTGTGCCCAATGCATACTGGGTGATGTTACACCTTTTATAATATTATTAAATAAAGGTAAAAAAATATGAAAATGATTTGTTTTACAAAAAATAAATTGATATACAAAAGCAATATGAGGGATAAAAAGGTAAAATTAATCTCAAAGAGATCAATTATAAAAAACAAAATACTAGTAAAATTCTTGCTCTCAAGAGCCAGTAGAAGAGTTGAAAAAAATGGGAGCCATCAGGGCTAAATTGTAATAAGTGACCTTTTTTTTAAAGATAAAAAATTATACACCTGAGGTTGTGAAGAACAACAGGTGGATGATTCAGCTAAACAAAACTACTTGCAGTGAAGTTTAATAAAAAAATGTTTTTTTGTTGCCATATAGAGAATTGATCCCATATGACTGCACGTGACTAAAAGTGTCCAGCACAAGTTTGGCCGAACTTGTGCTGGACACTTTTATGATGGAGAGCGGCTGGGGTAGAATTTTTCTTCAGTTCATCTGGTAGTTCTTAAAAACATGTCTACTGTTATTTTATCTTTGTGCCTCACTCATACATATTGTTGAATTAAATTTTTGTCTTAATTATATTATTAATTATATAAGTATAGCAAAAAATCGTGTGCCAAATGCATACTGAGTGATGTTACACCTTTTATAATATTATTAAAAAAATGTATAAAAATATTAAAATAATTTATTTTAAAAATTATTAATTGATATCCAAAAGCAATATGAGGAATAAAAAATTAAGTTAAAGTGATCAAATATGAAAAACAAACTCCAAGTATTATTGCTAATATCAAGGCCAGTAGAGATGTTGAAGCAAATGAGAGCCATCAGGGATAAATTGTACTAAATTGATTGTTTTTTAAAGATAAAAAATTGTGTACCTGTGGTTTGGATGAAATCTAGGTGGATAATTCAGCTATATCAAACTACATCTAGTGAAGTTTCTTATCAAATAATTTTTTTCATTGCCATAGAGAGAATTGATCCCATCTGACTGCACCTGACCAAAAGTGTCCAGCACAAGTTCGGCCGAACTTGTGCTGGACACTTTTATGATGGAGAGTAGCTAGGGTGCAGGTCTTCTTTAGTGCAACTGTTATATTTTTAAAACATGTCAAATGGTATTTGATCTTTCTGTGTTATTCATATTTTATTATCTGATTAATTTTTTTTCATTAGAATTTTATTAATTTTATTAGTATAGAAAAAACTTGTGCGCCAAATTCATGCCATGTTATGTTACACCTTTTATAATATTATTAAAAAATGTTAAAAAAATATGAAAATGTTTTCTTTTCCAAAATTATAAATTAATATCCAAATGTAACATGAGTGATAAAAAAGTAAAGTAAAAGAGATCAAATATGAAAAAGAAAAATTCAAGAAAAATTCATGCCTTCAAGAGCCAGTGGAGGTGTTGAAACAAATGGGTGCCATCAGGGCTAAATTTGATAAAATTTAATTTTTTTTAAAGATAAAAACTTTTTCACCTGAGGTTTGGAAAAACTCAAGGTGGATAATTCAGCCATACCAAACTACTTCTAATGTAATTATTTAGCATTTTTTTTACTTTAATTTCCACAGAGAGAATTATCCCATCTGACTGCACCTGAACAAAAGTGTCCAGCACAAGTTCTGCCGAACTTGTGCTGGACACTTATATGATGGAGAGTAGCTAGGGTGGAAGTGTTTCTCAGTACATCAGTTTTTTGCTTTTCACATTTCTATTGGGTTTTTAACTTTTTTTTATCATTCATATTTATCTTATAATTAATTTTTTTCACCATATATATTATTAATGTTTCTAGTATAGCAAAAACCTGCATGCCAAATGCAAAATTGGTGATGTTACAACTTTAATAATATTATTATATAAAGTTAAAAAAATATGAATATGTTTAGTTTTTAAAAAATTAAATTTATATTTAAAATTAAAAAGAGTACTAGAAAAGTAAAATGAAAATAAATGGGATCAAATACAAAATAAAAAATACAAGTAAAATTCTTACTATCAAGAGCCAGAAGTGGTGTTGGGACAGTTGGGGACCCCTAGGTCAAGACTTGGTCTAAACTTACTTTTATGTATAGCTAACAAATTTTGACCTGAGGTTTGGACAGACTTCCAGGGGACAAATTTACAATATTGAACATTCTTTACTTCAATAATTGAGTGAAATATCATTTTTATTGCCATAGAGAGAATTTATCTCATATGACTTCATGCAACCAAAAGTGTCCAGCACAAGTTCGGCCGAACTTGTGCTGGACACTTTTATAATTGAGAGTAGGCATACAGCAAATCTTCTTAAACTCAAAAGGGATTTCTTATAAACATTTCCACTGGAATTTGATCTTTCTGTGTCATTTAAATTTACCATTTGATTAATTTTTTGTCATCATTATATTATTAACGTTATTACTATAGTAATAACTTGTGTGAAAAATGCATACCAGGTGGTGTTCCACCTTTAATCATATATTATTAAATAAAGGTATAAGAGTATGAAAATTATTTATTTTAAAAATTAAAAATTGATATACAAAGCAATATGAGCAATAAAAAAGTAAAATAAAAGGGATAAAATAAGAAAAAAAAATCTAAGGAAAATTCCCACTATCAATAACAAGTAGAGGTGTTATATCAAATGTGCAACACCAGGGCTAAACTTGCACTATATTTTCTTTTTTGTTAAACCAAAGAAAGTGTCCTGATGAGTTTTGAAAAATCATCAGGAGGACATTTTGGCAATATCAAACTACTTATTGTGCAATGATTGAGCAAAATGTCATTTTCATTTCCATAGAGTAAATTTATCCCATCTGACTGCATGCAACCAAAAGTGTCCAGCACAAGTTTGGCCGAACTTATGCTGGACACTTTTATGATGGTGAGTATCTAGGGTGCAGGTATTCTTCAGTTCATCAGGTATTCCTTATAAACAAATCCTCTTGTATATGATCTTTCTGTGTCATTCATATTTATCATTTGATTAATTGTTTTTCACCATTATAATATTAATGTTATTAGTATTGAAAAAATTTGTAAGCCAAATGCATAATGGGGGATGCTACATCTTTCATAATCTTATTAAATAAAAGTAAAAAAAATATGAAAATTATTAGTTTTACAATAAATAAATTGATATTTGAAAGCAAAAACAGGAATAAAAAAGTAAAAAAAATGTGATTAAATATGAAATTAAACATTCAAGTAAAATTTCTGCCATCAAAGATAATTTGAGTTTTCAGACCAAATTTGCACCACCAGTTCTAGATTCGGAATATGTTTTCTTTTTTTAAAAATTAATAAAAGTGTCCACCTGAGGTTTTTCAAAAGATCAGGAGGATAGTATAGCAGTATAAAGCTACTTCTTGTTCAATGATTGAGCAAAAATTCATTTTAACATCCATTGAGTAAATTTATCCCATCTGACTGCATGCAACCAAAAGTGTCCAGCACAAGCTCAGCTGAAATTGTGCTGGACACTTTTATGATGGAGAGTAGCTAGGGTGCAAGTCTTCTTCAGTTAATCTTATATTCATTTTAAAAATGTCTATGGGTATTTGATCTTTCTCTGTCATCCATATTTATTATTTGATTATTTTGTAGTCACCATTATATTATTAATGTTTTTAGTATAGCAAAAACATGTGTAATGAATGTACACTGGATGATTTTACAACTTTAATAATATAATATAATAAATGTAAAAAAATGTGAAAGTTATCAGTTTTACCAAAATAAAATTGATATTTAAAAGCTAAAGGATAAATAAAATGGTAAGATTAAAATTAAAGAGATCAAACATGAATAAAGATATTAAGTATAATTTCTGCTATCATGAGCCAATAGAGGCTTCATAAAGAATGGGAACCATCATAGATTAACATGGATCAAATTTACTTTTTACCAAAGGAAAAAATTGTCTACCTTAGGTTTGGACAAACTTCCAGGGAACAATTTGTCTATATAAAATTACTTTCAGTGCAATGATGGAGTGATAATTCAGTCTCTTTTCCATAAAAAGAATTGATTGGGTCTGACGGCATGAAACCAAAAGTGTCCAGCACAAGTTTGGCCAAACTTGTGCTGAACACTTTTATCATGAAGAGTAGCCAGGGTGCAAGTCATTTTTAATCATCTGAAATTTCTTATAAACATTTCCACTGTTATTAAATCTTTGTGCCTCACTCATATTTATCAATTGATTAATTTTTTGTCAACATTATATTATTAATATTATCAGTATAGCAAAATATTGTGTGCCAAATGAATACTGGGTGATGTTACACCTTTTATAATATTATTAAATAAAGGTAAAAAAATATGAAAATGATTTATTTTACAAAAAATAAACTTCTATCCAAAAGCAATATGAGAGGAATAAAGTAAAACAAAAGAAATCAAAGATGAAAATTAAAATCCAAGTTAAATTCCTGCCATAAACAGAAAAAAGAGATGTTGAATAAAATTAGCACAATCAGGGCTAAACTTGCACTAAATTTTCTTTTTTGTAAAAATAAAAAAAAAATCCACTTGAGCTTTACCGAAACTTCAGCATGAAAATTTTGCCATATCAAACTACTTCTAGTGTAATTTTATATTAAAAATTTATCTTCATTTCCATAGATAGAATTGCTCCCATCTGACTGCACCTGACCATAAGTGTCCAGCACAAGTTCAGCCAAACTTGTGCTGGACACTTTTATGATGGAGAGTAGCTAGGGTAGAGTTTTTCTTCAGTTCATCTAGTATTTCTTACAAACATGTCTGCTGGTATTTTATATTTGTTCCTCACTCATTAATATCATTTGATTAAATTTTGGTCGTCATTATATTATTAATTTTATAAGTATAGAAAAAACTCATGTGCCAAATGCATACCAGGTGATGTTATGCCATTTATAATATTATTAAATAAATGTATAAAAATATGAAAATAGTTTATTTTAAAAATTATTAATTGGTATTCAAAAGAAATATTATGAATAAAAAATTAAGTTAAAGGGATCAAATATGAAAAAAGAAATCCAAGTATTATTCCTACTATCAAAGGCCAGTAGAGGTGTTGAAGCGAATGAGAGCCATCAGGGATAAATTGTACCAAATTGACTTTTTTTCAAAGATAAAAAATTGTGCACCTGTGGTTTGGATGAAATCTAGGTAGAAAATTTGGCTATGTAAAACTACTTCTAGTGAAGTTTTTTATCCAAAAAAAATTTTTCATTGCCATAGCGAGAATTGATCTCATATGACTGCAACTGACCAGAAGTGTCCAGAACAAGTTCGGCAGAACTTGTGCTGGACACTTTTTTGATGGTGAGTATCTAGGGTGCAGCTCTTCTTCAGTGCAACTGGTATTTTTTTAAAATATATCCACTGGTATTTGATCTTTCTGTTTTATTAATATTTTATCATTTGATCAATTTTTTGTTACCAGTATATTATTATTTTTATTAGTATAGCAAAAAAACATGTGCCAAATGCTTACAGGGTGATGTTAAACCTTTAATAATTTTATTAAATACAGGTAAAAAATTATGAAAATGATTTGTTTTACATAAAATTAATTGATATCTAAAAGAAAAAAAAGGGATAAAAAAATAGGTTGAATAACAGGGATTTTATATGAAATTCAAAATTCAAGCTAAATGCCTACTTTCAAGGCTCAGAAGAGGTGTTGGATAAAATAGGCATCATCAGGAATAAAATTTTACTTAATTTGATTTTTTGAAAAACTAAATAAAGTTTTCAACTGATTTTTTTCCAATATTTAGTTGCACACTTTATCTATATCAAATTACTTCTAGTACCATGATTGACCAAATTAAATCCTCATTTCCATATGCAGAATTGATCCCATATGGCTGGACCAGGCCAAAGGTGTCAACCACAAGTTTGAGAATTCTTCTGGTGGACACTTTTATGATGGACAGTAGTAGGGTGCAAGTCTTCTTTAGTTAATCTAGTATTCCTCATAAACATTTCCAACTTATTTTTGGACAAAAATCAGGTGGAAAGTTTTTCAATATAAAATTACTTCTAATGCCATGATTGACTAAAAATTGATTCTCATTGCCATATAGAGAGTTGATCCCATATGACTGGATCTGGCAAACGTGTCACCACAATTTTTGATAAACTTAAGTTTGAAAATTTTATGATGGAAAGTAATTGCAAGTCTTCTTCATTTCATCAAGTAATCCTCATAAAAATTTCCACCTGTATTTTGGCTAAACTTCAGGTGGACACTTTGGTCATATTAAATTAATTCTAGTTCCATGTTGATGAAAAAAAGATACTTATTGCCATATATAGATATTAATCCCATCAGACTGTGCCTTTCCAAAAGTGTCTACCTGAATTATGGCTAAACCTCAGTTGGACACTTTTATGATGCAGAGTAGCTAGGGCAAAAGTATTCTTCAGTTAATTTGGTATTCATAATAAATTTATCCTCCTGAAGTTTATCCTAACTTGAGGTGGACAATTTCGGAAAGCACCAGTTAGTCACTATCCATCAAAAAAGTGTTCACCAAAATTTTGGCTAAACTTGTGGTGGACCCCTTTGATCAGCCACAGTCAGATGAGATCAACTCTTTAGATGGGAATGAGGATGATTTTTTGGTCAATCATGGAAATAGAAGTAGTGTGATGTGGCCAAATTACCCCCCTGAAGGTCAGACAAACCTCAGAAGGCCACTTTTTAGCAGGGAGTTACTGAGAAAAATCCATTTATCAGAAGGAAAATCTTTTATTGGATAGATGCCAAGGTTTCATACTTGTGTATTATGGTCAGTATTAATTTTGAAAGTGTCTGTCCAAGCAATTTCATTGCCCATCATGACTCATTTTGTTTTAAATGTTTCAAACTGCGTGATACAGTATTAAGGTGTCACATAGTATAATTAAGTTCTATTAAGTGCCCTCCTATGATACCTAAATTTATAATTTAATATCTTACATAATAATTTTTTTTATATAAATTCATCAATATTTTATTTTATTATCAAATTTAATAGAGCAAGTATCCTGAATTATTATATATGCATAAGCTTAGGTTAGATCAATTTGTGCTCAATTTGTGCTCATCAGAGGACCAAAATCAAGTTCTGGAGGATCAACTTGTGCATAATTTGGAATCAGTTGATATTCTGTCTATAATCAATCTGAGAATAAATTTAAATCTAACTCTAATTTACTTATGTTTATAAAGTATTCATAAACCTGGCATATTTAAGGGACACTCTAAATTTCAAGAGAGGGGATTGCTAGCAATTCACCCCTAGATTTCCCATGGTGACTGTGCCTTTTGTGCACTGTGTAATTTCCATCCTGAACCACCAACATCTCACTTGCACCACCTCTACCACCACTTCTACATCACAATTATCACCTCCACCACGAATGCCACCTCACTTGCACCATAACCACCACCTACATCTCTACAATAAAAGGAAGGTGGTGGTTTGAGTAAGGTGAAGGTTAATAAAATTGTTCTTATAAAGTTCCTGCTGAATAGCTCCTGTACTTGAATTATAAAAAATGACTAATAATTTTACTTTTCATAAGTGGTTTGAGCCAATAGAAGTAGACGACAAGTTTTCCTGTTACCCATTTATTATATAAGAAGACTGTATCATTTTTTTCAGGAAACTGGTTTGAAATCCATCATGATGGTGATTTTTAAGATTCATGATTACAAAAAAATAAGTGAAGGAACAAGATAAAATTTATATTAAATATTTGAAATATACATAAGTAATCTGAATGGAATGATAGAACATGGTTGAAGCATTTTGAATTTGAGATATATATCAAAATAAAAAGTAGCCAGAAAACTCCTCTAGTCACTTCACAGTTGGCAATGAATAATTTCCAGATGTAAACAACAGAAATTATGTGTAAATTTTGTGGATTTTTCCTACTAAAAACTGCACATTCAAATTAATTTGGATTAAATTCAATGGAGTATTAATGAAAAGATTCCAAAATGTTATGTTTGAAAACTAATTTTATTGAGTGATTAGTTAAAGATACTTCATAGGGTGATTGATAAGCCAATTAAATATGAAATGACCCAAGTAACATGCAATTATATACTTATATTTTACTTCAATGGTGGTAGAAACCCCAATTTAGTTTTTAATTGGTTTATTACAACTTAGCATATTTTTTATTTAGTTTGTTTATTACTACTTCACAGATTTAGTTATTTAGTTAATTTATTACTAATTTGCTTTTTTAATTATTTTAACTACTTCTCTTTTTTAGTTATCCAGTTAGTTTATTTCTGATTTACATTAATAGTTAGTTAGTTTTTTATTATTTTTTTCAATTTTAGTTTACAGTTAGTTCATTATTGCTTTTCTTTTTTAGTTTATGATCAATTTCTGTTTTTCTTTTTTAAGTTAGTTAGTTATTTTAATACTGCTTTGCTTTTTTTAATTATTTAGTTAGTTGAGTACTATTTTTCTTTATTGTTAAATAGTTAGTTGATTTCTGCTTAGAATTTTTAGTTATTTGGTTACTTTGTTACTGATTTATTTTTTAGTTATTATTAGTAGAGGGGAATGGTGGAAAGAAGGGGATTGATTCATGGTGATAATGAGAGATGGGGATAGGTGATGGGTGGCTTAAGAAAGGTGAGAAAGTTGATGAGAAGTGCAAGAAGGTAAGGACCAATTTGATGAAGGTGAAAGGTGGAAAAAATTTCAAGGAATTTGAAACCAAAAGGGAGGGGAGACAATTGCAGTGAAGTAGAGAGGATGGGGGTGAGAATGATTTTCAGTGAAAAGATGAGGTGAAAGATGACAGGGATTGGTAAGACTCATAGTTTTGCAGGTTCTGTTTCTGTCTTATTGTGAGGATGAGGAGTGGGAGAGAGGAGCAGAAAATGGAATGAAAACTTATGATGAAGTGGGGTAACTTGTAAGAGGAGGAAGAACAGGTAGCAACAGCTGATTTGAAAATGGTAGAGGGTGGTTTGTGGTGGTGTGGCTCAGTTTTTGAGTAAAGGAAGGTGATGGGGTCTTTCATAAATGGAGTAAGGTAAGAAGTTTTGTAAGAGAAGGGGATATGAGCTGAAAAAAGTGTAGTGGGAGGTTACAGAGAGGTAAAATTGTGTAAATAAGATGATGTAGGGGAGAGGAGAAGAGAATATGATGAACTGGAGGAAAGAAACTTACCATAAATAAAAGCAAGGCAATGAATAGAAGGTGAAAAGAGGAAAATAGTAATTTAAAAAAAGAGAACTAGGCACACACAAAAAATAAGTTAATTTGGGGGAATACGTTATGATGATGAGATGATGTGACCCAAGAAGATGCTAACTTCAGAAAGGCAAAAATATAAGGTGGGCTCAAAAAGAAACATTTTATGTGTTGTCATGGAAATGTGGCCATTAATGGATAACGGTCACAGAACTGAACTTGATGTCTAGTTCACACTTATTTTCTCCTGGGATATATAATGAAAAATTCTTACTTATATCTTCTTTCTAAAAATATTTGTCAAGGGAGCCCAAAGTGCTGGTTGAAGTATTACCACATATTTAGGGTTGGTTCAATTTCATTGTAGTTGTGGCTTAACACTTTAGTTTTGAGCTTGAGTTAGAGGGTTCAGGAAGCTGATCAAAAGCAGCTTCCAAAGCATGATTAACATTTCATGAATTTTTAATATTTCTTGAAATTTGAGTTTGAGTAGGAGGATACTAGAAAATAAAGAAAAGAAATTTATTGAATTATTTATGAAAAAAATTAAAATTAAACAAACATTAACATATTAAAGCTATGTGGACTCAGAACTTCTCTGAAACAATCATTATGATTGATAGTTGGGATCATCTTCAGCTTGTCACATGTTATGGAATACTTGAAGTAAAAGTCAATCTTTTCATCAATAAATAACTACACAAATCCATATTCAAAGAACAGAATTAACATCTACATATAAACTTCCTTTTCTGTTTGTGTGTCTCAATTCAAAATCAATAGAAACCATGCTAACTAAACCTCAAATCTAGATAAGTCAATCATATGCTTATACTTTTCAATATTAAGCAGATGTGCAGTGTATTAGTGCTATAGTCAATTGTATATTCTAAATGTGGATTTATGTGTATTTGAGGGTAATTAAAGGGCTGTGAGTTAGAATCGGATTATGGTTAAAGGTTAAGTGATAGAGTAAGGAAAGTTTTTTTAAGAGCTCAATGTGAATAGGTGTTATCTAAACAATGGGGTGGATTTGGTTCTAAATTTCTTATAATTAAATTATAATATTGTTGTGCTAGTAGTTGAATTTATATAAAGCTATTATTATTTCCTACCTTTCTTAATAATTAATTTTATTCAACATTAAAATCCTGAATTATTATTTGATTTTTAAGTTCCAACACTTTGTTAGACTAACCTGAATATTTAGTCTCACATAATATTACATTACTATTCAGCTTGAACGTATCTCAAAGAAGAAGTAATTTCTCTTTGACATATCTTTGATACACTTCCTCAAAGTATACCTCTGCAATTCATAGTATTCCTCAATCATCTTTTCCAGACTCGCTTACTCAGGAACACTCTCAATCTTGTGTGTAGGCTGTCCAGTGACACAGCTGAACTGAGGTTAGAATATGCAGGGGATTGATTTCTTTGAAGTAGATGTGTGCCAGGAGGATTATTGGATGGTTGTAATCCAGACAGTATATCCTTAGTATTATCATGTAGAAACCTAGGGTTGAAATCAACTTGGGATCTAAAAATACTATTCACTTCTTCTTAGTAAGGACACAAAATATTCAGCTTTTCAGAAACACTTGTAATTCAAATCTCCAAATCATCATCATCAATACCAAAGCGGGTAGTACTGGCAGTGTGATAACATTTTTATATTTTGACTGATAACTTTTAAATCTCTCTTTCATTTTCTTAGGGTTGATAAAAATAATGATGAAAGATTAGTTGAATTAGTGGACAGAGGGAGGATGGACACAATAAGAGGTCGGAAAAAGACAGAGTGAAATCTACCTGATAAAAATAATAATTAAGGCTAATGGACTTAGTGGACAGATGGAGGATGGAAACAATAAGAGGTTGGATAAGGGCAGAGAGACTAGGGATAAAAATTAAGATAATTAAAGTGGAAAGTAATAATGATAAATAAGGGAGAAAGAAATGGATGCATTTCTGAGGAAGAGAACACATACAATCTACCTGATAAAAATAATAATAAAAGATTAGTGGACTTAGTGGAAAGAGGGAGGATGGACACAATAAGAGGCTGGACGAGGACAGAGAGACTAGGGACAAAAAAAAAGATTAGTAAAGTGGACAATAATAATATAATATTAGGGAGAAAGAAATGGATGCGGAAAGAGAAACAACACCACATCCATTTATAGAATTCTCATAATATTGATATGTATTTAGACTAGAGTAGAATTACAAACTAACATATAACATAGACATTAAGTATTATTTTAATAAGTAAAGATATTTAACACCCTCCCGTGCTAAATAAAGCAATAAATTAAGATTAAGTTATTTACAAATTCATAATTTTTAATAGGGGGAAGTGATTTAGTTAAGATATCAGCAAACATGTCATTGTTTGAAACATAATTTATATCTTATTCTTTATTATTAACAAGTTCATGTTAAAAACACACATGTGTATTGATATGCCTAGTTTGATGTTGATAGAGTGGATTGAGAGCAAGTTTGATGGAAACTTGACTGTCACCTATCAAATTGACTTCAGTCAATGAAATTGAGAAGTTGTTAAGGAGTTCTTTCATCCAAAGTAGGTCTTTGCCACATTCAGTCATTGAGTTATATTTGGATTCAGAAACAGATAATGAAGCAGATTGTTGGTTTCTAATACTCCAACTGAGTAATTCTAAGTAAAAATCTAAGGTTCCAGATGTAGATTTTGAGTCTTCTGACTTATTGTAATAAAATTTGGAATAGCCTTTAAGAACACGCAATTGAGAGTTAGAAGAATTACCCAAAGTAAGGCCATAATCTTTGGTTAGCAGAAGATATTTTAAGATGTGAAAAAAGGATGTTACTTGTTGATTGGTAGGCTCATTAAGATATTGAGCAAGAGCACTAGCTGAAAATTCTAGGTCGGTCCCAGTACAAATAACTAGATAGTTAAGTAGTCCTATAGCTCTTCTGTAACTGAAAAGGCTAGTTAGTTTAGTTGTCAAGAATTTTGTGAAATGAAGATTTGGGATGAGAGGAGTAGTAACAGTTAAAAAGATTCATTATTAGATTCTTTTAAGATTTTTTTGACGTATAATTATTGAGAAAGTGTGATTGTTCAATTTGATCTGTTTCTGTTGACCTTCATTCCAAGAACCCAAATGAGTTCTCCTTGATCATCCATGTTGAATACTTGAGATATTTAATTTTTGAAATTGTTGACTGCTTTACCTCCAATAGTAAGATCATAAACATGTATGAAAACATAACAGAGATTTACAAGATTATGATTGAGGAAAAAGAAAGGATTGGCTTTACTGGCCTTAAAACCAATTTCAATGAAGAATTTAGATAATTTATTGTACCAGCAATGTGGACTTGTTTTACTCAATATAAGGCTTTTTTGAAGTGACGACAATAATCTTTATTTTTTGGTGAATAGACATTTGGAAATTGTAGATAGAGATCCTTGTCCACTTCCCCATGTAGAAATGCTGATTCAATGTCCATTTTATTGATTTCCCAGTCCTTGTAAGTAGCGACACTGAGTAAGAATTGGAGTTTAATGATTCTACCAGTAGGGGCATAAGTTTCATTATACTCAATACCCTCAATCTGAGAAAAGCCTTGTACGCAGAGTCTTACTTTATATTTGACAATATTCCCATCAGAATTGGTCTTTTTCTTGAATTTCCAAGTAGTACCTAAAAGATGATTGTTAGCCAGAAGTGGAAACTCTTCCCATACCTTATGTTTGGATATACTCAAATTTGGGTGTTAATGGCTTTAAACCATTCATCGCTTTTGGATGAGCTTAGAGCTTTATAATAATTTTGAGGAGGATAAAATTGAGTGATGGCTAGTCATGTAATATTGGATATTCTTTTATTTTTCAATATGTTGGAGGTATCAATATCAGAGAAAAACACTTTACGTGGTCTATGGTGGTCTAAGATTTTTGTCAATGTAATTGTAGTTTTTGAATGCTAGAAGTTCAGGTGTTGAAGTTTCAGATAGTGGTGTATTAGATTCAGGTTCATTAGAAGTATTTTGATCACTGGATTTTTAAATGAAACTTATTTGGAAGCACTAGAAGGAATAAAGTTGTGACAGATGTCTTCTAAATCAGGAATCTGAAGAGTCTCTGCTGATTTTCCATTGGAGATTTTGTGTGAAAGGTTAAAAGTATTGAGAAATTTGATTTCATGAGTTATAATAATTTTATCTTCAGGAATGGAGTATATTTGATAAATAATATACCCATCACAACAGCCAAGAAATATTTCTTCTTCTCCACTCTCAAATTTTCCATTTTATTTTGATTTTTGTAAGTAATAAACAACATCTGAGCCAAAAGGGTGAAGATTAGTAGGTACTTTGGAATTTTTATACCAGAGAGCCCATGGATATTTATTCAATTCAAGTGACAAAGAAGGAAGAATATTAAGCAGATATGTAGCCATGTTAACAGCTTTGGCCCACCAGGTGGAACCAAGAACAAATTCAATCAATAAGCACTTGGCTTTCTCTACAACATAGTGGTTACCCCTTTCAACTATTGGTTTCTGCTGAGGAGAATAGGGAGCAGTGTGTATATGAAGAATACCTTTATTTTTAAGATGATCTTGCATGGAATAATTTGTAAATTCACCACCATTTTCATAGACAATATTCTTGATTTTTTGGTCAAGTTGATTTTTGACTAATACTTTGTATTACTTATACTGATGGAAATTTTCAGATTTGAGTTAAAAGAGTTAAACATGTTGATAATGTAAATTTCCATCCACAATTCAAAGAGAGTATAATTTACCACCCCTAGTTTCTGGAGTAATTTTTACACAAAGATCCATGTGAATAACATTGAGGAGTGATTCAGGTGTTGGTAAAGTTCCAGAATAAGGTAATATATGTGCTTTAGCTAATGCACATGCTTTATAAGTAAATTTAGAGAAATTCAAACATGGGAATATTTTCTCCATGGTTTGATTACTGAGTTTCCCATAGTTATGATGTAGAAACATTAACTTTTGTTTGTGATCATTAACTCACCACAAAAAATCTAGGGATGAACTGCTACCAATCCCCTCCCCTGAACTTTAGAGTGTCCCTTCATTATTCCAGGTTTATGAATTATTTATTAATTTAAGTAAATAAGAGTTATATTTACATTTATTCTCAGATTGTTCCAAAAAGTAACCTTAATTGATCTCAAGTTATTCATAAGTTGATCAACTATAACCATGATATTATTCTTCATTGAGCACGCATTGAGTGCATATTTATCCAACATAAGATTTTAAATATCCAATATGATTATCAATTTAGAGGATGAAAATTATTCCTTAAAATACCTAAGCATTTCCTTGCATCCAAAAGATAAACCATAAAATTATGAAAGTAAATTTAATTTACTATAATGATATCTTTTACTACACAATTGCAACACTAGATAAATATAGCAAATATTTCAATCACAAATATTAATAACTATAGGGATTTAAATAAATAATGCCATTCCTATTTTTAAATTTCAAAAAGAATATAGTCACTTCTCACTTCAAATCTATTAAATCTTTGTAAAACTAAATTTTGTGTAATTTTTTTTATTTTACCTGAAATATAAGACCTTCAGGATATTGAAAATAAAATCTTCAGTTACTCAATTAAAAGAAATGTTTATATTTAAATAAAAATAGAAATAGTTCTTAAAGTGTATGACTTGAAAGTTTGTTATGGAAATTAATATGCAAGTTTTCCTATTTAAATATTTAATGCTTATATAAATCACTTTCACAACTTTTGGTATGATTACAAGTGAAATAGTGACTGCATATAAAAGTGGAAACCAATATAATGACAAAAATATTTACAAACTTTATTTCAATTTAAAATTTATCTGTAAAAAATTTTGAAAGTAATATTTTATTCATCTTTTTAAGGATCTCTTCCTCTTCCTCTACCCATCTATTTTTTGATAGGGGGTATCAAACTTGAACAAATATTCCTGGAAGATTTCATTTGAAAACCACCTCATAAAAATACCATGAAATATGGCTGATTTGGTACCCAAAATTTCAAACATGAGGTCAAATACATCCTACTTTAGTGCAAATTTTCAAACCACAGCTCAGCCCGCCAGTATAAAGATCCTGCCAATTAACCACACATCACAACTTTCCCCTCCCACTTTTTTGATACAAATTTTTACACACCATGCCCCAGAAAGTTTTGCACTTTTCATTCCTTTCTTTATCAAAAATTCTTGAACAAGTTTCTATCCTCAAAACTCAGTCATCATGCTAATCACACTACAAAATTTTCAACACAATCCTTTTAAATCCTTTTTTCATGCTCTCAAAATGATAAAGTTTCATGTACTTTCCACTTATGTTTTTTATTTAATTTTTCCACATTGACTTTGATTTTGAATTTTCACTGAAAGCATATTTTTTCCTTTAATTATTTATTTTGGTTCATCATATCAACATGAAGTTGCATATTTTCAAAAATTGCATAATTTTTCATTATTTCTGTTTTCCAATTATCCCTGATATCCTTTCATTCATCTTCTCTTACTTCCTTAACTATTTTTCTATTTCTTTTATCCATCACTTCCTGAACTTCTATCTGGTCTTTTTACATCTTTGATGGCATCTCATCAAGTAAGTCATTCTCCAACCATCTTTTTTTCAATTTTTGTTTCTTTTTCTACTGTTACTTAACAGAAATGCACTTGTGGAAACCCCTCATAGGGATCCTTTTTTGTATCTTCTGGTATAAGCTCTTTAAATGGACTTACAATTAGATAGACTTTTTCATTATTGTCCTTTGACCTAAAGATCTGATCAATATGCACAAACTAACTATCTTCTCTAAAGTAGAATTCAATTGTGGAATTCCCAGGAATCATATCATGATTTTTATAACTCTTTCCATAGACCAATATGATTGCTAAATTTTCAACTACCCAGTCTCATACCTTCTCTGATGGCAAAAAAGCCTGTTTAGATGTCTCTTTACTCAAGAGTGACCTTACCCATTTTGTAAATAATGCCTCAGTTAAATTTATATTTCTTTTTTTTATATCATGTTCAATTTTTTTAATATTAGATCCATACTGAGAATCATCTTCAGCTACACTTAGTTCCAATACCCTAGACTTCCAATTCGAGTGCTTGAGCATGGTCTGTGGTATTTCTTCTATGTTCAATAAAAATAAATTAGCTAATTTGTATTTTAATCATTTAATTACCAAACTAAATACCTGGATGATTATTGCTTGGAATTTCCAATAATATACCATTAACTTTTTCAGCAGCCTAAGTAGCCATACATACAGGTGGACCAAAATGTTTAATCATTTCTGAAAAAAAAAATGTTGAGTGAAATACAGATTTGGGTTAAAGCTGATATTTTTCCAACCTTCTTCCAAGAAGTTAAGACACTCTAATTGAAGTTATTTTAATTCATCAACTTCATTGGTGGATAAATTTTTAAAAGTCAAAAAGTTGCTAATTGAACATAAAGTGGTGAGTAATTTGAGAAGATAATATTCTCTAGGTTTGTGGTCTGACATCACTGATGTCTCAGCTTAATTTAATTTTTCTACCCAAAGGGGGATAAGTTAAAAAGGAAATTAAACAGTATAAAGTATATTCCACTCTGCAGCTTTGGAGGAACCTGACTTTTTAGATCCTACTTGTTTTGGAAGTTGTTAAATCCAGGAGGGTTTTTTTGTTTGCTCAATCACATTCCACACTGCCCCTAGCTCAGTGGCTGACAATTGTGGATTTATAGTTCTCTCTTTTTCTTTTCCCTTCTTTTTATCTTCCTTACTTCTTATAGTCTCATATGATGAATTAGATCTTTCAATTTCAGATATGCTAATACTGGTTTTCCTTAAGTTATAGGTCAAATTTCCACTTCTACTTCCAGAAGCATGCTCTGAGACAAACTCTAAGGTTTGAAAGTGATGTTCAGAACTTGATGACTTTTTCCTGATGTTTGATCCTTCTTATTCAGCTCCTCCACTATCCATTTTAAGATATTTTTGTGACAGTCTTGTTGTACTTCTATATTTTAGTCATTTATGCCATCCCACTGGCTCAATATTATCAACATCACTGCTGATAAATCTGCTTCTAAGTTTTTTATATTGCTTATTTAGAAATATATCAGAACGTGAATCATCATTGTCTCTTCTTACATGCCAATTTTTTTCTTTTGTCAGCTTTTTTCTAGTTCTATTGCAGCATTTTGTATTAGATAAAGATTTAGACTGTGACCTTTAAAATTTCCAAGCATATGTGAATGAATCAAGTCAGTTGAGAAATATTCCATAGGTTGCCAATATAAAATGTTATTTAGCTTGCTACATCCAACCTCATGACTCCTAACAAGATACCCACTCCCAATGTGACCAACACTTTTTCCACTTCTCTACCCAGTGCATATGATCCTCATGAGTATGTAAGGAAAAAATTTCAACTTTATTCTCACCATTTTGTCTTTTGAAATATGAAAGACAGAGCAGAACTTAGTGGCTTGGTGACTTGAAAAACCAGAAATTTTTTATATTGCAGGAATGTCTCCTATTAAAGAGAATAATGCAGCCCTTATTTTTTGGCCTCGTGGATAGTGAGGTGTTTTTTCAATAAATATTCCATCCCATAGAGTCTTTAGTTCATCTAAAAGAGGCTTCAGAATATGATTTATTTTTTCACTCATTAGCTCAGTTAGACCAGGAATAATAGCATAAAAAATATTTTTTTGGTTTGGTATTGATCTTCTGGAGGCAAGTGCATACACACCAACAAGATATTACCCATAGATTTCTGATGACTTCCAATACAATTTCCACCCAGCCTAAACCAGTCAAAATATAAACTAAAAATTTAATTAAATCTATTTTTTTTATACCCATCAACACTTCTATTTTGATTCATAGAAATATCTGGAAAATTTTTCCATAAAAACCATCATATACATCTTTCATCACATTCCTTTTCATGTTTTCTAGAAAATCATTTTTCTTCTAAATCAGCATCTCAAATTTGATTAGTTGAAGCTTTCCTGAAACCCATTCAACCAAACTGTTGTGATGAAATGTTTTACAAGGATTGTAGATTGCTTCTTCTTCTTTGTACTTAGCCAAATACAAACTTTCATCACAATTGACAGTTTTTTCTCTCTGTTCTAAATCTTTCAAATAGTAGTTTGAGGATGAATAAAAAGTTTGAGTGCAAGATAAGATTGATCATTGGTGTTTTGTGTTATACTCAAAGAGCAAAGCACTTATCACATAATTTCTTGGTGAAAAAAAATGTATTGAGTTGCAATTGATTAAAAACTGTCTCTATAGAAAGGGGAATCAGGCTTATAATTCTACTAGTATCTAGTTTCCCTACATCACTAAGAAGTTTTAGTTTGTTAATTTTGTCACTCAAATATTGAACACATCCTTCTTTTATTAAATGATGGATAAGAGAATTTTTCGCTGCTTGCCAAATTATCTTTTGGCTATACAGCTCTTCAAAATTCAATTGATTTGACTGCGGTAGAAAGACAATTGTATCTGAAACAGGCTTCCCCTAAGAAAAGAAAAAATATAAAGATTAATTGAAACATAATTAATCTTTATTTACCAAATGTTTATGTCTTACAAGATCTTGGATGTTGGATCCTAATTTATGTGAAGCGCTGGATGTACTAACCATCTGTGATTTGCATTTTCCTTCCTCTTCATGTTTGGAGTATGAATGAGATGTTTTAAAAGCTACACCAACTTCAAAGATTCCCAATGAGGTCTGATGCTTTCTAGATGAACATCCAAGCTCTTCAAATTTACCAATGCAAAAAAATGGTGGCATTTTATGACTTCTGGATAAAAGAAATATGTTACTGGATGGTTGTTATTGAACAAACTATTAATTTATTGTGAAACCCTTGCTAAAATAAGCTAATTTTTGCGTCTCAAGAAGTTTATCGACAAGTTGGTTACCATGGATTTTCTTAATTCTTTGTTTCATGCATATCAACCATGCATTAAGTAGGTATTCATACTCTGCATCAGCAAAATGTTTCAGACTTGCTACATTTTACAATTTTGCATACATGTTTGTCAAGCAGTTTTTTTTTAAAAAGCATAATACTATAAGAGAATACAAATTTATTGCATTTTTAAATATTGGAGAAACTATGATATAACTTAAATTAAAATAATACCATTTAATTTATAATAATAAATTTATTTATGTGTTGCAATTTTTTTTTCTAAAATCACCTGCATTAATAAAATTGTTCCAATTAACAGAAAGGTTTTCACTAATAATCACTATAAGATATAAAAAAATTTATAATATTTATTTTTCACAATATAAAATTACAGTCTGAAAAATAAATATTTTTTCAACAAAATATATAATTTTAAATTTTTAAATCTAAGAGGTCATCAAAGTAAAGCTTCCAGAATCCACAAAAGAGAGTTTTTACATTAAGTTTCTTATTCCAAAATCTGAAAAATTAGTATGGTTTCCAAGTAATCTTTGTTGATAAACATTAAACCTACTAATAATTTGTTAATATAAATTTTTAAAATAAGTTTTTCAATAAAATCAACAAGTTCAAATTATTTCATTATTTGCATTAAAATATTATCAAAATAACTTGAAAATCAAAATAATTCTGCATTATATTTTCACCCATTTATCATGCAATAATTTTCTATTACAGCTGAGTTATTTTCTTTTGAAATAATTGGGAAGATACATAGATATCCACATTTTATAGAGAAAGATATTTATGAGAAAGCTCATCATTCTTTCCACTCAACTCTTCATTATTAATTCCTTTCAAAATAAAAAGTTTATTATAGTAGTGTTTTTGTTGCCATATCCTTTCAAAATTTTATATTTCCCTTCATTTTTCTTTTCATGATGTATATGGTGAGCTCTAGTTGCTCTTATTTTCTTCCATGAAAAATACCTACTACTACCTGTGTGCTTAATAAAAGATTCAATGAGATACTCTCTCAATCCGGTTCTCATTTTTGAAGGTCTATTTACAATTTCTGTTGTGTTCTTTAAAATATTTCACCTCAGTCTAATGAATGGAGGCTGAACCCAACCAAAGAACGACTACACAGGCTTTCATTTTTCAATATAAGCTCTCTCAACATTGATATTATGAGAATCTTTTCAAAAATGACAAATATTGCTCAGACACCAAAATTGATGATGAAGGTTCTTTTAATCAGATTTTATTACCATGGAGATCTGAAGAATTATCAAGACTTGCACAAAAACTCAACCATAAACACATTCAAATCTGTAAAAATTCCCCTTATTCAGGAGAAGTACTTAAGAACTTGGCATTATATGATAGATTGAATTTGGTATCCTCAATTGAGACTCACTTTAATTTTTTTCCAGTCTCCAGAGGCTTCCCAAGTGACTGCTATTCTTTATTATATCTTGCTTCTCTTAATCCTCAAAAATTAAGACTTCTTAATTTTCAAGCCCCAATAAAAATTTCCTACATACTTGAAAAAATTTCAAATTCTAATATGAGTTATTGATGAATTCCCTAATAAATAATCTAATAGACTTGCATTCCTCATTTCCAATGTTTGGGACACTTAGCCTTAAAAAATTAGAACAGATAAAATTTCTTAGCTATGACACAACTGTATTTAATGAAAATTTCACCTACATTGATAGCTCAATCTTTTTTCTTTGTAACTTATAAGTTCTGAATTCAATACTTCTGCTTAAAAAATATATGAGTAAATGAAATTCGTTTTGTTGACCCATTCTATACAGACAATCAACTGCTTGCTTTTCAACTGCTGGATTCCAATTAGGCTCCTTTTTCAATATATTAAACAAGTTCTCTTTCCAACCTTTTTTATTTCAATATAAGACTCTTTGAATTACCCTTATATATACATTTTGTGCACATCTCAAGTCTATTCCAACTCCTGAAGCCTTGATTGTACCAAGAAAAACTTAAATCTTTCATCATTTTGGAATTTGTCCAGATTTTCATCCCTTTTTTTCATGCTCAACTTTCATGCAAGCTCTGTGTATCTAATTCCATGGTCATCTAAAGCCTTTTTTATATTTTTTCAATGGATAGAATATTGAAATGTTGATTAAGCTAAAAATAACTTATTGAGACAATTAATAGAATTACTTATATTTCCAAAAAGTCTGCATATTCTGAAAATATAACAGATTTGGGACAAATTATCATCCTTTATCCCTTTAAGAAATTTTCTAAATGACTGATTAGATGTATAATCTTTGCTGAATATTTCAACATGAAAGGAAATGTTGGAGGTTGATCTGGGTTTTTTTAGACAGGGTGGTTACAAAGTTTCCACAAAATTGACAGCTCTCCGAGAAACTCGGCTGAGTCCCAAGGGAGGTTGGTGTTTTGAGAAGGCCCATAGTACTCAGAAAAACTTTCTTGAAGCTTGGTATTTTATGAGTGCCAAGGATCTGATAATTCTATACATATTCCTTGCTCAATTTTTTGAGGAAGTGATAAGATTGCTTCTTTAGTCCTCCGCAGGCATATGACATTCATGAAAGTATGAATTGATTTTATTTAGCTAGATATTCCTCTGTTTAAGCCATTCATAAGAATATTAATCCACAACCATTTTTCTTGTCATCTTTCAATTATAAGGAATGATATAAGGCTTTTCAGATCAGTGGTCTAGCTCTTAAGTGGTGTCCCTTCCAAGCATAGTCAATACTCAGCCTCCGGGTCTGATATATTCTGATTCTTCTTCAACTTGGGATTCTTGATTAAACTTTTAAATTATATTAAAAATTTCATTAGCTTTTATATTATTATGTTTAAAAACTTTAATAATTCAAATGAATGCTTACAGAGCCTCATCTAAAACTATTATGTACCAAATGAGTTCATGAGTTACCAGAAGAATAGGTTGTGGAGATTTCTTTGAAGAAGTTGGACTTGCTGTTTCATAGGTATTCAAAACAACTAGTTGGTTCTGAAGCTCCTAAAAATCAATTTTCTTTGAATCCTTCACATAAAGAACCTTGAAAGGTAGTTAATTATCTTCAAAGTGAGCTCTTATTTCATTGACCCAGTTTGATAGTGTTGCAAGGGGAAATGATGAGAGTTTCTAATTTCCTAACTTTCTCTTCTCCACCACCTAAGAGTTGGAATCATCTGGCTTCACTTTGAGTTTCAGTAACTAGGCCAAGAGTTGAGAGGGTCTTTCCCAAGCCCATATCATTAGCTGGAATTGAACCGATTCCTGCAGAGGATAACTCTTCTTCAGGAAATTTTTCATGATATTTATTAGAACCTAATCTAATACAGCTGTTGTCTGCATACCTCCACATGTTTTCCAACTTTTCTGATAAGTTATTTTCATTTTCTATTATAAAATTGATAACTTGAATCTGATGCGTTTTCAGAGTTGTTTTGATACCACATATAGATAGATTTTCCATTTGATTATCCCTTTTCCAAGAAATTTCAGAAGTTTTGTTAATACAAGAATGAGGTATATTGAAGAAGATGGTTGGATTGTAGTGTGTAATCAGTGTCAAATCAATTTGTGTGTTTCTTAATATTTCTTTAGCCTGAATAATAAAATCTGTCAAACAAAAAAGGAGGCCACAAATTCTATAGTGCCTGTTTAAAAGTAGAACCAAGTAAGAGAGAAATTAATAAGGTATTTGGGGATTTAAAGACCTTTCCTTAATTAAATTTTAGATCTAGATCTAATTTCTCCTAGTTGTCCAATTTGGCAGCTCTGTTCGTTAGAAAGATCACCAATATTTGTTGCTTCTCCTTCTTTGAATAATCCAAAACATGAAATAAAGATCTTTCTTGTTGCATAATAACTGGAGTGGAGACTTCATCAAATACTGATCTTTCCTTTGGAAAAATATGTTTAAAATCTAAATAATATTGTCCAATGCATCTTAAATTTTAAATTTTAATTTAATGAATTTTAGGGTGATGGCGGTGGTTTAAAGAAAGAGAGGATGAGAGCAAATTTTTGAAAGAGAATAAAGTAGAGAATATATATAATATTGGATGACTATTCAAAATTAAATTTTTCATGTATTTTAATAATTAATGTTGACTCAAAATTTAATAATAACTAAATACAGATAGATATGTGAAGGAAGTGCATTATTTTAGAGCCTTATTTTTGTGCCAATATTGAAATTATTTTCTTCAATAGCATCAATGGAAAGAAAAATCATTACTATTTTTTCCCCTTATAAAATATATATATATATTTCTTTATACATTAAATTTCCTGAACATTGTCTTATATTTTTTTATTCTAAGGAACAATAAGAAATTTCTATTAATAAGGGCTCAATATCAACTTTTGTCTGGAAAATTTAAAATTATGTTCTAATATTTTTACAGAGTTATATTTTTATTAATAAAATTCTTAAAAAGGACTTAAATACTATTCTTTTTTATATATTTGCAGAAATAAAAATGATTATTTAAATAATATTCCAGACCTAGTATACTATGTGTAATTTAAGATATTTCTACTAATATAAAACCTGACCTCCCAAAATTGAATTGATCTAGATGTAAAATTTAATATTATGGTATGTTAAGTGCTGTGGCTCAACCATTTCTCAAATTTGGTCCAACTAATGCTCAACTTGAATATGAAGCTCTGCTCAAGAAGTGATATATTGAGGCTCAATTTAGGGCCAACTTTTTTTTCAAACTTTTTTCATCTAATTTAAAAAAAAGGTTTATTAAGCTTTCACAACATTTCCTCAATTTTTTCCCACCCTCTTCCTGAAGGTTTCAAAGAGAGGGAGCTTCTAGCACTTCACCCCCTGATTTCCCCTGGTGACTGGAGTTGATAGATTATAAATAAGATTTATTGATATGGGAAAAATTAAGATCCGTCTATTTGAATTACAATTAATATACAAGGAGTCATTTAGTTTTTTTTTGAATTTTCTAGATTCATTAATAAGACTCCATTCATCTGATAGAATATAAATGGCTGAGATAAGTTTAGAATTACCTGAGGAAATATAAAGAGAGTCTTCAATAAAAAAATTATGACTTGCAGAGAGAAATGAAACTGCCTTGTCCAAGGGCAATAATTTCATCTTCATTGGCCATAGATTATGTGATGGTAGAGGATTTATAAGATTTTTAATATTAAAAATTGTTAAAAATAGTAAACAAAGTGCCACTGTCCAGAATGGCATGGCCGTTAGGTAATTGAATATAACTGATAAAACTTTATGGGTGGTGTCCTTGTCTTTATTTTCCCTATCTTTTTTTCTTTTTAAGAATTTGTCTCATTTTTCTGGATTTAACTGGAACCAAAAGATTCAGAATTAGGAGCTAGAGGATTATGTTCTCCTTTTTAGCAAACATAAATGCTTATAGAATGTGCAATGTATGTGTTTCAATGACATGGAATCAAAAAAAAAGTTAAATAGGGAAAAGGTGGAGAATGATCATGCCAAGGAGGGATGAAGAGAAGGATGGTGGAGCCAAAAAAAGAAAGAAAAGATGGAGAGAATAAAAAAGGTTAATTTTACCTTTAAAATCAAAAAATATACACTTATTAAAAAATTTAAATACAAAAAACAAAAAAAACAAAAAAAAATTTAATTATCAAATATATAAGTAATAATGAAGAAATAACTTACCTGGAGGGATGAGTTGAGAAAAAATATTAATTCAAATTATTTGAAGGATGAAAGAGGAGAGGAGGAAGTGGATATGAGTGATGAAAGAAAAAAATAATGACTGAAAATTTATGCAATTGCCAAAATTATGTGATTTCATGTTGAGTTGATTAAGAAAAAAAATGAGACTTGAAAAAATGAGACTTGAAAAAAAGAGACTATAACAGAAAATTCAAAATTAAAGTCAATATGAAAATAAGAATATCTATTCTCAGGTAAAATTCCTGAGAAGTCCTGAAAAACTATCTAAAACTGGGTACAGATTGGTTAAGGGGTGTTTTGATAGTGTACTTGGGGGTATAAGGTACTTGAGCCTTTCATGGAAGAAGGTAACCTTTCTGGTAAACTTCCCAGGACACTTTTGATAAAAAAAGAAAATCTTCTTCAATATCAGAATAAGAATCACAATCAGAGTCCAAGAGGAGATCAAGTGCTGTGAAAGTTATTTCTTGATGTAGCTTATCATCATTTGAGAGCAAGGAAGGTATCATTACTATATGATATAAAAATTTAAATTATGTACAATGTTTTGAGTTATAAAGTGTAATGCTGTGAAGTGCTGTGTATGAATGAGATGATGCTGAAAATCATTGAAATGATATGTTATGGTGAAATAAGCACTTTTGGTTGAGAAAATTCAGATTTGAGTGAAATAAGTGACTTATTTTATTTTGAAATCCACCAGTGTCGGGGGTAGTGTGTTTTGGAAATCCACACTTAAATAAGTATAGATTTGACAGAACTGACACCTGCTATTGAGTAATTCTTAAGTTGTACTGTAAAAATGAAGTAAGTATTTTGTATTTACACTGAACACCTGGCTGGAAATTTTAGTGTCTGTATATGGGGAGATTTTTCAATGCAATTAATTCCAGCTTAAGAGAAGGTAATTTACCATTTACATCATAGCTTCCTCCTCTAATTTTTGAAAGCCAATTTTCAAAACAACAGAATGATCCTGATGAATGACAACACTCAATTTAATAAATCCCATGAAATAGTTGAAGTAAAGAGGATTTAGTGGTTAGCTCAATCTCCTAATGTGAGCCCAATCAAAAACCTGCAGAATATTATGAAAAACAATGTTCAACAAATATGCAAGCCAAAAAATAAAAAAGGGATGTATCAAGCCTTTATTTTTTTTCTGTAGAAATATTATCAATTCTCATTTCATCTATGTCTCAAAGTACGCAAGCCATTATTCCAGATATTTAATCACATGAACCTGAAATTTTCAAAAATAAACAGAAGATGAGCTCACCAGGAAAAAAAAATCTGGCACCTGCTAGCAAGTTCCACTATTACACATTTTTGTTTTGCCATTGGGCAAAGCAATTGCGCAAAAGTTATGAAATAATGCCATGATCTTTCCCAAATTTGCTCCTCTTATTCTTGTATATACCTTATATTAGCCCTTTTTCTTTCATGCCCTTTTTTGAGCGATATTGTATGAATTTAAAAAAAAAGCAGTTGTGAAACAATTAATTTTTGAACTTGATATTTGCTCAAGACTTTTAAGGTCTCAAAACAATTGTTACATAACTGGTGCATAATTGTTGCGCCCCAAGACGCAACAAACATTTTTTGCAGTGTTCCTATCTCTGACTGACACAACAATAAATGTCCGTTTTGTCTTGGGGCAAAACAACAGCGCAACAATTACGCAAAAGTTAAGTAACAATTATTTTTGGCACTTAAAGGCCTTAAATGGGTCTTAATTTCAAAAAAAAATTATTTTATAACTGTTGCACAACTGTTGTGTAATTGTTGCGCCCCATGGGGAAACAAACATGTGCTGTAGTGTGAACTATAATAGTTCAATTGGGGAGAGGCACCTGCTAGCTGGTGCCAACATTTTTTTCTGGTGGCTTGAATACCAGAATCTCTTAGCAAAATGCATCAAGAAAACTCTTTATCAAGGGGAATTTTTTTGTTTTAGGTTTATCCATTAATCAGTAGTTAATTTATTGCAATGTAATCAAGAGAGCCTGAAATCAAGTTTGGTACCTTTTTTCTCACAATTTACTTCGGAACCAAGGATAACACTTTTTGAAGGTTATATTCATCTTTCTAAAACAACAACTTATACTATGCTGAAATGTCTCATATGTTACCATTTTTTACCTCACGCAATCAAACATTCCCTTCTACCACAATTTCAGGGAATTATATTCCCACAATGTAAGTCTTGAAAAATAATTTAATGTTTTTCCTCCACTGAATCAATTGACATATCAGAAAATTAAGTCCGATCTATCAATTCTACAATAAAGTCTAAGTAAAGGTTGGATTATGCCAATGATAGGAGAAGGTAAGATAATAACCGATTAATTCCTTTCAAAATTAAATGAATGGTTGTATATTGATTCATGCCTATAAGCACTTGACAAAAAAATTCAACAATAATTGAGTGGAGAAATTTAGTTTCAATTGTGCATCAGCTTAACAATCTCCATCATGTTATTAGATTAAAAATGGCTCCGTTCATTAATTACTAAGCATTATTTAGTATTCTATGTATCTATATTTTCTTTTGTTTGATTCCGTACCTGATTCATATATTGTATGTTGCCCTATTCACTATAAAAGGGAGAGACATTTGTTACTTTTTAACCATCTTTTTTCTCTCTTTTACTCTTTTCTGTCGATTCAGACAGTTGACTTCTTTTACTTACTTTTTACCTATTCTTTCCTTTATTTACTCATTAACAGTTGTGGCGGCATATCTTTTATAACTTTTGATTGATCTAACTCTTGACTTATATTCATTTGACTCAGGTAGTTTTTCATATATTTGTGGCGGCATATCTTTTATAACTTTTGATTGATGTAACTTTCGACTTATATTCATTTGACTCAGGCAATCTATAATCTAGCGTAAAAGGTTATGGGCCCAGCGCTCTACTAATCTTCTAGACTCAAAGTGGCATCATCCCCTACAAATTCAGAATCTGATCAGTCTGAATCATCAGCTGACACAGTCTCTCGACTTCTCATCTCTACTGCCCCATCCACTCCTGTAATTTGGAACAACATGGAGTCGAATTCATATTCAGAGATCAAAGGAGTCAAAATCTTAAATAACAAGAATTTTACAACATGGAAAAACAAAATGTTCTATGCCTTAGGAATTTGAAACCTTGATAAATTCTTTATCAAATCTCTTATCACACCCACTGAACCTACTGCCCTCAAAAACTTTAATTTTTGAAAAAAACAAACTGCCATGATATTAAGAATGTTTTTAGATTCCGAAAATCACACCCGTTTTGTCCATGACAAACACATCTTTGACCCTGCTGAACTGTGGGAACAAATCAGTGAACACTATGCTTTGACATCTGCTGAAAACTGTGCTAGTTTTATAGCGGACCTCTTCAACATTAATTTTGACAATTCAGATATCTCTGTGGCCATCAGGGATTTTCAGTCAACTCTCAAACTATTGAATGACGTATCTCCTTCATTATTTACCGGTGATGTACTCTCTACAATCATTTCCTTCTACATACTTCACCTACTTCCAGAATCCTATCGGAATGTCTCTCATCTCATTTTCACAAATATAAAGGTCACTAAGAAAATGCCTTCCATCAAAGAAGTCTTATCTTAACTCAAAAAAGACTACCGACAACAAAAATCTGAACCCTCCAAATCTAGTGTAGCCTTCAATGTTAAAGTAAAGCCATTTTGCTCAAATGGAAAGCATAACCCACTTTCTCCTCACACCGAGGCATCATGCTTTCAAATGCATCCTGAAAAAAGGGAAGAGTTTTACAAGAGGAAAAGGGAACGTGAACAACAAGAAGGAAAAGCTTTTGCCGTTCTCTCTCCTATCAACCACACTGCTATTCTTGACAGTGGTGCTTCCTACACCCTTTTTAATGACAGTAGATTCTTCTCATCACTCCAACCCTCCTCAAAATCTTTGATTACAGCTAATGGTCAGGTCATCCTTGCTCAGGGTTCAGGAACTGTCAATCTTCTACTCAATCAACAACATTTTCCCATCACTGATGCCTTATTTGTCCCTGAAGTTCAAACAAATCTTATTTGGGCTGCATTGTTTCTTTGTCAAAATTTCTCCATTAAGGGTTGTGGCAACAGTGCCAAAATTTTTGACAACAACAACAAGTTTTTCATTGAATGCTCCCTTACCGATAATTTTCTATCAATTCCTCTCACCTTCTCTGGGAATGCCAACTCAATTATTTTGACAAAATCTCTACTCAAACTACATAACACTTGCGGTCATCCAAACCATGCAACTGCTAAACTTATGTATCCCAGCCACAATTTCTCAAATCTAGAATGTATTCCTTGTCTCACCTCAAAGTCTCATCAATTATTATTTTCAGGAAAATTTCAAAATGCTGATTTAGTTCTTGGTGTAATCCACATGGACCTATGTGGACCAATAACACCCATCTCTCGAGGAGGCAGAAAATACTTCCTGCAAATAGTTGATGGTTTTTCCAGGTATTGTTTCATATACTTTCTTTCTTTAAAATCCGAAACTTTCAATCTCTTCAAGTCTTTCATTAACTTGGCTGAAAACGAAACCGAGAAGAAAGTAAAAATTGTGGTAACTGACAATGAGGGTGAATTTATTAACAGTTATTTTGACAACTTATTCAATGGAAAGGGGGTAGAATTGTTGACAACTACTCCATACACACCTCAGCGAAATCCATTTGCTGAAAGGGGTAGCAGGACATTTGTCAAAAAAGCACGAGAACTTTTATTTACCTGCGGTCTTGATGGTTAATGGTGGGGTGAAGCCATAAACACTGCCAACTATTTACTAAATTGCACGCCTTTGTCTTCCATTAACAACAAAACCCCTTTGGAGTTGTGGGACCCAAAAGTCAAAATTACCTATGGTAAGCTTCATCCATTTGGTTGTGATGTTGTTTACAACATACCTAAGCAAAGGCAAACATCAAAATTTAATCCAGTTGGTGAACGTGGCATTTTTATAGGGTATGCTGATGGACACCACAATTATAAAATTTACTCACCTAGACTGGTTCGATTCATTGTCACCCATGATGTCAGGTTCTTGGATGAATCATTCTCTATGGCAAATAATCTAACCACTTCAAAAGCAACCATTGTTCCATTTCCGGAATTTCCTTTAATCCCAGATGTGATTACCAGCCAGCCATCTCCTAACCCAGTCCTTCCAGAAGAAGTTTCTTCCTCAATATCAAACCTCAACACTATTGACACTTCTATTCCTCCTTCTGGAAAAACTTACACCTGGATTAATAAAGATACACCTGCACCAAGAAACATCAGTGGTGATGTAAATCCCAAAAACATCCTAACTCACTCTAGAAGGAACAAGAATTTGTGAAATTTGGTAGTTCAAGAAGATGATGTACCGCAAGGCTTTTCTCAAGGAATGGAAAGTGATGACTCGTCACAATGGATAAATGCCATACAGTCAGAACTTACAAGCATCGACATCATAAAGTCTGGAAAATTGTGCCTATTCCAAAAGGGAGAAATCTGCTAGGAACTGTGTGGGTATTCAAAAAGAAACTCAACAGTGACGGAAATCTCTCACAAAATAAGGCAAGGCTCTGCGTGCAAGGATATGCTCAAACTGAAGGAATCGACTATAATGACACGTTTGCGCCCACTGGTCACCTTGCCTCACTTTGTACTCTCTTAAGTCTTTTGGCATGTAATAATTTTGAGGTTCATCAAATGGATTTTAAAACAGCTTTCCTATATGGGGTTCCGGAAGAAGATGTCTATATTCGCTTTCCTGAGGGCTTTGTTGGCCCAAAATTTCCCGACTCATGCTTAAAACTTGAAAAATCACTTTATGACCTGAAGCAAAGTCCTAGGTGTTGGTACAAGAAACTCAAAGACTTCTTCATTTCCATTGATTTCTATCCAAATCGTGCTGACCCTTGCTTATTCTCCAACAAATCCACTGATAATCCATGTCATATCTTTTGCCATGTTGATGACTTAGTCATCTGTGGAAAGAATATCAACTCTGTCAAGCAGGCTCTCAAAGACCAATTTGAAATGAACGACCAAGGAGAAATCTCCTGGATTTTGGGGATGAAAATCTCACGTAATCAAGAAAAGAAGGAGTTTTACCTATCTCAACCTCTGTATATCAACAATATGTTAAAAGAATATAACATGCTCGATTGTCGACCAGCCTCTACACCTTTAGTTCCCAATGCTAAATTAATTTCGAAATCACCTAATGACCCAACCCCAGAATTTAATTATAGACGGGCAATTGGTCTTCTCAATTACTTAGTCTCTTGTACTAGACCTGACTTGGCCTATGCCGCAAGTACTCTATCTCAATTCCTTAACTCACCCTCAAATGATCATATTCATCATTTTAAAAATGTCCTACGATATCTTCGTAAAACAATCAATTATGGTCTTACCCTAGGTAAATCTGAACAACAATCTAACATCTGTGGCTATGCAGATGCGGATTGGGGTTCTTCTTTAGGATGTAAGTCAACCTCTGGTTCTTTGATGATAAGCAACGGTCTGCTAGGCTGGCGTTCAAGTAAGCAACAAGTAGTTGCTTTATCCACAAATGAAGCTGAATACCGTGCAATGTCAGAAGTTGGCCAAGATGCCGCGTGGGTCACCCAGTTATTTACTGACTTAAATGTTCCTCATCAACCTCCCATCATCTTCAACGATAATCAAGGAGCAATTGCCCTCGTTAAAAATCCATTGTATCAACACAGAACTAGACACATCAGCATGCGACTGCATTGGCTAAGGGAACTTATAGACTCAAATAAAATCAGTGTAAACTATATTTCAACCTCAGATAAGGTAGCAGATCTTTTGAAAAAATCTCTTTCATGTCAAAAGCATGAGGATTTTTGTAAAATTATTGGTTTAACTGACTTGCAGCATTGAGCATGTGGGGGTATTAGATTAAAAATGGTTCTGTTCATTAATTACTAAGCATTATTTAGTATTCTATGTACCTTTATTTTCTTTTGTTTGATTCCGTACCTGATTCATATATTGTATGTTGCCCTATTCACTATAAAAGGGAGAGACATTTGTTACTTTTTAACCATCTTGTTTCTCTCTTTTACTCTTTTCTGTCGATTCAGACAGTTGACTTCTTTTACTTACTTTTTACCTATTCTTTCCTTTATTTACTCATTAACAGTTGTGGCGGCATATCTTTTATAACTTTTGATTGATCTAACTCTTGACTTATATTCATTTGACTCAGGTAGTTTTTCATATATTTGTGGCGGCATATCTTTTATAACTTTTGATTGATGTAACTTTCGACTTATATTCATTTGACTCAGGCAATCTATAATCTAGCGTAAAACATGTTATCCACAATACCTGTGCATCCAGCTTATCATAATATCCCTTTTTCATGCTAAATTTTTTCAGATGGATTTAAATGAATAAACAATTAAAGATCGTGAAAAAGTATAACATAAATTCAAATCAAAAAATTGAAGGTGTCAGATATACGGTATGATGAAGTTTACTAATCTAGAATTTTCAATAACAAGAAGAAACTACAGCTTTTTTCTAATCTAACTGTGAGTTAACAAAATTTATTCATTTATTCATTCTTCTTCCAACCGGAAGGATTCTTTCCCTGGCTCGGAGATAGATGAGGGTGATGGTAAGAATGCTATCACAACATCAATCTTCAAAAAGAGGCTTCAATCCTTCGGAGAATATCTTTCCAAGATCCTCGTTAGAGAAGAACTTACTATTGCTACAACTAATCCAACACTTCCCACCCAGCTCCTGAAAAAGAGGAGAATGTTGACTTCAATGATATGTCCAGAAAGTAGTTTCTTTCTTAGTAAGACCTCTCTCATGAAGATTTGCTTACCAGTTTGACTAGCATTATATTTCCAGGAAGTAAAATTTCAATTGCATGAAAAATTTCATCAGTTTTTTTTGAAAAAAAACTCACCCATTGAATAAGAATCAAAACTTCTTGTGTTAGTGTCGATTTCTGCGGAACTTGAAATACGTTGAAAGCTAAGAAAAGTTTGCCAATCATTATTTTATTCTGAAGAATTGAATTTAATTCAGATAGAAAAAAACAAACTTGCCTACGCATAAAACCATAGCAATATATGAAAAAATATGTACAGTTATTCCAAGCGTCTTGACTCGCACGTAAATGGCATACTTTTTCAAATCTGAATAATGTTTGCGCAATAAACTCAAATTCCCCACACAAGAATCTTCCCAATCCAATTCATTGACTCTGTTTCTTTCGAAGCTGCTTGGCATATCATTACCATTTTTCAAAAAAGGGATAATTTCCGAGAAAATTCTTGAGCATGATGTTTTGAGACTGTGCATCGAGTTGATATCCATTTTTTCAACTGATTCTCTATCTTGTTTTTTAAAATTTTCTCTAGCATGGCGCGATATCGTGTCATGAAGAACATCGATTTGGAACCCAAGTAGCCTTATAATACGACTAGAAGCCCAACACAGCATTCCAAATTGAGAAAGGATCAGAGCCGCAAAAATTGCTGCAAGAATACGAACATGAGTGCACAGTTTCTTTTGAAGAGAAAGTAATTCAATAATAGTCAAGAGTAAATCATGTGTTGCTTGAGCTTGATCACCCGCTGACGGGTCAATTGACTGAAAGTTTGTTTGTTGAAAATTTGATCTCATCTGACGAAAAAGATTAATAGATTTACTAATATCATCTGTCAACATCTTAAGAAGGAAGGTGGGTATGATAATGATGGCGACAAAGCTGAGCCCTGCCGTTAAGTTAAAAAGCTGAGGTGGTATTGGGGTGATAAGTTTCATATTTGTTTTGCGAGCAAGAAGAACTGGGGTGTACGGCATGGAGGTAGCTAAGCCCCATACTTGAGTAAAAATCAGTCCAAAGTCTGAATTCAGCGGGTATTTTATATCCAAAGATGATAAAGTATGCTGACTTACTCCAGAAATTTCTCATCAAAAGCAATGTAATGAGAAAGAGCCCGTAAAGCCATATTACATGTTCCACATAGTGGACAAATTTATCGATACAAAGTAGTAAATTGCATATCACAATCACTAAAGCATTGTTATAAGTTGGCTTACAGCAGAAAGGGAAAGATATGAAGAAGAATAGTTTAAAATAATTTCTTACAGAGACTACTAACGGCAGCTAAAAGATTGGTGGTAATTGACGCCTGAAATCGAAAATACCCCACTGAATCAAAGGTTATTAACTTAGAGGAACGGGTTTTCTGGATGTTCCTACCAACGCTGACTAAGAATAGAATTGCGCTAATCAAGCCAAGACTGCTACTAATCCACAAGGAGACCATAGTTGCTCGGTGAATTGGAAAAGATATAAAATGATCCAAAATACTTGTTTTCCCCTGTGATTTCAGTAGCCTTGAGGCCTCCATAAGTGTTTTTCTTTTTGGAAAAGTAATCAATAATATTTATTCCGAGTTTTCTAACCTCTGGTGATTTCTGAATATGACACCCTAGAACTGTTATCTGGTAATTTTCTTAAGTGTCGTCCAGATAGCTTGGACTTCCTGTGTCGTTCAGATCGTAAAAAGTTTTGTAGAGAGCGAAGAAATAATCCCTGTACACCAACTGGTTTTGTAGACTTTGCTTCCACGCTTGTTTTTCTTGTTGCTCGAAAATCACAATATTCATAATAGACATTGTCTATATGGTTAAAAATTACATCGGAAACAAACATTTTACAGGCTTTTTTGATCTTAGAACAGAGTTTCGGAATCAGAACTTGAAGGTCAATATTTCTCAAAATAGTTTCTAGTGAAGATGGATAATCACGGACTACACCTACTTGCTGGATCTTGTCCTTTGACTCAGAGTCCATGGAGTCAGTTCCCGCAATTAGACCCCGGAAAGACAGCACTTAATTTAGCACTGTTTGCTTTTCTACTTCTTTACTTTTCTTGCTTGTTATCCACGCATAGTATCCTATTCATGTGGTTACGGTTCTATTACGTTCTCAATTTAACAGGAAAAATTACCAGTACTGACTGAAAGGCTGTAAATATCAAAGTTTATCCGCACCGATCAAAATATGAATTTTTAATACAAATCGTGAAGCCCCAAAATTGCAAAAAACTGGGAGAGCTCGGAGTTAGGAAGGATATAACGGTACCGATAACCGTAGCTCAAAGCCTGAGATAAGACAAAAAGGACCTGGTTGACCGGAAAAGTCTGTTGGTGTAACATGTTAATTTGTAGCACCATTCACATATAACAAAAGTTAGTCCTAGAAAGAATAAGAATCAAAATAGTAAGTTAAATATATCATTTTTCTGAAAGATATTAAGATATAAATTTTTTGATAAAAAATAAAGCTTATCTGGTCCTACACAAGAGATTCTGATAGCAAGTAAGAGCATGTACAATCATGCATTAAGATTACATTAGCAAAAGTCGCGCGACTTAAAAAAATTAGGCTAATTGGCCTTTTTCCAGTCACGCAAATTAGTATTCATTTTGCCTTTGCTAATTGGCACTAAATGTGAAGTTCTGCAGCCGTGCAACATTAACTCCTTATGTCTCATGCTCTTTTCACTACGAACCAAGTAAGATATCCCTGATGAGGATATCCAGTGCGAGTTAGGGATATTTTAGGGAGAGACATAAGGTCAGAAAAATAAATATAAGAAAAGTAAGTGCAAGAAAAAAATAAGTGCGAGAAAAGTAAGTGTAAGAAAAATCATTTGCGACCATGAGAATTTTTTTTTTTTTCAAAAAAAAAAAAAAAATTGTGAAAAAACAGAAAATTTTTTAAAATAATGAAATAAAAAATCTTTTTTTTTTTTTGGAGAAAATACAAAAAATTAAAAAACAAAGTTTCCCATGGTTGCAAGATTTTTTTCTTACACTTATTTTTCTCACAAATTTTTCTCGCACACATTTTCCTTATACATATTTGTCTCACACATGTTTTTCTATTCTTATGTCCCTCCCTACAATATCCCCAACTTGCGCTGATCCCCATCAGGGATATCTTACTTGGTGCGTAGTGTTTGCCTACTGTCATGCAATATCTACTCTTCACGCGTATTGCATCTCATACAAAGTATCTGAAAATGGAGTTTGAATTAAAGCATATTGAATTATATATCAGTGCACACAATCATGGGAATCTTTTTCACAATTATGCAAAAGATATTGAATTAATCCTACCTCACATGCAATCAGTCAAATAGCTAATGGAAATTAGCTATTTTTCATACCAAATCACATCAATCCATCTAAATTTAACAGGATACAGGACCTCACATTATCTTTTATGCATTTGGCATCACATATCCATTTTCATTGATTGAAGATGCTGTGCAAATTGAATGTTGAGCTAATCTGATTCAACATTGGCTCAATATTGACTGAGATATGGCTATATCAGTGCCACATGAGCTTTTCTGTCAATAATGACCATATATTACTCAATTTTCCTCCAATTTTGAATCTGACCAGCTCTATGGATTTGGAATAATGAAATGTGTACCCTTTTGAAAGTCTTGAGCCAACTTCAGTCAAATTTGAAGCAATCTGATGGCTTAAAAAATCTGAATGAGTCATGACACATGTTGAAACTTAATTTTGTGCCTGATAATTATGTTGTAGCACTACGCATCAAGTGAGATTTCCCTGATGGGGATATTCAGCGCGAGGTGGGGATAGTGTAGAGAGGGACATAAGGATAGAAAAATATGTGTAAGAAAAATACATGCAAAAAAGATACTTGTAAGAAAATTATGAGCAAAAAAAATATGTGAGAATAATAACTGTAAGAAAAATATCTTGCAACCATGGGAAATTTTGTTTTTTATTTTTTATTTTCTCTAGAAAATGATTTTTTATTTCACTTGATGTTTTTTTCTGTTTTTCTACAATTTTTTTTTGATTTTTTTTTCATGGTTGCAAATAATTTTTCTTACACTTACTTTTCTCAAACTTTCTTTTCATGCACTTACTTTTCTTACATTTATTTTCCTGACCTTATGTCCCCACCCCTAAAATATCCCCATCAGTGATATCTTACTTGGTGCATATTGTAGGCATGACATTGAAATCAAAAGAAGTTGAGATTAATTTAAGTGAAAATAAGGGTGAGTTAGAGACATACAGAGAGTAAAATAATGGACATAAATGAAAACCAAAAAGAGATAAAAAAAACACAAGAACCTTATGTTCAGTTGTGTTATGATCATATCATGCTCAATTAACCTCTGTTATTGTCAATTATGCAATTTGTATTTATAAAGATGACTTTTTGATGAAAATTAGTGCTGTGGCAGTCTAAACTTTAGTATGGCACTAAATTTGATTAAAAAGAGGATTTATGGAGTGATTTTTGAGATTGGAAAATCCACTCTAGTTTTATAATAATGTATATTTAAAAGAATGAGTATATAAAAGGGTTAAAAAGGGTAATTTTACAAGTAAAGATTAAACAATTATATAATGATCTGAAAAAGAAAGTATAGGTATAAACATGTTTAAAAAATTGAATACAGGTGTTCCAGAACCATTGAAAATTTTTATGAAATTTTTACTATTTTACTTCTATTTACAATAATTTTATAAAGTATTTTTGATTATTCTGATTTTTCATAATTTAATTAACTTTGATTTTTTATTAGATGAAAAAGGCCGCACAGACTACAAAAATTCAATGCAATTATAAAAGAGAAGTAGCTCTATCATCTGTAATTTTTCTAGTTATTTTATTAGTACTTTAAGGTTCTAATTGAGTCCAGAAGTCTGTAAAAGTTTCAGAATGCTCTGGACAAGCTCCATACCAAGTCTGGTGATCTCCAGACAAGCTCCAGAATGCTCCAGCTAGGGAAAAGGAAGCACCTGAAATACTATGCATATAAAGCTTGTAGACTTGAAATTAGAAAAGTGGCTAACAATCTGTCAGGCTACGATCAACTAAATGGACGTGAACTAGCTTGAAAAAGTCTTTGTGTAGAAGATTTAAATGGTCCTATATGAATACTGTAGTATGAATCCAACAAATAGTAAAATATAATTCAGAATAAAGGTTTCAGTAATATAACTCTCACTATTTTTATATGTGGCTTACAATCTTTTTAGTTGGTAGAAAAATAGATTCAATAATTTCAGATACTATTCAAAAGTCTTATAAAAGTACTAATTGATTTTTATTGTAATTTGTTTGGTTATATTGGATAAATTGAAGTGATAAAGAATGAAGAAAACAAGACCCAAAAACCTCCTCCTTTTATACACACTAAGTTCCCCAATAAATCCCTTGATGTACCATCCAATACAATGTTATTGACGCCTAAAACAACTAATATACCTCTCAATCAACACCCCTAGTGACCCATAACATAATTAGACAAGCAACAACCGCTAAAATCCTATTAATAATAAGGGAGATCCATCAAAATTAAAGAAAAGACAAAAAGAGAGTATATGCCTGAAAAACAATGATATAAAAGACTAAAGGAGACTTTTTAAGGTTAATTATAGCTTACTAATAAGGGGAATCTACTGTAGAAATTGAGGGGCTAATCCTGACATTATACTACGTGAAATTCCCATCCAAAAATAACCAATATTGACTGAGAAATCACCCAAAAACTTAAAAAAGAGCATGAGATGTGGGGTAACTACATGCAGTCCTTTGAAGGCGCTTGCACGGGTAAATCCATGACTAAATTTAGGCAAATTTAAGTGTGGTGATGAAATAAGGTGCCAAGAGTGAGGTTATTAATGAAATTAGTGCATATAAACAAGGTTAATGCACTATTAATTAAGCTAGGACACTAAATAAGCGCCTGTTGCCTATTTTAGTGTGTTTACCCACAGTGGGCGTAGAATGTGGGGTAATTATAGTTTAAAAAAGCTAACTTTTCTAAAAATGAAGCTATTCACACGGGAAAAAAAGCAGGCAGTATGTGGCCAGTACACAGAAGCCATTTCTGGCATAAAAAACACCAAATTTGAAAAGTGTTATTTTTATGCATTTAAATAGCCAAATCAATAGTCCTCAATGAGCTCAATGGATCTGTCAAAGCGCATCTTTTGATATTCTCAATTTTATAGTGCATATAGTCAACTTTTAAGTGAAATAAAGTGCATTTCTTGTTTTTTGCGTAAAACAATGAATATAACAGCTTTAAGTGTACTTAAAAATTATGTAGCCTAATAATTAAGGTTCTTAATATTACCCTAACATATTCCAACTTAATATTAAGTACTTAAGACCTATAAAAGGTGGATATATGCGTGTATATAAGGTGTTATAATGGCATTTTTGGTGTATTTATCATAATTTTACTTATGTATATTATTTGTGTACTCTTATTTATTGTTCCCATGTATAGTTCATGTGTTTAAAATAACTTACAAGCACTTTTTACTCAGTGCTGGATATATACAGGCTGACACTTGCCCACTCAAAAAACAATAAAAAAATGATAAGTTATACATTTTATTTATTTATTTGTAATTTTCAGGTATTCAGATTTTGTCAGCCTAAATATTCTTAGGACTGAGTTTTTTTATGCTTAAAATAAGATAATCTTAAGTAAATTAAGCTTATATCTTAAAAATAAGGTTAAAATAATAATATATATTATTTTATTATATATATATATAATTATTATTCTATTATATAACTTATAGTAGTTTAAATAGCTTATCCATGGCCTAATAATACTTATTAAGGTGTTAATGGAGTCATAATATACTTATCTTAAGTGATATGAAGTAATTATTGACATACATAAGCTTATATGTATACATTAAACTCATATTCAGTGAAATATGCAGTATATTATGTATATTTAGGTATATAAGTGGGTTTTAGCCCCTTAATAGCCTATAACCTTTGTTTTTCTGCTTATTTTAGGTCATATAGACGAAATCAGTGGACTCAAAACGCCTACAGAAGCATAGACACCTATATCAGGCTCATACACCCAGTTTGGACAACTTAATTTACTTCCTTGGATGGTTATTCATGGATTTATGGGTTGGAAGGACATTTCTGGGTTAATGTGGATGCTTGGGGATGTTATTGGGGGCTTGGACATTTTATTTTTTTCCTTTATATGCTTTTGCTTTCATTAAATCTCTTTTTGATTATTTATTTTACCTGTTTCTTTATGGTATCCGCTTTTATCTGGATTTTCTATTTGTGGTATAGATCTGTGGTATCATTAATAGTGATGGAGGGTCCTTACTGGAGGTCTGGGTGTTGAAACTGCTTGAAGTGGACGCCATGGGGAGGTGATGGGCCCTCACAGTTCTGTAATTGGCGGGGATAGCAGTGACATCATCTGGCTTGAAGGTCTGTGCACTCCAGTGTATTTGGGTATAAGTAAGGAGGGATTTTGACAGTTATTGATCATCATTCAATTAATACAACTCCAACAAACACTACTATACAATTATTAACATTTAGAAATATATTATAAAGCCAATATAAATTGATATTATCTTTATATAAGCTATAACTATATTTTATACATCTATTTTCCAGCACTAGCATGCATTTAAATCCAAGTATTGTGAGTTTTATTTGAGTATAACTATTTTATTAGTCTTCCCCTGAGGTTTAATCACTAAATCATTTATCAATAAGTAGTAGCACCATAAATAAACACTATTATATCATACTTCTATACTAGACTATAATGACAATTGGGGGTCTTTCCTTATATTTTACTTATTATTTAGTATAAGCCTTGGGACATGTTTTTTACCTTAGTACAGCTCAAAATAACCAAATATTTGGGTCTGCTGCATATTAGTGGGTCATCATAGCTCAGTGATTGCGGAAAAGAGCCCTTAAAATAATTGTACTAATTTTTTATCATAAAAATTAGATATTTACAGTAGTAACTGTATCCAATATAAACCCAATTTCACTTGGTATTTGGACACCAATATAACACCCAATTAAATTGGTATTTGGTTTAAGCTTGGTAAGCTACTTATTCACCCTTATAGAGGCCTAGTTAAACTTATTATTATATTTTTAACAGATTTTTTTGAATTTTTCTTATAATTTATTTAAATAAATAAAGATATAAATTCAAGGTAAGCTCCATTGCTTTTTTATTAGTAATAACATTGCTAATATCTTTTGTCTACTAATTCCATAGAGTTTTTTCCTTTTTTAGACGTAAAATATTGTCATTTTTAACAATATGAGTGCTCCCCAGGACAGTGTAAGTGAAAAGCCTGCTTATAACACCAGGTCTAAAGCTAACAAAAACTTTCCAGGACATCACCATGGAGGGTCAACAATACCCCAGGCAGAAAGCATGAGTATAGAGGAAAAGGACGCCCTCTTAAAAAAGATAACTATAAAAAAGACATCTCCTCCTCTTCAGGATCAACTGTCCCACCTGGCCAAACAGGTTCTGAAGTTGGAAGAATTAAAATCACTCATGTTCAAAGAGGTAGAGCAATTGCAAAACAATTGCAAGGTAGGGTTTCAGCAGATGAATCAGGCATTGGCAGAGTTAAAGGGAGGCCAGCCCAGTCAGTCAAATCAGCAACCCCCTATCCAAGGCGGGTCAACTCACTCCCAGGAGAAAATCCTGGTAGACAAATGGAAATGGGACTGGTTTCATCAACAGTGGACAAGCCACAGTTGCAACAGGGATCCACCACCTCATCTGACTTCCTCAGCTCACCCTTACAAAGGAAAAAAGCGCCAAAAATCAGGACTGGCAACCATCCCATGGTAAGTAGATTACCCTCTCAGATTGAACATAATACTGATAATTGCAATATAGGTAATTCTATTGATGTTAAATCTGTGAAAAAAATAGAGGAGGATTTAAGAAATTTAGGTTTTAGAGTAGATACACCTGACTTGTCTTTTGTCCACAATAACAGTACTATTTATAATGATAATACAGTTAACCCTCAGTTGCAACCACCTACTAGTGAGATGAGAAGCTCACAGGAGAGTGAGAGAATTGAAAAGGAAGACATGGAATATTTTAACAATAATCCAACTGTCCATAGAATTTTTTCAGCATTGTGGAATAGAATGACTGATTGTGAGGAACAGACAGTTAAGCTCACTAGTGATACAATTTCATCCTTGACATTAAACATTTCTCAATTAGCAACATGTAACAAAGAATTTGAGAAAGAACATTTGTCTCTAACTCTTAAATATGATTCATTAAGCAATAAATATAATGACCTTTCAAACAAATTATGTGAGTTAGAAAAATTATATGAAACACATTTATTAAAAACTGAATCAAGAACAAAGTTATCTTTTTCCCAGACAAATCAAAGTGTCTCTGAGTTTCTACAAAGATTAACTAAAGTTGAGATTGAAACTTCCAATCTACTAATGAACCAGGATAATCATAAGTATAATCAATATAATAATAATCCTTTCATTGGCAAAAGTGAATCCCATTCCTTCCCTATACCACCACAATTAAAACCATCTGGTGGTAGTGTCAAATCTGAAAATGTAAGTCACAAATCTGTGCATGAGGAAATACAAGACCATTTATCAAAAGTGAATGAGTTGTTGAATTTACCTATGATTAGTGAGATAAAATCCAATCAGAAAAACTGGCCTAAGATAGATCAGTACCCAACTTATGATGGGGAAGCCAGCTCTGATTGGAAACATTTTATTCAAAGAATTGACAACTTGAAATTCTCATATAAGTTACCAGATGAAGAAATAACATCAAAATTAATTTCTTTATTTAAGGATGTTGCTTTATTATGGTTTGAAGCTGTCTTGAGTGAGGCTAAAGATTACTCTTGGGTTGAATGGAAACAACTTATTGAAAAACAATTTGGAGGTTCTAAATTCAGGCTTACTCAGCAGAGACTTTATGAGAAGACTAGGTATAATCTGTTGAATGGTGACAAACCTATGGTATTTTTAATGAATTTAAATAAAATATTAAAAGCCATTGAGCCTCATATGGATTTTAACTTATGGAAAGATAAGACAATATATAAATTACCTATATCTGTCAGAGACATTGTTGTAGCTAGAACATTAAATGTTACTGAATATTCTGATTTTATTAATATTTGCAATGAAATATTATTAAACCATAAGTATGAATCAAGGTATTCCACTTATAAACAAAATGTTGAACCTGTAAAAATTCAGAATTCAAAAACACTTCAGGAGAAGCAGAAAAAACCTACTGCACCTGCAGTACCTAAAAAGTATGAAACAAATACTTGTTATAAGTGTAACAAACCTTGGGTCAAAGGTCACAAATGTGAGAAAAACATAAATATTGTTGAAAATCAACGTGAATCTGAAACTGAAACTGAAAAAATGTAAAGAATCAAGTGATTATGACAGCAAAATCTCATATAGTGATGAAAATGAAGTCTGTATGTTTGAAGATGATTTGTCCATCTTTGAATATCCAATATTAAATATGGACTCAAATGAATCTTTAATGAATTTTGAGGATGCTGAAATCATTAAGGATATACAAGCTGATAACTTTAGAATGACACCTATCAGGGTTCCAGCTATCATTTCTGGTGAAAATGTTAATATAGTACTGGAAACAGGAGCTTCTGGCTCTGTTGTTTCCACTAATACATTACAGAAAATTGATAGTGAATATAAGTTTAAGCTTGAACCACCTCAAAATAAAAATTGGAGAGGTTTTGGATCAGTGCTACACCCCATTGGTAAATACAAAGCTGCTGTTTTCTTCAAACATCAACATGGTTATGTAAGGGTAACTTGTGACTTTGTAGTAATGGATAATACTAACTGTAGTAACTGTTTTATAATTGGAAATAATATTCTGACTAAATTTGGTGTAAAATTAGACCCTGCTAATAACAATTTTACAATTGGCATGAATGGTAAAAGGAAATTTAAAATAAATTCTTTTAACACAGTCTTACATATTGAGTCAGTCACAAATTCCCTGTGTAAAGGAAGAGAATCCAATGAGATGGAACTTCTGGAAACAGAAATTTCAAAAGCATCATTTGGCACTCAGATAAGTTAAGCTGAGAAAAATAATATTTTGAAATTAATTAAAGCATTTCCAATGGCTTTTGCACATGGTACAAATGAACTTGGCCTTGTAAAAAATCATGAAATGAAGATTAGTTTAACCTGTGATATGGATAACATTCCTGCTAGTCTTAAAAAGAAACCATACCCTGCTTCACCAATGAAGAGGAAAGACATAGAGGACAATATTAAGATGCTATTGAATATGAACATTCTTGAGAAGGTTGAAACTACTCCAAAAAATTGTGTAATATTACCAGTGCTAATTTCTTATGAACAAGATAAAGCAAGACTGTGTGGTGATTATAGAGCATTAAATAAATTTACAGTAGATGATATTTATCCCTTGCCAAGGATTGCCTCTATAAATGCTACCCTTAAAGGTGCTAAATATATAAGTTGCCTAGATGGAAATAAAGGGTACCATCAAATTCCTGTTGAAAAGAATTCACAGAACTTTTTGTTGATAACAACACACATGGGAATTTATAAGTATGTCAAAATGCCATTTGGACCAAAAAATGCTCCATCAGTATTTCAGAAGTTAATGGATATAACATTCCATAATGAAATGATTGAGGGATGGTTAATGGTATACATTGATGACATAATAGTGTTCTCAAAAACTTATGATGAACACTTAATCCATTTAAGGAAAGCATTTCAAAAAATGGATGAAATAAAAATGACCCTTGCATTGAAAAAATGTAAATTTGGGTTTGAATCTTTAAAAGTGCTTGGTCATATTGTATCTGGCTTACAAATATGTGTAGACCAAAATAAAGTGGCTGCAATAAAGAATATTGGCATTCCTCAAAATGTGAAGGATGTACAATCTTTTCTTGGAATGTGTGGTTATTATAGACAATATATAAAAAACTACCAATCAATTGCTGCACCACTGACCACACTAATAAAGAAATCAGAAGCTTTCATTTGGAATAATGAAAGACAACAAGCTTTTGATAAGTTGAAAGAATTTTTAATGACAGCTCCTATCTTGGGATTACCAGATTTCCAATTACCTTTTGTATTATATACAGATGCAATATTTATTGGTCTGGGTGCTGCTTTGCATTAAAAACAACTTATTGAAGGAAAAATGTCAGAAGTAGTAATCTGCTATATTTCACGTACTCTGAGAAGTAGTGAATTGAAATGTGGTGCTACTCAACTTGAATGTTTGGCAGTAGTATGGGCTCTTGAGAAGCTACATTATTACCTTGAAGATCTAAAATTTGAGTTAATAACTGACTGTAGTGCAGTTAAGTCACTCTTAAACATGAAAAGTCCTAATAGACACATGTTTAGATGGCAATAAGCTGTACAAGAATACAGAGGCCGGATGACTATTACACATAGAGCAGGAACCTTGCACTCTAATGTAGATCTGTTATCTAGAGTACCTCTGCCTAATAATGATGATAATCCTGCTTATGTTCCTGAGTCAGAGATTATTAACATTTATGGCATTTATATTGTAGATCTTGAGGATGAATTTATGCAATCAATTCTTGATAATTATTATTCAGATCCTGACTTGAGTAGACTCACTACAATATTAAATGATCCATCTAATGCTTCAATGAATGTTTTAATAAAAACATTACCAAAGAAGTATAAAGAGGCATTAGAAAAAGGAAAGTTTTCCATTGAGGATGGTTTTATATATTACAAGAAAAAATTAAGTAATGTAATTGTAATTCCCCCTTCAATGAAGGAGTTAATGTTAAGTATATGTCATGATGATATATTAGCAGGTCATTTTGACTACCATAAAACATTAACCAGAGTAAAAAACACAGCTTTGTGGATTAACATGTCTGAGGATGTTCAGAAATATTTTAAACATGTGATTCTTGTCAAAAATTTAAAAGATTACTAGGCAAAAGAGCTGGTTTATTACAACAAATTGAGAAACCAAAATCTCCATGGGAAATCATTAACATGGACTTTGTAACAGGTTTGCCAATAGCAGGGCATAAAAGTTAAAACTCCTGCTGGGTAATTGTAGATAGATTTACAAAGATGTGTAAATTTATTCCTACCCACAAAGAGGTTTCTGCTAAGGACTTAGATTTTTCATGGTGGACACAAATGTTAAATATAGCAGGTTTCCCCAAAGCAATAGTTTCTGACAGAGATGCTAAATTTACTTCTGAGTTCTGGACATCACTTATGGATGTTTCAGGGTGTCAATTAAAACTTTCTACAGCACACCATCCACAAACTGATGGGCTAGCAGAAAGAATGATACAAAACTTAGAAGATATGATAAGAAGATACTGTGCTTTTGGTCTTAATTTTAAAGACAATGACAAATTCACGCATGATTGGGTAACCCTTATCCCAGGTTTAGAATTTGCATATAATAGTACAGTACATTCTGTCACTGGCAAAAAGCCATTTGAGTTATGGTTGGGTTATGTACCTAATACCCCAGCTAAAACTCTTAATAAGTTACCTAGATTGGATATCCATCCAGGTACTAAATCTTTTCTTCAGATGCAGGAATTATACAGAAAACATGCTCAAGAATGTATAAATAAGGCGTTTGAGTATGAAAAGAAAAGATGGGATAAAGCCCATAAAGAACAAATGTTCAAAGAGGGTGATGAAGTCCTTATTTCAACACTAAATTTCAATTTAAATGGTAATGTTAAATTGAAGGATCCATTCATTGGACCATTTGTAGTTAAAAAGATGGTTGGTAATAATGCTGTTGAGGTTATTCTATATGCACCATATGATAGAAAACATCCAGTATTTCCTATTTCTCTTATAAAACCATACCATTCTAATGATACTGCTCTATTTCCAAGAAGATCAGGAAGGCATAAACAGCAACCTGAAAAAATAGTTGAAAAGGCAGAAATTGAAAAAATACTTAAAAAGAGACACCTTACTAAAGAAAAGGGAGTTGAGTATCTATTAAGATTTAAAAATAAATCAAGTGAATATGAACAGTGGATTCCAGAAAATGAAATCTCTGATATTAAAAATCTCTTGAAAAAATTTAAATCTAAATAATACTGTTTATTCAGTATATGTATTATAAAAATTATTTTTTATTTTTTATATTTCACTCCTTAGTTTTAATTAAAATGTCTTAAAATTTTTTTATTGTTTTTTTTGGGGTGAGGGAGTGTTAGCCTAAATATCCTTAGGACTGAGTATTTCTTATGCTTAAAATAAGATAAGCTTAAGTAAATTAAGCTTATATCTTAAAAATAAGGTTAAAATAATAATATATATTATTTTATTATATATATATATAATTATTATTCTATTATATAACTTATAGTAGTTTAAATAGCTTATCCATGGCCTAATAATACTTATTAAGGTGCTAATGGAGTCATAATATACTTATCTTAAGTGATATGAAGTAATTATTGACATACATAAGCTTATATGTATACATAAATCTCATATTCAATGAAATATGCAGTATATTATGTATATTTAGGTATATAAGTGGGTTTTAGCCCCTTAATAGCCTATAACCTTTGTTTTTCTGGTTATTTTAGGTCATATGGACGAAATCAGTGGACTTAAAACGCCTACAGAAGCATAGACACCTATATCAGGCGCATACACCCAGTTTGGACAACTTAATTTACTTCCTTGGATGGTTATTCACGGATTTATGGGTTGGAAGGACATTTCTGGGTTAATGTGGATGCTTGGGGATGTTATTGGGGGCTTGGAAATTTTTTTTTTCCTTTATATGCTTTTGCTTTCATTAAATCTCTTTTTGATTATTTATTTTACCTGTTTCTTTATGGTATCCGCTTTTACCTGGATTTTCTATTTGTGGTATAGATCTGTGGTATCATTAATAGTGATGGAGGGTCCTTACTGGAGGTCTGGGTGTTGAAACTTCTTGAAGTGGACGCCATGGAGAGGTGATGGGCCCTCACAGTGCTGTAATTGTCGGGGATAGCAGTGACATCATCTGGATTGAAGGTCTGTGCACTCCAGTGGATTTGGGTATAAGTAAGGAGGGATTTTGATGGTTATTGATGATCATTCAATTACTACAACTCCAACAAACACTACTATACAATTATTAACATTTAGAATTATATTATAAAGCCATTATAAATTGATATTATCTTTATATAAGCTATAACTATATTTTATACATCTATTTTCCACCACTAGCACACATCTAAATCCAAGTATTGTGAGTTTTATTTGAGTATAACTATTTTATTAATCTTCCCCTGAGGTTTAATCACTAAATCATTTATCAATAAGTAGTAGGACCATAAATAAACACTATTATATCATACTTATATACTAGACTATACTGACAGATTTACTCTGTAGCATTAAAGATTGTACTTTAAAGAAATAAAACATAATAAATTATTATGAGTACTGATTTTTAACCCCTCAGCTGGTTGAACAGAATTTTATTTCTGTTTAAATTTTTTAAGAAGGGTGGATAAATTAGAAATTTCTTTTTCAGGTATCTATTTATCGAATTCATTTGATTTCCCTTTAAATCTTTGTAAATACTCAGTTCCTTTTTCTTTAGTAAGGATTCTTTTCTTGAGTATTTTTTCAATCGCTGATTTTTCCACAATTTCTTCAGGTGGCTTTTTAGGCCTTCCCCTTCTCTTTGGAAACAAGTCAGAATCATTTGCATGGTAAGGTTTCAATAATGAGATAGGGAAACTGGATATTTCCTATCATATGGAGCATATAATATGACTACCACTGCATTATTACCAACCATTTTACTTACTACAAAAGGTCCTACAAAGGGATCCCTTAATTTAACATTACCTTGTAAGTTAAAATCTAGTTTTGATATTAGGACTTCATCTCCCTTTTTGAATTCAAACTCATTATGAGATTTGTCCCACCTTTTCTTTTCATATTCAAATGCTTTTTGTATACATTCTTCTGCATGCTTTCTACACATTTGTTGCATATGAATAAAGGATTTAGTACCAGGGTGTATATCTAACCTTGGTAATTTATTTAAATGATTTACTGGGGTATTTGGTACGTATCCCAGCCAGAGTTCAAATGGTTTCTTCTCTGTTACAGAATGAGTTGTGCTGTTATAAGCAAATTCAAGGCCAGGAATTAATGTCACCCAGCCATGTGTGAATTTCTCATTCTCTTTGTATTCTAATCCAAAGGCACATTATCTTCTGATCATGTCTTCTAGAGTTTGTATCATTCTTTCAGCCAGCCCATCAGTTTGTGGGTGGTGTGCTGTGGATAATTTCAATTGACAGCCTGATACTTCCATCAAAGATGTCCAGAACTCTGAAGTAAATTTAGGGTCTCTGTCAGAGATTATGGCTTTGGGGAACCCAGCAGTATTCATCATCTGAGTTCACCATAGTAATGCCAAGTCTTTTGCAGATACCTCTTTATGGGTAGGGATAAATTTACACATTTTTGCTAATCTATCCACAATTACCCAGCAAGAATTGAAACTTTCTTTTCCTGCTAATGGCAAGCCAGTTACAAAGTCCATGTTTATAATTTCCCATGGAGCTTTTAGCTGCTCTATTTGTTGTAACAACCCAGCTCTCTTACCAGTTAATCTTTTAGATTTCTGACAAGAGTCACATGTTTAAATGTATTTTTGTACATCTTTTTTCATGTTTATCCACCAGGCTGTATTTTTAACTCTGGTTAATGTTTTGTTAAAGTCAAAATGACCAGCTAAGATGTCATCATGACAAGTACTCAACATTAACTCTTTCATAGAAGGTGGTATTACTATAACATTACTTAACTTTTTTCTGTAATATATATATCTATCTTCAATTGATAGTTTACCTTTTTCCAACGCATTTTTATACTTTGGAGGCAAGGTTTTAATTAATGCACTCATGGAGGCATTTGTTGGATCATTAAGAATGGTAGATAGTTTAGACAAATCTTTATCAGATGAAATATTTTCTAATATAGTTTGCATAAATTCTTCTTCTAAATCCACTATATAAATCCCAAATATATGTATAACCTCATTTTCAGGTACATAAGCTGTGTTGTGAGCATCATTTGGCAAAGGACTTCTAGATAATAAATCCACATTAGAATGCAATGTTCCTGCTCTGTGAGTGATTGTCATTCTTCCTCTGTACTCTTGTACAGATAGTTGCCATCTAAACATGTGCCTATTAGATGTTTTCATGTTTAGCAATGATTTTACTGCACTACAATCTGTTATAAGTTCAAACTTCTGGTCTTCCAGATAGTAATGAAGCTTCTCCAAAGCCCACACCACGGCTAAACGTTCTAGCTGTGTGGCACCATACCTTAATTCAGTTTTTCTTAAGGTTCTGGATATATAACAGATAACTACTTCAGATAATTTTCCATTTATTATCTGTTTTTGCTGTAAAGCAGCACCTAAACCTATGAAGCTTGCATCAGTGTACAAAATAAAAGGTAAGGTGAAATCTGGCAGTCCCGAAATTGGAGCTGTCATTAAACATTCCTTTAATTTTTTAAAGGCATGTTGTCTTTCATTATTCCAAATGAAAGCCTCATTTTTCTTGATTAATGTTGTTAAAGGAGCTGCAATAGATTGGTAATTTTTGATATATTGTCTATAATATCCACACATACCCAATAAAACTTTTAATTTCTTTTACATTCTTAGGTATACCAATTTTTTTAATTACTGCCACCTTATTCTGGTCAAAACAAATTTGTAATCCAGATACAACATGTCCAAGTACTTTCAAAGATTGAAATCCAAATTTACATTTCTTTAATGCAATTGTCATATTAATTTCATCCATTCTTTGAAATACTCTTTTCAGGTGATTTAAATGTTCATCATTTGTTTTTGAAAACACTATGATGTCATCAATATAGACCAATAGCCATCCTTCAACCATTTCCTGATGAAAAATACTATCCATCAATTTTTGGAAGACTGAAGGCACATTCTTTGGGCCAAATGGCATTCTCACATACTTATATATACCCATATGTGTGGTTATTAATAAGTAATTTTGGGAATTTCTTTCCACAGGAATCTGGTGGTAACCTTTGTTTCCATCCAGAAAGGAAATATATTTTGCTCTTTGTAAAGTAGCATGGATAGAAGCTATCCTTGGTAGAGGGTAAATATCATCTACTGTGTATGTATTCAGAGCTACATAATCACCCCATAATCTTGCCTTATCTTTTTCATAAGAGATTAATACTGGTGAAATGACACAATACTTAGGTGTTGTGTCCACTTTTTCAACAATACCCATTTCCAACAACATTTTTATATTGTCTTCAATATCTTTCCTTTTTGCAGGAGATGCTGGGTAAGGTTTCTTTTTTAGGCTTCCAGGAATATTATCCAAATCACAGCTTAGAGAGATTTTCATCTCATGGTCTTTGACCAATCCTAGTTCATTTGAACCATGAGCAAATGCCATAGGATATGATTTAATCAATCTCAAAATTTTTTCTTCTTCAATTTTTGAGAGTTGAGGACTGAAAGAGGCCTTTTGGATTTTATTTTACAATTCAACCACTTCATTGGTGGTTCTTCCAACTTTTAGTTGTTCTTCTCTAGGAGAAATGGCATACACTGAATTTTCAGAACATATCTTGAATTTTCTTTTACCATTCACTCCTATGGTGAAACAACTGTTTGCAGGATCTAGTTTAATTCCAAATTTTGTCGATAAATCATTGCCAATAATAAACCAATCACTACAATTATTATTATCCATTACTACAAATTCACAAACTGATCTTACATATCCAGTATTATATTTAAAGAATACAGCAGTTTTGTATTTGCCAATTGGATTTAATATTGAACCAAAACCCCTCCAGTTCTTTGTTTGAACAGGTTCTAGTTTTTCCTTATACTTACTGTCAAGTTTCATTAATGTATTAATAGAAACTACACTACCTGCAGCCTCAGTGTCAAGAATGGCATTCATTTCTCTTCCACATATAATAACAGGTGCTCTGATAGGTTTTATTTTGTAAGTATTATGAGATACATCTTTAATTATTTCAGCTTCTTCAATGGAAGTTAAAGATGTATCTGTATGAGGCATAGCATCATTCAGGAACATTATATCCTGTTCTAATACAAATATCTTATTTTCATCCTCACTGTAAGATATGTTACTTTTACAATCCTCACTGGATTCCACATTTTCATCTTCATGATTACTTGGTTCAGAATTCTGGGAGGTTTCAATAACATTTGTTCTCTTCTTACATGTGTGACCCTTAACACAAGGTTCATTACATTTGTAACAAGTGTTATTCTCTTGTCTCTTAGGGACAAGGGGAGCTGAAGGTTTTTTCTTCTCCACTGGTAATTTACTTGTAGTAGGTTTTACCACGTCAACACTTTGTCTGTAACTACTATACTTGGTTTCATACTTGTGGTTTAATAATATCTCATTGCATATGTTAATGAATCCAGAGGTATATCTGATGGTTTCAGTTCTAGCAACAATAATTTCTCCAACTGATATAGGCAACTTGTATATTATTTTTTCTTTCCACTCTTCATAATCCATTTTTGGATCCATAGCTTTCATGATTTTTATTAAATTCATTAAGAAGACCATGGGTTTATCTACAGCATTTGGATTATGTCAGCCTAAATATCCTTAGAACTGAGTATTTACTATGCTTAAATTAAGATAACCTTAAGTAGATTAAGCTTATATCTTAAAAATAAGGTTAAAATAATAATATATATTATTTTATTATATATATATATAATTATTATTCTATTATATAACTTATAATAGTTTAAATAGCTTATCCATGGCCTAATAATATTTATTAAGGTGTTAATGGAGTCATAATATACTTATCTTAACTGATATGAAGTAATTATTGACATACATAAGCTTATATGTATACATAAATCTCATATTCAGTGAAATATGCATTATATTATGTATATTTAGGTATATTAGTGAGTTTTAGCCCCTTAATAGCCTATAACCTTTGTTTTTCTGCCTATTTTAGGTCATATGGACAAAATCAGTGGAGTCACAACGCCTACAGAAGCATAGACACCTATATCAGGCGCATACACCCAGTTTGGACAACTCAAATTACTTCCTTGGATGGTTATTCACGGATTTATGGGTTGGAAGGATGTTTCTGGGTTAATGTGGATGCTTGGGGATGTTATTGGGGGCTTGTAAATTTTATTTGTTTCTTTATATGCTTTTAGTTTCATTAAATCTCTTTTTGATTATTTATTTTACCTGTTTCTTTATGGTATCCTCTTTCATCTGGATTTTCTATTTATGGTATGGATCAGTGTTATTATTAATAGTGATGGAGGGTCCTTACTGGAGGTCTGGGTGTTGAAACTGCTTGAGGTGGACGCCATGGGGAGGTGATGGGCCCTCACAGTTCTGTAATTGCCGGGGATAGCAGTGACATCATCTGGATTGAAGGTCTGTGCACTCCAGTGGATTTGGGTATAAGTAAGAAGGGATTTTGACGGTTATTTATCATCATTCAATTACTACAACTCCAACAAACACTACTATACAATTATTAACCTTTATAAATATATTATAAAGCCACTATAAATTGATTTTATCTTTATATAAAGCTATAACTATTTTTTATTCATCTATTTTCCACCACTAGCACGCACTTAAATCCAAGTATTGTGAGTTTGACCTGAGTATAACTATTTTATTAGTCTTCCCCTGAGGTTTAATCACTAAATCTTTTATCAATAAGTAGTAGGACCATAAATAAACACTATTATATCATACTTATATACTAGACTATACTGACAGATTATATCTGGTCCTTTCATACAATCTTTGTTGAGTGATTCTAAATTTTGGGCCACCAAATTGCCTTTCAATTAGTGCCTTCCATTCATTCCAGGAGTAATTAATTCCCTCACTCAATACAGATTCAAACCATAATAATGCCACATCTGTAAATAAAGATATTAACTTTGAAGTAATTTATTCATCAGGTAATTTTTATGAAAATTTTAATTTATAAATTCTTTGTATGAATTGCTTCCAATCAGATTTTGAATCTCCGTCAAAAGATGGGTACTGATCTAAGTTAGGCCAGTTATTTTGGCTAGTTTTTGCTTCCCTAACCTGAGGAATATTGAGTAATTCACTTACTTTAGAAAGATGATCATGTATTTCATCTTTTACTGATTTTATATTCTCAGAGCCTATGACACTATGTTCATTTTCAATCATTGTTTTATTATCAGAGTGTTTCATATAAACTGGTACTCTTTCCACATAAGAGTTATTATCATTTATTTTTTCAGTATTTTTCAAAATGTTAGCTACTTCAATTTCTACTCTTTGTAACCTATCTTTTATTACAGGTACATGAGTTAAGGTATCATTTACATTTGAAAAAGACAATTTTATACGTCCCTCTATGGTAGCCATAATATTCTGAGAATGTTCAAATTTATGTTCTAAATTTTTAATCTCAGAGTTTAATCTTTTGTTCTCATTGAGTAATTCATTATTTGAATTCTCAATCATTTTTAACCTATTGGCTGTTGTACTCAATGATTGTGTGAGGTTTAATAATACACTTTCTGTATTATTGTTGGACTCTCTATAGAATTCTTCCAATTTTTTTATTCTTAATAATAGTTTACTAATTATTTTTGATTCCATTGGGTTTTCTTTTATGAAAAATTCAATTTTTTCTGTCTCCAATTCAGAAGACTCATCATCAGGGTCAAGATTTAATTCATTTGATTCCATTTTTATATTAATAGTATTTTCCTGGTGGTCAATTAAACTATGTACATTGTCCTCATTGAAAGACAAGTTTAACATGTTATTTTCAAATGAATAATTTTTTAAATCCTTATCAATTATATCCAATACCTCTTTATCAATTTCATTACCTATAATTAATTCATTGTTAGGATTATATAATTGATCCTGAGAAGATGGATGACTTACCACGGTCTTATTCCATTTCCCCTGCCTCTCCTTAGCTTTCCCCTGTAAGGGTGACTGCTGGATCATTGTTGAGGAGGGTTGTTGTAGTTTTGGGCGTACCAATACCATTTCCATTTGCTTACTGTAAATTTTTGGTCCTCCTCTTGGGCTGGAGGTGTTGCTATGGAATTGTTGGGTGGCACTGTTGGTGGTTGAGTCTTTATGTCCACTAGAGCTTGGTTGACTTCTATGAAACCTTGAGCTGCTCTCTTTTCCAGATTGTTGATCTGGTCCACTATATTGTTGACTCTTTTTGTCAAGGTGTTCAGTAGGGTGGATAGGGAGTGAACTTGTTCTTGTAATGTATTTTTTGTTTTCTTTATTGAAACCTGCTTTAAAAGCCTTTCCCTTTCCTCCAGAGACATTGGCGGAGTGTTGTTAATTATGGGAGAGTCCTGGCCCTCCATTTGAATTTCCTGTAACAGGTCTTTCAGCTCTAGGTCTTAAGTTATAAGGTTTTGCCTTAATACTTACAATGTCATTGTTGTCACACATTTTCACGTGGAATTTAAAGAATTGAAAGTTTAGATATGAAAACTTCAAAAAGGAGTTTTATCAGTATTTATAAATACCACTGAAGACAATTTTATTGCTTACTTATTGGTATGAAGTAAATCTTTAAGTGCCAAAAGACAAATATGCTTTTTATGTGGTCACTTGATTGAACTGATCTACAATATGTAGCCGTGTTTTTTATATTTAAAAGAAAACAACTGTCAGTAAGATTCTTTCTAAATATTTAATGAATATTACAAACCAATAAAAAGAAAAGATTAAGAGTCCTGTTAAAAGAAAACAATTAATCAGTTTAATTGGTTTATTATCTGCAAAGATCACAAATTTAATTGGTCTATTGATGACCCCAACCTGTTGTAGTTATCCAAATATTTCTATAGGGATATTATTTACGTGCACCTTCTTTGAAAATTTCACTTACTGGATTATAACAGAATTCTTGAGGAAAAGTCCCCAATTGACAGGCTAAGATCAACTAAATGGACGTGAACTAGCTTTAAAAATTCATTGTCTAGAAGATTTAAATGGTCCTATATGAATACTGTAGTATAAATCCAACAAATAGTAAAATATAAGTCAGAATAAAGGTTTCAGTAATATAACTCTCACTATTTTTATATGTGGCTTACAATCTTTTTAGTTGGTAGAAAAATAGATTCAATAATTTCAGATACTATTCAAAAGTCTTATAAAAGTACTAATTGATTTTTATTGTAATTTGTTTGGTTATATTGGATAAATTGAAGTGATAAAGAATGAAGAAAACAAGACCCAAAAACCTCCTCCTTTTATACACACTAAGTTCCCCAATAAATCCCTTGATGTACCATCCAATAAAATGTTAATGAAGCCTCAAACAGCTAATAGACCTCTCCATCAACACCCCTAGTGAACCATAACATAATTAGACAAGCAAAAACCACTAAAATCCTATTAATAAAAAGGGAGAACCATCAAAATTAAAGAAAAGACAAAAAGAGAGTATATGCGTGAAAAACAATGATATAAATGACTAAAGGAGACTTTTTAATGTTAATCATAGCTTAAAAATAAGGGGAATCTACTGTAGAAATGGAGGGGCTAATCCTGACATTATACTATGTGAAATTCCCATCCAAAAATAACCAATATTGACTTAGAAATCACCCAAAAACTTAAAAAAGAGCGTGAGATGTGGGGTAACTACATGCAATCCTTGGCAAGTGCTTGCACGGGTAAATACTTGACTAAATTTAGGCGAATTTAAGCGTGGTGATGAAATAAGGTGCCAAGAGTGAGGTTATTAATGAAATAAGTGCATATAAACAAGGTCAATGCACTATTAATTAAGCTAGGACACTAAATAAGTGCCTGTCGCCTATTTTAGTGTGTTTCCCCACAGTGGGCGTAGAATGTGGAGGTAGTTATAGTGTAAAAAAGCTAACTTTTCTAAAAATGAAGCTATTCACACGGGAAAAAAAGCAGGCAGTATGTGTCCAGTACACAGAAGCCATTTCTGGCATAAAAAACACCAAATTTGAAAAGTGTTATTTTTTTGCATTTAAATAGCCAAATCAATAGTTTTCAATGATCTCAATTGATCTGTCAAAGCGCATTTTTGATATTCTCAATTTTATAGTGCATATAGTCAACTTTTAAGTGAAATAAAGCGCATTTCTTGTTTTTTGCGTAAAACAATGAATATAACAGCTTTAAGTGTATTAAAAATTATGTAGCCTTATACTTAAGGTTCTTAATATTACCCTAACATATTCCAACTTAATATTAAGTACTTAAGACCTATAAAAGGTGGATATATGCGTGTATATAAGGTGTTATAATGACATTTTTGGTGTATTTATCATAATTTTACTTATGTATATTATTTGTGTACTCTTATTTATTGTTCCCATGTATAGTTCATGTGTTTAACATAACTTACAAGCACTTTTTACTCAGTCCTGGATATATACAGGCTGACACAATCTATCTAACAACTTGTATCTGAAAAACATCATCATACAACAAAAATCATTATTATTACATAACAAATTATAAAATTGTAATACCCTTATAAGTATAACACTTTTAAAAAACATTTATAAACTTCACTTAACAACTAATTAATATACACTTATAGAATATCATTGTAAAGGTCTCATCACCAGGGATCTGAATTTAACCAATGAATCTAATAAAAATAAAAGCTTCATTAAAACATAATATTAAATCATTTAAATGAATTTTCTAAATACAGATTCACTTTTGTATATCTTACCCTCATTATAAATAACATGCATTCTACATCTCAACACAAGTGTAGAAAGACTCTTACATTTGCCTTGATGTAAGCAGAATCCAAGGTAGTAGTAGAAACTGAAGAAAACCCTGTCCCTTAAAGTAAATAAACAGTTCACAATTTACTAAGCTAAAATGTCCACTTGATATAAAATGATAAATAAACAATTTTTTAAAAACGGTGTTGAGATGTAGAATCTGTGTTTTTAATAATATGGGTAAGAGACACAACAGTGAAGCTGTATTTAGAAAATTTATTTAAATGATTGAATAATCACCACACAACATTTGTGGGGGACTTACTAGCAATTCCTCAACTTGAACTTAGATGCAACTCAGATAGAACTCAGACTGAACCTATAATGAACTGATACCAAACTTTACTTTGAACTTATATTGAACTCTTAACCAAGGATGAATGATACTGTGCTGAAATAATATTGAGAATTTAATAAAAATTTAATAGAAATGCAAAGTTGGGGAGCTTAAGAATCTGATAAATCCACAGTATTTTTTAATAAAACACAATTTAATGCTGTAGATAATCCTATAGTACTAGCTATAGGCCTTGAGCAAGGGAGTTGGAGTAAAACTGGAGAGAAAAAACTCTGTTCCTTTGAGAAATACTAGGTGAGATTTATTTGCTACAGCAAATTAGAGACTGTTACAATACCCCTTCCAACACACTTCTTGACTGCTTAACAAGTCAAGAAAGTAGCCTAGATAGAGCACAGACCAAAGAGATCCTGAAATTGAGAAAGATCCACACCAGAAAACCAAAACACTGTGCACTTGTTGCACAGAAAACAGCTATAATACTTGATGCAAGTTGCAAAGCTACGCCAGAGAAACCAGTCTCCAATGTTGAGTTAAATGAAGAACTAAACTTGCAACAAACACAGCCAATTGTGGCCAAAAAACAGTGAAAACTGAGTGAGAAACAACAATATAATTACCAGATGGTTGTATGACAATTAAGGTTTCCCCAAACTGTCTTCTTCAGCATGTACACACAGACAACTGATAATATTTAATATAATATGTTAGTGATATATAAGACTTAAGTGGACAGTAGACTAGGAGTTGACGAGTGGGGAGTAGGGACAAGCGAGGACAGGAAAAGAGATAAAAGGAAGTGAAAATGTTACCTAATAATATTTAATATAATATTTTAGTGATATATAAGACTTAAGTGGACAGTGGACTAGTAGTGGACAAGTGAGGAGCAAGGAAAAGCGAGGACAGGACAAGAGATAAAAGGAAGTGAAAATAGCAAAGAGAAATAAGTAAATAATAAATTAAAGCGAGAAAAGTTTGGATGCTGGCTCAATAACAGCTTTACATCCTTAAATATGCTTAGGTAAGGGTATGTATATAAATGGTGATATAAAGATCTACTAGTAGTGGAAAGTATAAAAATAAGAGTATGGAATAGTAATGCTTATAGAATATTAACAAAAACCACCTAAAAATCCATGCACAGCAACAAATTTGGCACTTTTGACAGCCAAATTGAATAAAAACACTCTAGAAATTCTCCCCAGCCTTCTATAGCCAAGGCTGCTGGACCTCCCTGAAGCCAGAAAACCACCAAAAATCTCTAATACAGCCCAAAACACTTAGAAAAACCCACCAGGACTAAAGTATAACCCATTGTGTACAACACCAAAAACCATCAAGGCTAAAATATTAAACCTTCTTTAACAAATAAAATAAAAAGGTATCCCCCAGACAATTGATGAGATGATCCCCTGAGAGTTTACACACATCCAAGTGCATCTTGATGTGGTCATAACTGAAAAATTATTTGTATTTTTACTCATCCTCTTTTACCAAAAACATTTCCAGAGCCCTATCTTGAGCCTTTGAACAAACATAGCCTCAATAAAAAAATTAAAAGAAAAAATGAGAAAAAAGAAAATAATCTTGAATCCACCACTTTAACAGCCAACATCCTTAAACCACATAACAGAGCCAGGTCCAGGTCCACAGAAAAGATCACTGGGTGGGCTCCCTCCAATAAGTAAAAATAATGCGAGACCACCAGTGATCCACCATCAATCCAAAAGCACCAAAGATAAATAAGCCAGTACCAAGCCAAGGAGCCAGTCCAGTCCATTTTTAAGTCCAAGTGGACTAAAAACCTGAATAAAAAAACCAGAACTAGTATCACCGCACAATACGGGGGGTGGACTTGTTAGCAAGTCCGCAACCTTGGACTCAAATTCACCACAGATTGAACACACATTGAGCTATTGATAAAGGAACCATACAATCAGGGATGAACACCACTCAGCAGAACAGTTTTAGGTGGGTCTTCAAGTAGAGTTCAGTATGAGTATATTATGAGTTCAGTCTGAGTTCCATCTGAGTTCTGTCTGAGTTCAGATTGGGGACTTGCTAGCAAGTCCACCCCCTATATTGCGTAGTGTATTAAACTAGGAAAAATAAAATACTTGAAAAGAAATTATGGAGTAATTGTTCTACAGAGCAGACAGCTCATCAGTTACCACCCCACTTGCCAAAATAAAATCTAGTAGCCCCCCCTGTGTACCTTCTAACAAAAAACACAAAATCCAACACAATAAACCGAAATCAATAAGCATGAAGAGTCTAGCACTTGAAGACCAAAAGAATTTCCAGATTAAATTCATAGAGGACTAAAACATGTAAAGAAAAACCAATACTAGGTTTAAACCAAATTAAGAGAAGGGGTTGGAAACAGAAAATCTGGGGTAATTGTTGATAGAGCAGCCAGCCCATCAGTTACCCCTACACTTTCCAAGATCAAATCTAGAAGCCCCACCCATGGGTACCTTCTAAAAAACAAGTTTCCAGAAAAAATGATGCACATCATCAGCAAAATACAAAATTTAAAGAGAATCCAGTTCACTAACATAAACACCATTTTCCAATTTTGAGGCCCCAAACAATAGCACCTTCTTCATAAACAAAAATATCCTGATTACTAGAATCAAGATCTGATTCAGCCAGTTTAACATCTTTAGGGAGGTTTAAACCTTCATCAGAAACACAATTATCACCAGCCAGTTTAACCTCTTGGGGGAGGTGGAAAAATCTTACATTAGCCTTATGGGGAAGGAGAAAAAACCTTCCAGTTAAGCCTCATGGGGGAGAAGAAAAAACCTTGCTGATCCTCACAAAATAATTCTTATCTTCTTTCTTCATTATGTTTAGCTTTTTTTAACTATATTATGTTGTAGAAAATCCTATAGTACTAGCTTTGGCCATGACCAAGGGAGTTGGAGTAAAACTGGCAAGAAAAACCCCTGTCCCTTTGAGAAAATACCAGGTGAGATTTATTTGCTACAGAAAATTAGAGACTGTTACTATACCCCTTGCAATACACTTCTTGACTGCTTAACAAGTCAAGACAGTAGCCAATAGCAGACCACTGAGAATTAAAGAACTAGAAACCTGAAATGCAGAAAGATCCACACCAGAAAAACAAAACACTGTGCACTTGTTGCACAAAAAACAGCAATAATACTTGATGCAGGTTGCAAAGCTACACCAGAGAAACCAGTTGCCAAAGTTGAGTTAAATGAAGAAATAACCTTGCAATAAACACAGCCAATTTTGGCCAAAAAACAGTGAAAACTGAGTGAGAATAATAATATCACCTCCAGATGGTTGTATCATAATTAATATTTCCCCAAACTGTCTTATTCAGTATGTACACACAGACCACCACCTAAAAAGACCATGCACGGCAACCAATTTGGCACTTTTGACAGCCAAATTGAATAAAAACCCTTTAGAAGCACTTCCCAGCCTTCTATAACCAAGGCAGGCAGGCCGCCCAACGCGGGAAGCCCGCCTAGAAGCAGCCAGATCTCCCTGAATTCAGAAAACCACCAAAAACCTCCAAAAAATCACAAAATACTTAGAAAAATCCACCACAACTACTAAAACCCTTAAAACACAAAATTAAGCTATGACAACATTGTGACATAAAACATAGAGCCAAATTAGCTCAACTTAATGGTACTAAGCATTTAACTATAAGACTTAAGGTTAGCCTGAAATACACAAAAAACAAAATTAAACAGCTATCTTTTAGAAATGAAAAATGTGGAAATGACCGCTTAAAACTTAGAATATGAAAAATGTCATCAAGTCATAAAATATAGAGAAAAAAAAGGGCTATCCAATGGTAGTACCCACATACCCATAGTCCCAATATTCCTGAATAAAATTAGAAAAAAAACCAATTATTCAACCAACGTCAATTAAGACATACCAAAACAGCACCAAACAGCCAAACAAAGGTCTCTGCCAATGTTGGAAGACCACAACATTATCTTGAAACTTTTCTTTTCTTTTCTTGAGTTTTCTTCTGAGAAATTAAGTAGTTTATCCTCATTTTGGAGGATTTAGATTCTTGAAATCCCCAGGTTGAAACCAATAAGTTTGACCCTAGGGCTATAAAAATCTAAGCCCCTCTTTCAATTCTGATATCCCATAATAAGACCTCTAAACAAAATCCACATCCTTCTCCATACACTGAAATTACCATCAATTTCATTCCAAGTTTCCATCCACCCTATATCCTTTGAAACAGAGAAATATACAGCATCAATAATTTTATCCTCCTTTCTAAAAAAGCCTTCTCCAGTTGAGGGAAGAAACTGAGAGTTTACTGTCTCAAACTCCAAATCATCAATCACAAAATTATTCTGAAATCAAAATTTTTTGCCAAAACATGACCCAGAACACTAAAAGAATCATCTTCCCCCAAGCAACCATCTTCTGATCATGAGGGAACCAGATTAGAATAATATTCCTCTAACAAACATACATCCAGAGAATAATCATTCTGAAGATCCAAAATTTCTATAGAGAGATTGTCACCGCTTCTTCCATCCACTGAACTTGAAATAAGAAACTGATAATATTTTTAATGAGGCTTCAAATCATTATGTTCAGAATTACTCTGAAAACCCAAAAGATCCTCCAGAATAGATTCCATAACATCAAAATTAACATCCTTCTCCAAGCATTCATCTTCCAAACTTAAAAGAGAACCCAGAAAATAATCTTCCTCTATGATAAATAGATCCAACACAGACTCTTGCTGACAATCCACAGATCTTAAAGAAACATCTTCATCCAAAATCCATTATTTAAACATGAAGAAACCATATCATCATGAACATTCAATTTTTCCTTCCCACAGAGCTCATACACCTTAGAAACAATACACTGATCATCCAGTGTGTACATATCCAAAACATAAAGTGAAGCACATTCTTGAGATCCATTAAAATCATCTGTTAAAGAAATAAAAATTTCTGAAACATCACAAACATCATCATCTCCCAAAGTGGGTGATTCCAAAATTTTCACTGTAGCTGAATTTTCTGCCACTTCTTCCTGAACCTTTCCATCAATTAAATTTTCATATTCAGGTTCCATCTCTTTACAAAAAAGGTTTTCAAGATTCCCCAGAATAGCCTTCTTTAATACTGGAGGGACAAAATAGAATCATCACAAATATTATTTTTTTAAAATTAATTATAATAAGATTTTTTTGTTGATTTTGATATGATAATTGCAAGTTCTCCTCTTTCTGGAGGCCATAAAATAATCCTTCACTAATATTCCCATAATTAAATGAATCCCTTTGAAATTTTTATCCATCATAATAAATCCTATCTTTCTGTTTGAACCATTTTTAAATTTTATAGAATAGTTTGAGAAACATAATAAACATATGGAAAAATCCATTGTATAATGACATTCAAATGTAATATCTACAGTAAATAATGAAAATCCACTTGAACTATCTCTAAGTGAGATGACCTATTTCAATCAAGGATCTCTTTTTGAGGAGAAATTTCAAAATTTGAGCAATCAGCCCTTACTACCCCAAAAAATGAGGTTTTCAAAAAATTCTTGAAAAGAATAAAAAAATCAAAAATAATCCAAATAAAAGATAAATAAAATCCAGCCAATTTAAAGGTAGTTTATCCTCATTTTGGAGGAATTATATTCTTGATATCCCATGGTTAAAATCCATAAATTTTCCCCAAGGGCATATCCACCAATTCCAAAACTCAAAAAAACCATTCACCAGAATTTGTCTTACCAAAATACAAAAATAATAAAATACCTTTCCACAAATTTTAGGTGAATAAAAATTGCTACCCCATCTTTAAATTCCTCTGCACTCTTTATTAGTTCAGGAGGAACATTAGCCATCATATTTTCTTGACCAGCCATCACTGGCCCCTTTCATACTGAACATTTTTTTATTTACCTTGGCCCTGGGCACCTCTTGGGAATCCACATTTCCATCTTCACCCCCTATTATAACATCTTCATCTACCATAACCCTAGCTCCATCTCCTACTTCTTTCACTATTCCAGATCCATTAGCCATATTCAACTTTTCATTGCAGAAAGTCTATGCTTCTAAAGTGGAAACCTGAGGGAAAAAATCCTCAGTATCCAACCCCAAATGAACCATCCCAAATTTTTCCATATAATCCAAAAATTCTTTTTTAGTATCACAAACATCATTACCAATAGAAACATCTTTAACCCTAACATCCTCTTCTAAAACAATATACTTGGATAGAGTTAGTTCTTCAGGAATAACCAAATCCAAAATCTCAACACCAGCTACCTCTTCTTCACCATCAAAAAACTCTTCCACAAAAGTATCATCAGGTTGGCCATAATATTTAGGTATTTCTAGTCCAAAATCTTCACACAAGCTACCTCTTTTACGTTTTGAGTCATCAAATAATCTTCTCCAGAGTCCAATTCATCATTATTATGAGTATCCAGATGTTTCAAAATAACCCTCTTTAGCACCTCTATTCCAGAAATCATAGTTTCTCCATCTGGGAGATTTTTCATCAAATTAGCATTAACAAGCACCATCAAAATGTCTTTCTTAAATTTTCCCACATAGCATCCCAATAAACATACTTTGAATTGTTTTCATGATATAAAATTTAATATTCCAACAAATAATCCAAAACCACCTGAAATTCAACCATAAACTTATGATAGTGACACAGAGATGTTACACCACCTTTTGATTCCCATATTCTAGAAATATCCTCAAGATTCCTAATTGAATAAACCCTTGGCCACATTTTTTCAATTTCCATCTTCAGCTTCTCCCAATTCTGATTTTTGTAGCCATCCATAGTGATAAATTCCTCTTCCACCATTATTTCTCCCATAAAAACCTAATCTTCTTCACCATATACAAAGGTAAAGCTCCATTAAATCCAGAAGAATTTTCATACCTAAATAGAAATACGTCTATACTTTCACCAGTAAACTTGGGCCTATCTCAAGATACAATCCTTTCTGATGCTGTAAAAGGTACAAAAGCAGTTAAAAATCCAGATCCAATAGCAAATGATATCCCAAAAACATAATATTTAACCATTAAAAAGAATATACGCATTTGTTAAATATGCCTCTTGCAGGATAAGCAAGTGAAGATACAAAGTAAGATCAATTAAAAAATAGAGAAATCAAAACCTAAATTTGGTACCACCAATGTAGAAAGATTTTTACATTTACCTTGCTGTAAGCAGAATCTAAGGGAGTTGAATAAACCAAAGATAAATCTGTCCCTTTAAGTAAAAAAAGATTTCACAATTAACTAAGCTACAACCTCTACTTGATAAGAAATGAATAATAAACTATTTTTATTAACGGTGTTGAGATGTAGAATCAGTGTTCTTTATAACGAGGTTGAGGAACACAACAGTGAAGCTTTACTCAGAAATTTTATATAAATTATTGAAAAATATGTTCTTATGAAGCTATTAGGGGGTATCAATGTTCAAGGATCCACAATTAAATCAATTGCAGAAAATAATCTGCATACCCCAATGATTTTCCACAATTATTTTTGCTATTCATTGGGTTATTAGACACTTTATATGTCAATGTTCATCTCTTATCTGAAATTTTTTTACTCAATTTTTCATAACCACATCTTTGACAACTTTCTGTCATAACCACTTCTTGACCTACTTTCTGCCATAACCACATCTTAGACTTCTCTCTGGATATGCTTTCTACCTTACTGCACACTCACATTCTCATCCCATCCTCTCCATTCTATCTGCTCAGAACCCCTCACCATCTCATCTGCTTTTTTCTGCTCCTTTTCATCTTCATTTATATTTTAACATTCCTCGTTGTCCTATATCTTCTCAAAGGAAGCCATCACCCAGTTTTTCTTCAAATCCCACAACTCCCTCTTTCCCCCTCTCAGCCGAGAAATCTAAGACCATTCAATTAAAAAAAGATGATCATCTCATTCTTATTAACTGGCTGAAAACCAAATATAACTATGATTCTTGTTTTGGTACTGAGTATGCGACTAAAGTAGGACCGCACCCAGAATCAAAAGTTATTGCTATCTTCTAATGGCAAATGAATTACTGAATTAGACCAAGGGAAGGATTGATCTTTTGCCTAAACAGATTTCTGAAAGCTTCAAGCATTACTGAGCCAAATACAAGAAGGCAAAGGCTCTTTCATCTTCCACTGGTTTTGGGGTTACTGACATTGATATCACTAAGGGCATCAAATCCATAGACAAAAAATTTGAATCTTTATGTCCTTATATTAAAGAGATGAATAACATTTTTTGAGAGCAAGCTGATGTTAATACTGTAAACATGTTGGATGGAGAAGATCCTATCTCCAAACATGATGTTGAAGAAAATCTTTTCCCATCCTTTTCCTCCACTCAAGCCTCCCCTCATTTGAACAATACCAATCTAGATAACTTTCCTGTAGATCCTATTGGCAATTTAACCAAACCAAATCTAACTCAGGGCTGTTTCTTTTTTCTTTTATCTTATCAATTCTATTTTTTTACTTACTTATCTTTTTCTTATTTTTTAAAAGGCTGAAAAACAAACTCAGGATCCTCAATCAACTGAGTCTTAAGGTAGCAACAATGGTGAGGAGGAAAATATGACCTTGAACAAGAAGCGTAGGGCTTCAAGTAGTCTAAATTTCCACTCCCAAAGAAGAGGAAAAAGTGATACTTCATCACAAACCCCTTTTTTGTCTATGGAACAATTTTTAGAGAAACGTGATGCTGGTAAGTGATACCATACCTATTAATACTTTACTCTGCTTTTCATCTACTTTTTTTTAACATTGCTTATCACTCTAGAAAAAGTGGAAGCTGCTAAAGAGACTCTAAAGTTTGAAAAGCAAAAATATGAGCTCTCTTTAAGGAGGGATGATAGGCTACAAGATTTGGAAGAGAGGAAGTATGAGCTCTCTTTACGGAAGGATGATCAGGCCCAAGATTTGGAGGAGAAGAAGTTTGAGTTAACTCTAAGTATTGAAAAATCAAAAAAGAGGAGAAAAAACTCGAACATCAAAACCTATTAGAGAAGATGAAATATAAGTTTGATCATGAAGAAAATCCCAAAAAGAAAGATTTCTTGATAGAATGTGTTAAAGCTAATAAATCTGTTGAGGAAATTGAACGTTTAAAGAAATTGTTGGATGACTAGTTTGTTTTATTTCTCTCACACTTCAACTGTTCATATTTATTTGTACATAAAATTTACAAAAATTTCCTTTATTTCATTACTCTACCACTTTTTTTAAATAAAATTTTCATGTCTCCTTTGAAAATTTGACGATCCCCCACCCCTGGTTTTTTTTGAAGTAAGGGGTGGGTATCACAAAAATTCTTTCATGTCATGAATCTTGAAAGTCTTATATGAAAATTTGGCTTTACTACCTCCTGCATTTTACTGGTATCCCAAAAATTCTTACATGTCAAGAATTTCACAAGTCTTATAAGAAATTTTGGCAAAACCCCCCATGAATTTTATTGAAGTAAGGGATGGGTATCACCAAAAAATTTTCACCAAAATATTTACAAGTCAAAATAATTCTATATCTGTTTCAAAAAATTGGCAATACTCTCCCCTGCATTTTATTGAAGCAAGGGGTGGGTATCACCAAAATTTTTCTAAGTCATCAATTTCACATGTCAGATTTGAAAATTTGGCAATACCCCCCCTGCATTTTATTGAAGCAAGGGGTGGAAGTCATCTAAATTTAATATAATTACATAAATTATTAAATAAATATCTAATATATATCAATTTACCTAGTTTAAAGTAATGACAATTCCTCAAGCCAAAATGCAGACCAAGTCTAGAAACAAAAGTTTGGGACTTTCTACAGGTATAGGCAAGAGGAACCTCATGAATCAAACAAATAAATTTTATCATAATTACCTGTTATACAACCAAAGGTCGTTGGCTCATCACATTACTTGAGAAAATTGATATATAAAAAATATTTATTAAACATTTATGAAAAAATATAAAATTTTCGATGACAACTCTAATCCCCATACTTTTTGGATCTAGATAAAGTTTTTTTAAATCAAATAACTTTACCTTCTTTCTTTACCTTGTTGATTCTTTGAATCAACTTATTACTGATTTGAAATGAGCAACCAAAATGTGTGAAATCTTGACAGGATTCCAAACCAGGAGGGGCTTTGGTTGTTTGATGATTATCCTTAGATGAATTCCAAATAGTTTCGATGATACCATTTCCCAAACCAAAATCAATGATGCACCGGTGGTCTGGAAAATATAAACCATGTCCTTTGATTTTAGCTGGAGATGGTATTGGGTGGCCAGTTATTGGATTGATATATGAGAATATACCAAAAGTAAGAAAATTGGCATCATTCCTATTGATATGAATCCTATTGTGGAATCCAGAATGAGTGATAATAACATTAGAAAATAAAAGATATTTGTGGCTGATATCTTTCCATTTGGAGTCACACCAATTCAGTATTCCAACTTTGGTTGCAAGCTCATGATTTTCTTCAAATGCTTTATTACAGAGCTTTTTGAGTCGAAAAGCAAGAAAAGAGTCAAAGGAAGGTAGAGTGTCCCATAAGCGAAAATCTTCATCTTTTTGAGCTTTAGTGATATTCTTGACCAACGAATATATGCCTAGATAATAATCATATAAGAGTTTCAGAATCCTCATCCTCTAAATATGCAATATAAAAATGTGAAATAAGACAAGTGAAATTTGGAAAAAAGGCTCAACTTCAAAGGTCAAAATCTCAGCAACCACTGAACCTAATTCAAACCTGTTTGTGGGAAATGAAAGATATGCTTTAGTAGAATCTTCAGTTAAAGGACATGTGATTTAAATAAACCTAACCCTAATTTGTTACATAAAAAAATGAAATAAAAATTTAAATTGGGAAAAAAAAGGCTCAACTTTAAAGGTCAATATCTCAGCAACCACTGAATCAAATTAAAATCTGTTTGCAGGAAATGAAAGGTAGCCTTCAGAAGAGTCTTCAGTAAAAAGAACATTGGATTTGAATAAACCTAACCCTAATTCCAAGTCTGATTTTCAAAATTTTACAAAAACTTGAAAAGTGGTAATGAAGATGAGATCAAAAGGAGTTTTATAATTTCACTGTTATCCAGATAAGAGTCATACATATATTTAAGTATGAAGTTTTCATAAAAAGAATGAGATATCATATAGGCATGAAAAAAAGGAGATGAAACGTACCTTGATTGAAAAGTAGGAAAAATAGAGTGAGAAAGATTGATGTTAGAATTGTGGGGAAATTGAATATGGAGTAAGTGAAATGCATAAAGAATGTGCAATGTATGTGTTTCAATGAAATGGAGCCAAAAAAAAGTGAAATAAGGGAAAGGGGGGATAATGACAATGCCAAGGAGGGATGAAGAGTAGGGTGATGGAGCTAAAAAATAAAGTAAAGAGGGAGAGAAAAAAAAGGTTAATTATACCATTGAAATCCAAAATAACCACTTACAAAAAAAATTTAGATAAAAAAAATAAAATAAACAGAAAAAAACAAAAAAAAATATAATTAGTAATCAAAAAATCAAAAAAAAGAATAAAATGACTTACCTGGAGAGATGAGATGACAAAATGAATGAAACCAAATTGTTTGAGGGATGTTGGAGGAGAATAGGAAAAGGATATGAGGGATGAATGAAAAAAAAAATCACTGACAAAATATGCAATTTCAGAAAATATGCGATTTCATGTTGAGCTGGTGAAAGAAAACCAATGAGCCATCCAAAAAAAAGATATTCACCGTAAATTCAAAAAAAAATGAATATGCAACAAACCAAAATACAAAACCAAGTGAATAAAGTACACAAAGAGGACATTTAGAAAGTATGAAAACGTAAAAATTAAAAATTAAAAGTGTTGCAAAGTGAAATGTTGAAGAGTAATTGGCATTATATTGGAACGTATGCCAGTTGATTGAATGATTTGAGAATCAAGGGAGGGGAGTGCCGGTGGTGGTTCAGGATCCTCTTCTTCATAAAGATCATTCCACTCATCCTTTAAATCAGCTAGAATATTGTGGAGTATTACGCAAGTCAAGATCCAATAATTTGCAGTTTTGATCTCCAATTTTTTTTGAAATTTGATTCTGAGCTCCCGAAGACTAGAAAATCATCCTTTTAAAATACCTATAGCATGTTCAATTCGTACTCTTGATTGTGAAAGGTGATAATTAAAGGCAGTTTTGGGGTCATTTTCTGAAGTTGCACCACTGAAAGCAGGTGTAATGTACTTTCCACTTGCATATGCTGAGTCTGCAAGGAGGTACTGAGATTCGTCAAAGTATGAGTCAGGGGATTGAGAAATCCTCATTCTTTGGAAGACGGAAGAGTCATGACATGATCCAGGGCAGCCACTGTGAAAAGCAATAAATTTTTTATTGACATCACATACAAGTTGAATGGCGATAGAGTATCTAGAAAGAAGATAAAAAGTTAGATTGTAAAAGATGAGAACTTGGAGAAGATTTGGAAGAAACCTTTTTTTGCGATCAAAATAATGGTTGCCATCATGAGAAGGCTTTTGACTCAAAGGTATAGTTGTGCCATCAACAAATCCTACACAGCCAGGGAAACCTTCAGCTTGCATTACTTGAGAGGATTCAAGTCGCTGTTCTGGAGTTGGCCAAGCAAGAGTTTGAGACTTGAGGGAAAGTATAGCAATCATACAGAGCTTGGTGTATAATATCACGGTACCATATCCTATGTTAAAGATATTATCCGAACGTCTTACGGCAGCACCATTTCCATTTGAGCCAAAGCGACATAGAGCAACAGCAAGTTGGATGGCAGGATTACGCTGTTTGTTATGAGAATTGTTATGGAAGATAGGATTTTCAGAAATGAGTTGATAAAGTTTGAAGAAAGAATCAGGAGAAGTTCTAAAAAGTTGGGTGAAGTTTAAATGAGGAATGTTGAGAATGGAGGCTAGATCATATTGGGGATCATGATAAAGATTTGGCCCCCTGGTGATGATGTAACACTTTTTGGAAAGTAAACACATATAAGCTAAAGCATCTTCCAAATCAGAGTCAGATTTATAGTAGAGAACTAAAAGTAAAGTGATAGCATTAATAGTGGAGTGAAGTAGCCGTCTAGTAGAGAGGTGTTTCATTGTTGCCGGTGGAAGGGTTATGTGATGAGGGAAGTCGGAATTCACTGCCAAATGTGCAGTTGGGGTGTGTAGATAGAAAAAAAACTTAAGTGTTTGCCACCAAAATTAAGTAGCATAGAGTGAGGAAAGACTTAAGGATGGCATCAGCAATAATGAGTCATGTGACTTTCTTGCAAATCCATCATGGATGTGATGAGTTTGGGATCAGGAATTAGGAATGGAAATTGGGGTATAAGAGGCAGGATAATGCATTATCGTGGATTTCTTATCCACTAGCCCTGGGGCTAGTGGATAAGAATCTTCTGCAATTAATAATGTCTGATCCCGGCAAAAAAATTACTGATCCCTAATTGCGGATCCCTGAACATTGATACCCCCTATTAGTCAGATCCCCCCACCCATTTTGCACTTTCTTGCCCCAATTTACATCCATTTTGTCTTCCCCCCTCCCTCCTCAAAAGTAAGTCTTCTCCTGGTTTTCTTTTTTATATCTCATTAATTTTTTCTTTTTTCTTTTCTTTTCTCTTTATTTTCTTAATGGTTTTTTGACTCAATTGCTAAATTAAAGCTATGTAAGTTGTTTTTTATTTCTTTTCTTTTTTTATTTTATTTTATTTATTTATTTTATTTTTTTTCCTCCTCAGATGCCTAATCTTGATGACAATATAAAAATGTTGTTGGAAATGGGTATTGTTGAAAAAGTGGACACAACACCTAAGTATTGTGTCATTTCACCAGTATTGATCTTTTATGAAAAAGATAAGGCAAGATTATGCGGTGATTATAGAGCTCTGAATACATACACAGTAGATGATATTTACCCTCTACCAAGGATAGCTTCTATCCATGCTACTTAACAAGGAGCAAAATATATTTCCTGTCTGGATGGAAATAAAGGTTACCACCAGATTCCTGTGGAAATAATTTCTCAAAATTACTTATTAATAACCACACATATGGGTATATATAAGTATGTGAGAATGTTATTTGGCCCAAAGAATGCGCCTTCAGTCTTCCAAAAATTGATGGATAGTTTTTTTCATCAGGAAATGGTTGAAGGACGGCTATTGGTCTATATTGATGACATCATAGTGTTTTCAAAAACATATGATGAACATTTAAGTCACCTGAAAAGAGTCTTTCAAAGAATGGATGAAATTAATATGACAATTGCATTAAAGAAATGTATATTTGGATTCCAATCTTTGAAAGTACTTGGACATGTTGTATCTGGATTACAAATTTGTGTTTACCATAATAAGGTGGCAGCAATAAAAAACATTGGTATACCTAAGAATGTAAAAGAAATTCAAAGTTTTTTAGGTATGTGTGGATATTATAGACAATATATAAAAAATTACCAATCTATTGCAGCTCCTTTGACAACATTAATCAGGAAAAATGAGGCTTTAATTTGGAATAATGAAAGAAAACACGCCTTTAATATATTAAAGGAATGTTTAATGACAGCTCCAATTTTGGGACTGCCTGATTTCACCTTACCTTTTATCTTGTACACTGATGCAAGCTTCATAGGTTTAGGTGCTGCTTTACAGCAAAAACAGATAATAAATGGAAAATTATCTGAAGTAGATATCTGTTATATATCCAGAACCTTAAGAAAAACTGAATTAAGGTATGGTGCCACACAGTTAGTTTGTTTAGCCGTGGTGTGGGATTTGGAGAAGCTTCATTACTATCTGGAAGACCAGAAGTTTGAACTTATAACAGATTGCAGTGCAGTAAAATCATTGCTAAACATGAAAACAACTAATAGGCACATGTTTAGATGGCAACTAGCTGTACAAGAGTACAGAGGAAGAATTACAATCACTGACAGAGCAGGAACATTGCATTCTAATGTTTATTTATTATCTAGAAGTCCTTTGCCAAATGATGCTGACAACCCAGCTTATGTACCTGAGAATGAGGTTATACATATATTTGGGATTTATATAAATATAATTAGTAATCAAAAAATCAAAAAAAAAGAATAAAATGACTTACCTGGAGAGATGAGATGACAAAATTAATGAAACCAAATTGTTTGAGGGATGTTGGAGGAGAATAGGAAAATGATATGAGGGATGAATGAAAAAATGAAACGGTGAAAAATTATGCGATTTTAGAAAATATGCGATGTCATGTTGAGCTAGTGAAAGAAAACCAATGAGCCATCCAAAAAAGAGATATTCACCATAAATTCCATAAAAAAATAAATATGCAACAAACACAAATACCAAGCCAAGTGAATAAGGTATACAAAGTGTAAATTTGGAGAGTATGAAAACAAAAAATTAAAAGGGTTGTGTGCCAAAATGGTGGAGGGTGATTGTCATAATGACAGAGCGTAAGCCAGTTGAATAAATGCTTTGTGATTCAAGAGATGGGAGATCAGGCACTGGTTCAGGATCCTCTTCTTCATAAAGATCATTCCACTCATCCTTTAAATCATCTGGGATATTGTGGAGTATAACGCAAGTCATGATCCAATGATTCACACTTTTGATCTCCAATTTTTTTTGAAATTGGATTTGGAGCTCCCAAAGATTAGAAAATTGTCCCTTTAAAATACCTATATCATGTTTAATCCGTATTGTTGATTGGGAAATGTGATAATTAAATTTAGTTTTGGGGTCATTTTCTAAGGTTACACCACAGAAAGCATGTACAATGTACTTCTCACTTGCTTACGCTGAGTCTGCAAGGAGGTACTGAGATTTGTCAAAGTATGAGTCTGGGATTTGAGAAATACTCATTCTTTGGAAGACAGAAGAGTCATGACATGATCCAAGGCAGCCACTGTGAAAAGAAATGATTTTTTTTTTGACATCACGTATAAGTTGAACGGCAATAGAGTATCTAGAAGGAAGATAAAAAGCTAGTTCATGAATGATGAGAAATTGGAGAAGATTTTGAACAAACCTTTTTTTGCAATCAAAGTAATGGCTCCCATCATGAGCAGGCTTTTTATTCAAAGGTATAGTTGTGCCATCATGAAAACCTACACAGCCAGGGAAACCTTTGGCTTGCATTCCTTGAGAGGATTCAAGTTGTTGTTCAGGAGTTGGCCAAGCAAGTGTTTGAGACTTTAGGGAAAGGATAGAAATCATACAGCGCTTGGTGTATAATATCACTGTACCATATCCTACATTAAATAGATTATCCAAAAATCTTACAGAAGCACCATTTTAATTTGAGCTAAAGCGACTTAGTGCAACAGCAAGTTGAATGGCAGGATTACGCTGTTTGTTATGGGAATCGTTATGAAAGATAGTATGTTCAGAGATGAGTTGATAAAGTTTGAAGAAAGAATTGGGTAAAGTTCTAAATAGCTGAGTGTAGTTTAGTTGGGGAATGTTGAGAATGGAGCAGAGATCATATTGGGGATCATGATAATGATTTGGCCCCCTGGAAATGAGGTAACACTTTTTGGAAAGAAAACACAAATAGGGTACAGCATCTTCCAAATCTGAGTCAGATTTATAGTAGAGAACTAAAAGTAAAATTATGGCATTAATAGTGGAGTGAAGTATCCGTCTAGTAGAGAGGTGCTTAATTCTTGTCAGTAGTATAGGTGTTGGTAGAAGGTTTAGGTGATGAGTGGGAAGGGGGAATTCGCCACCAAATGTGCAGTTGGGATGTGTAGATAGAAAAAAAACTCAAGTGTTCACCACCAAAATTAAGTAGCATAGAGAGAGGAGAGAATTAAGGATGGCATCAGAGATTTTATGTCATGTGACTTTCTTAAAAATCCATCATGAATGTGATGAGTTTGGAATTAGGAATTAAGAACAGAAATTGGGGTATAAGAGGCAGGATAATGCATTATAAAGGATTCCTTATCCACTAGCCTGGGGCCAGTGGATAAGAATCCTCCACAATTAATAATGTCTGATCCCAGGAAAAAAAATTTCTGATCCCTAATTGCAGATCCCTGAACATTAATACCCCCTATTATTTTTATATGATTTAGTTGTTAAAATATGATCCTTGATGTTGAGACCTTTAAAATGGTGCCCTATAAGTTAATATATATGATGATGAGTGAAATTAATAAATTGTTATGTAAAAGTGTTATATTTATCAGGGTATTACAATTGTCAATATATATATATATATCTATTGTTACTTACTATTCTACCGCTACTTACTTTTAACCTAGAACTTAACCTAATAGCATGATAGATGAGCATTATGTATGGATTCCCAAATCTTCTCTGATTCCGCATCCATCTTCTTCTCCTTATTTATTTTTATATACTTTTTCCTTCATTACATACTTATCCCTTGTCCCACCGTCACTCCTGCTCAAGTCCTCCTCTTAGTCCATCTATGTCCTGAGTCCATCTGTCCAAAGTCCACTTAGTCCATTAATAAATAACTTACCTGTTATCTTAATCTATCAGGTAACCTTGTATGTATTCTCTACTACAGCAATGAATCCATCTTCTTCTCCTTATTTATTTTTAGATACTTTTTCCTTCATTACTTACTTATCCCTTTTCCCACTGTCACTCCTCCTCAATTCCTCCTCTTAGTCGATCTCTGTCCCGAGTAAATCTGTCCCAATTCCACTTAGTCTATTAATAAATAACTTACCAGTTATATTGATCTATCAGGTAGCCTTTCCTCCTCTTAGTCCATCTCTGTCCCAAGTCCACTTAGTCCATTAATAAATAACTTACCTGTTATCTTAATCTATCAGTTTTATGGGCCCAGCACACCAGCTAATTAATTAATCAATTAAATCTGGCAACTCCTGATTCAACAACCAAGTCTCCCAGTTCTCCAGGTGGATTATCATCATCTTCTACTCATACCGCCATGGCTGAGCCTTCATCCTCACAAACTCCAGACTTTACTTATCTTCAAGATGGGTCGAGCTATTCTGAAATCAAGGGCATAGAAAAATGAAATGATAAAAACTATAGTACATGGAAAACAGACTTAAAATATGCCCTCACATTTTTCAACCTGGATCAATTCCTACTTGAAAAAAATCCCAACCCTTCAGATCCTGAACTCCTCTTCATCTTTAAAATCAAACAACGGCAAACAAACACTATCATCAAAATTTTTATGGACCGGGAAAATAAACATAAGTTTTTCTTAGATGATGATGCCATTGAGCCTTCTGAATTGAGGACTAGGATAAAAAACCATTACACCTCAAAATCCAGTCAAAACTGCTCATATGTAGTCAGTAAATTGTTCAAAATTAAATTTACGGAGAGCAATATTTTGGAGGCTATGGATGAATTCAGAGGAACTATTAAATTGCTGCATGATGTTGCACCTGATTTGTTCAAAGAAAGTATTCTTTCATACATCATGGCCAATTATGTACTCAACTTACTACCCGATTCATATCAAACAGCAGCTATCATAATCCTGAGCAAGTATGACATTACCAACAAGCAGCCTACAATTGAATCTATTTTTGCGGATGTTGAAACAGACGTTATTCAACAAAAAACACTTAATCTTAGGAACAACTCTAGAGGCACTGTTTTAGTTGTGGAAACCAAAACAAAGGCCTTTTGCTCAAAAGGGAAACATGATCCCCTTGCTCCTCATTTTGAAGCCTCATGCTTTCAGCTTCATCCAGAAAAGCAAGAGGAGTTCTTAAAACACAAGAAGGACCAAGAGCTGAAGGGAAATGAAACTCAACATAAGGTTCTATCTGTTTTCTCGGATCTCCCTCTCAATCATGCCATCTTGGACAGTGGTGCCTCTTATTCTATTTTCAATAATCGGGACTTATTCACACAGTACAAAGATTCAAAAATTTTCTTAACCTTGGAAAATGGGGATGAAATTCTTGCCCTTGGACAAGGCAAGGTTTCTTTTACCACATCATCCGGTCAAGAGTTCAATATCAACTGTGCACTCTATGTACCTTCTATCAGTGTAACACTCATTTCTATGATTGATCTTCTCAAGAATGGTCAATACCTTGAAAACAACAATGGGACTTTTAAAATTAAAGAGAATGGGACAACTTTCATTGAATGCTCAACGAAAGGTAGAATTATAAGTTTTCCTCTTTAGAGATATCCGATCTTCAATGTCAATTTAACCTCTTCTAAAAAACTGGAACTTAAATTATTGCATCATAATTTTGGACACCCTAGTAATCAAACTATGGAAATAATTTTCCCAGGTTTGAATTTCTCTCAGTTCAGTTGTAAAACCTGGGCATTGTCAAAAGCTCACATTTTACCATTTTCTGGTTCCTTCCCTATCCCTAAATCACCTCTTGATGTTCTCCATATGGACTTATGCAGTCCAATCACTCCTGAATCAAAAGGTGGAAAATCCTAGTTTTTCCAAATTGCAGATGGTCACTCTCCTTTCCAATATGTATACTTTTTGCAACTCAAGTCAGAGAACTTTGAAAAGTATAAGGAGTATGAAAAATTAGTTTAAAATCATTAGGGTTGAACCATTAAAGCTACAGTGTCAGAAAATGGTGGAGAGTTTACCAGTAATAATTTCAAAAATCATCATCAAGTGTAAAGGCATTAATCACCTTTTGACGGCTCAATACTCTCCACAACAAAATCCAATAGCCAAAAGAGGTAATAGTTCTCTGGTCGAAAAGGCTATATGCCTACTCTTTGAATCAGGTCTGGACTCTTACTGGTGGGCCAAAGCCATCAATACTGCCACCTTTCTTCTGAACATTTTTCTCTCTTACGCCCTAAAGAATCATCTAAACCATGGGAATTGTGGCATGATGAATCTGACAATATTCCAAGGAAACTTCATCCATTTGGCTCCAACATTGTGTACTATTGTCAGAAGCAATTTTGACATGGAAAATTTGACAGTAGTGGGACAGAAGGAATATTTCTGGGCTATTGTGAGGGTCATATAAACTATTGTATTTATTGTCCAAGTTCTGACTCTATTATTATCACTCACAAAGTCAAATTTCTCAAAAATTTTAATCTTGCCCCCAAAATTGGAAAATGGAGTACTTTCAAATCACTAGTCTTTCCCAATTTAGATTTACCTCACATACCTCTCTTCAGTCCTCAATTTTCTGAACCATTCACCACGGGAAATCTGGGGGTGAACTGCTAGCAGTTCCCTCTTTTTGAAACTATTAGAAATTTGTCAGGAAACTGTTGGGAAACCATCCTGAAACTTTCAGAAAGATGTTTTTAAATCTGATAAAAAAACATTGAAAAAATAAACTGTCACAGATTGAATCCAGAACAATCCCTCCTTGAGCAGAGCTTAAGAACCACATTGAACATCAGTTAATCTCAGGTTTGGCAAAAGGTTGAACAACATCACTTAGCATACCTTAATATTCAAATATTAAACTTGAATATATGTTGCGTGTATGATATAGATGCATATGCATTTGAATTTGCATGGTGGATACTTATTGCATGCTAAAAATTGATGTGAATTGCCTATCCAAAGTGTATGCATAATGACTATGAAGAATAAACATGCATAAAAAATATGCATAAAAATATGAATAAAAAATATGCATAGTGATTATGAATAAAAAATATGCATATTGAATATGCATAAAAATATGCATATAGAATATGCATTAAAAAATGCATATTGAATATGCAAAAAAAAGGTGCATATACATATATGAAAAAAATATTTTAATATGCATATAAATCTTTATAATGAATATGCATAAATATGCATAATGATTGAAAAATGCAAAAAAAATGATGCTTAACGAGTATATTTTATGCATAAATAGAAATATGCAATATGAATTCATATTGCATACAGATAACACTGGCAAACCATTTTGACCAAAACTCATACTAAATTTTCATTCTGGACTAAAGGTGTGAGGGAAGGAAGAAAAACAGTCCGACGTTATGGTAAGGTAAACTCTTACAGTCACCTTGCTGTAAGCAGAATCCGGAGGAGATATGTGGATTTAGCTGAAAACCCCGTCCTTCCAATAAAAAATAACAAAATGGGAATTCTAAATCACTAAGCTAACCAATCTACTTGGATCTGATTGATGAAAATAATGAAACTCTAAAATAATTAACGCTTTTTGAGATTTAAAGAAAGTGGCTGTTGATAAAAGAAATACTGATAACAACAATTAAGGTGTACCAGTGAAAGATCTGTAAAGATTGACTTTATGTTTTTATAATAATTTAAATTTTTATGAGACAGCAATAATCAAGTCCCAGTGAGGAAGACCTTTCTAAAGATACCCTGTATGAAGTGTTATTTAAATTGTTGAGTAGTATTTCTAAAATGTTATATATAAAATATAAAGTTATAAGGGTATTACAAATTTATTTGATTTGTTGAGTAATAAAAAATGAGACCGTGGTGGTTAAAGATTAAGCTGTATGATGTGTCCCCCCTCTCAATTTCGAGTTTGAGAAGCGCTTAAGTATTCCTAGTCACGTGCCTAAGTTTTCCCCTCCAGAGCTCTTCCAGAGTCAATCCGGAGCCTGTACGGAGTCCGTCCGGACTTCCGGACTCAATTAGAACCTTAAAACTATAATAAAAAATCTAGAAAAATTACACATAACAGAACTACTTCCCCTTTACATACCAAACTAATTTTCGTAGTCTGCGCAGCTCTAATTACCCCGTTAAAATTCATCAAAGTTAAGTAATTTTTGAAAACGTAAATATTTCTATAAAACTTTAAAATTCATTTAAAAAATATAAGAAAAATAGTAAAAATTCTGGGAAAATTTCCCAAGGTTCTTGAGTGACTTGACTTGATACTTATAAATTTTTCAGACCGTAATAATAAGTTTTCTCCGTAAAATAAATTGTATTTGTGTAGGCATTCGCTCGTGACCAATTTCTTCATATTTTAAACTCCAATAAATTAAATAAAACCCTTTTATAAAAAATAATAACGCCAATCTTGCACGCCGTAATAACTCCATTTACGTACTTAGGTGCCATACTAAACTTTAGGCTACCACATCCTCCCTCCAATCGAGAATGTCCCCATTCTTAAAACTTTGCATAAGTGGTTGAGCAATTCCAAAAGAATTATCTTTTCTAATAAAATAATTTGATAAATTTGTTTTAGCTGGTCTTCTTTTAATTCTTTATAATAAAAACGTTCTTTCTTCTTCTCTGTCTTGATATAACATAAAATAAAATAATATAAATCTTGTGATGATTCCACTACTGAGAGCAAGGTTTGAATCCCTTCAGACTCCCATATACCAGTCTTCCTTCTTGTCACAGCATTGAGAGAGTGGATCTTCCTATGAGCCGAATACTCCTGATTCCAACCTCATAAGGCCCCCCACTGAGCCAAATTCTATGATTCCAATCTCACCATAAGGTCCTCCAAGCTTCACACCAAAAATGGCCTAACACTGAGGCACTAAAAAAATCATTCCCTAAAATCCAACTACCATCTTAACTTCTGATTCCTTCATCACAATTTTCAAACTTTGCTATACAGCAAACCCCTAAAATACTTTTGCCAGGCTTCCAATAATAATTTTAACTTTAGACCATGTTAAAGCGCCACAAATTTCACCTAATTAACCATTATGCTTTCATTAGCATCATCACCATCTAAAATTTTTACCTCCTAAAGCTTATCAGCACCCAATTCCAGAAATAATTGAATAACCAGTTTAGAGTCTTAGTGGACAGTGATAAATTAAAAGATTGAATTGAGTTATCCAAACAAGATTGACATTCCAATTTAAAGTCTTGGTAGACCAAACATATAATCGATTGCCAGCTTATGGTCTTGGTGGACCAAAGATCGTTTAGTTGCATAAATACTTGATAAATTCCTAAGTAAGGCCTAGGCTTGACCAAAGATTGAATAAATTTGATAATCCAGTTTAATGTCATAGTGGACCAAACATTTGATCGACAAGAAATCCAGTTTAAGGTCATGGTGGACCCAACAGCTTGATAACAGTCCAGTTTAAGGTCTTGGTGGACCTAACATTTGATAACACTCCAGTTTAAGGTCTTGTTGGACCTAACATTTGATTTATATAAAAAAATCCATCTCCGAAAATATCCATAAAATCTTAATCATCCTTGAAATTCTGTTTAAAGTCTTGAAGGACTAACAGCTCCAATATAAAATCTTTAATGAAAGTCTTGAAAATTAGCCAGTTTAAAGTCTTGGAGGACTAACAGATCCAAAATACGTGTAAAAAAACCTTAAAGAACGTCTTGAAGAGTAGCCAGTTTAAAGTCCTGGAGGACTAACAGATGTCTTGAAGTAAAATCCCATATGTATTGAGTTCCCCTAGACCCTGTTTCCTGTCTAAACTAAATGAATAAAAACTAAAAAAGAATGAAGACTGAAAAATAAAACTAAGAAATATAATAATATTTTTGATTTAATTAATTAATTTTTTTTTTATTATTATTATTATTATTATTATTATTTTTTTATTTATTTTTTTATTTATTTTTTATTTATTTTTTTTATTTTTTTATTATTTTTTATTATTTTTTATTTTTTTGTGATTTAAAATAAAAGATTTTAGAAAAGATAGTTTTGAAATAAAATTTAAAATTTAATTTTAAAGAAAGATAAAAAAAGTAATAAAAATTTTTAAAATAAAATTTTAAAAGATGCCCCCCGGCCATTTGATGAGCCGTACCCTCGACATCATACCCACATCCAAGTGCAACTTGATGTGGTTACACAATTTTGAGAAATTGAAAGAAAAGAAAATAAATGAAAGTTTTTAGAAGATAATTTTTATAATGATGATCACTGGGTGGTCTCCCTCCAATTAATAAAAAATGATTAGAGACCACCAGTGAGCATCACCTTTACAATAATTCATAAAATATATTAAAGAAACGAAATCACAATCCAACATAAAAAAATCAAAAACAAAATAAAATAAAAAGAATCTTGAATCCGGAGTTGAGAGCGGTGTCTCTTGATTTGTTCCAGTTTATAGTCTTAGTGGACTTCCTATAATTAAAAGACAAAGGCAGGATTCATGTCGGCCGGTCGTCTAGAAGAAGGAGAAAAATAGAAGAAAGGAGAATGAAAATAATAAGGAAAAGAGGAAAAGGAAGAAAAGGCAGTAACAACAATTAATTGACAAAACTGGACTGGGGAATTACAAGGACTTATAACGAGATATTTATGGGATGATACATGGTAAGTTTTTTATTCTCTCTGCTTAAGTAACAAATACTAATATTAAATGATCTTAAAGCAACCTTTATATGCATAATATATACTAGATTTCAAAGGCAAGAAAGTGCCATAATAAAAACTATTATAAGTATAACATTTGTAATTAATAATAAAATTAATAATAAAAATAAAGTAAGTAATAAGTGGTGAGGCTACAGGGGGTTACCCAAGGCCTTTATATAGGCAAGGGGCCCTCTGAAGCGCCACATTAATGTATATACAAACAAAAATAATATGTAACTAATTTTGAGTAAGTGTAAGGGGAAACCCATGATACAATTAACTAAGACACATGAGTAAGAGCCTAAAATCCACCAATTTAATCCCAAACAGTTACAATAAGATTATGGAGTAACTAAATAAGCTTGAGACACATAAAAACAACTAATATAATTTAAAACATGTCTGATAACCCTTTATTTAAAACCCAATTTTAAGTGAAACATAAAAGTGAACTATTTTAACACATAAAAATAGTGTAATTAATTAATTTAGTATGAAACATGAGTGATTAGTTATTTTAACTATTCTTATTAGTGTAATAACTCTTTTAATTTAAAACAAGTATTTATTTTAACAAAATCACTAATTTTTAGAATAAAACATTAATAATTTATTTAATAAAGTGTTTTAACTTGTTTAATAATTTGATGACACAATTATGATTCAAAAAAGCGCTCAATATTTCTGTTTAATAATATATGAAAGGTTTAATTTAATATATAAATTTAATTAATTAATTTAATTACATTATAAGTCAATTTTACACTTATAATTATAATATATGTTTATAATTAATTAATTATTAATTTATAATTATTAAATACATAGAAATGCGCCATTATTTGTAGAATATAAAATATATTATGTTTAATTTAAATGTATAAAATTTATATAAACAATAAAATCAATATAACACTTATATGTAATAAGATATTTATATAATTTTATTATGCAATAAAATATTAATTTATATACATTAAATATAAATCATACGCCCTCTTTCAGGTTCTATAAGGTAACACATCATTTACTGGACTCCTGGAATAGCCTGGCTGACACTCCCTCACTCTAAAAAAACAATAAAAAAATGCTAAGATTTTTTCTTTTTGTATTTTTTCAACAGAGTAGGCAGATTTGAAATCTCCTTGCCAGGTATCCATGCATCATGTTCAGATGATTTGTTCTTATATCTCAATAAATATTCAATACCTCTTTCAGAAGTGATAATTCTATCATTGAGAATTTTATCAATTTCTGCTGTTTCTGTGACTTCCTGAGTGTTTTTCTTAGGTCTTCCCCTTCTTTTGGGAAATAAGTCACTGTTGGAAGTAAAAGGTTTAAGCAAAGAAATGGGAAAAACAGGATGTTTCCTATCATATGGATAATACAATACAACTTCCACTGCATTATCACCAACCATTCTTTTAACAACAAATGGGCCTACAAAAAGATCTTTTAAATTGTGGTTACCTTGTAAATTGAAATGGACAGTAGAGATCAACACTTCATCACCCATGTTAAATGTGTATTCTTTATTGGAGTTATCCCATCTTTTCTTTTCATATTCAAATGCTTTATCAATACAGCTCTGAGCATGTTTTCTGCATAGATGTTGCATTTGCATGAAAGATTTTACACCAGGGTGTAGTTCCAACTTAGGCAATTTATTATTGAGATTCTGAGCAGGAGTATGTGGGACATAACCTAACCAAAGCTCAAAAGGCTTTTTCTCAGTGACAGAATGAACAGTGCTATTATATGCAAATTCAAGACCAGGCAAAAGAGTGACCCAATCATGAGTAAATCTGTCATTATCTTTATATTCTAAACCAAAGGCACAATACCTTCTAATCATATCTTCCAGAGTTTGAATCATTCTTTCAGCTAGACCATCAGTCTGAGGATGATGAGCTGTAGACAATTTTAACTCACAGCCACAAATATCCATCAAAGAGGTCCAAAACTCAGAAGTGAATTTTGGATCTCTATCAGAGATAATGGCTTTTGGAAAACCAATAATATTAAACATGTAAGACCACCATAAGAAAGCTAATTCCTTGGTGGATACATCTTTGTGGGTTGGAATAAATTTGCACATTTTTGTGAATCTATCAACTATTACCCAACAAGAGTTAAAGCTGTCTTTACCTGCAACAGGAAGACCAGTGACAAAATCCATATTAATGATTTGCCAGGGAGCACTAGGTGCTTCAATATGTTGTAATAACCCTGCTCTCTTACCTGTTAACCTTTTAGATTTTTGGCAGGAATCACAAGATTCAACATATAATGTTGTGTCTTCATACATATTAGCCCACCATGCAGTGTTTTTGATTCTAATCAATGTTTTTTCAAGATCAAAATGACCAGCTAATATGTCATCATGACAAAGTTTGAGGATAGTTTCTTTCATTGAAGGAGGAATAACAATTACATTGGTAAGCTTCCTTCTATAATAAATATAACCATCTTCAATAGAAAACTTTCCTTTATTTAAAGCATTTTGGTATTTTGCAGGAAGAGTTTTTATTAATGCTTGAATTGAAGCATTCTAGGATCATTCAAAATAGTAACTAATTTATTTAAGTCAGAATCTTTATCATATGAATCCAGTATTACTTGTAATAACTCTTCTTCCATATCAACTATAAATATACCATGTATATGAACAGTGTCATCCTCAGGTACATAAGCAGGATTGGAGTCATTATTTGGCAGAGGCAATCTGGAGAGCATATCAACATTAGAGTGAAAATTTCCAGCTCTGTGGATAATAGTCATCCTTCCTCTGTATTCCTGAACAGCAAGTTGCCACCTGAACATATGTCTGTTAGGTGTTTTGAGGTTTAAGAGAGATTTCACAGCACTACAGTCAGTTACCAACTCAAATTTTTGGTCATCCAAGTAGTAATGAAGTTTCTCAAGAGCCCAAACAACTGCTACGCACTCCAATTGAGTGGCACCATATTTCAATTCACTATTTCTTAAGGTTCTTGAAATATAACAAATTACAACCTCTGAGGATTTATCATTAATAATTTTCTTTTGGTGAAGGGCAGCACCCAGACCAATAAAGCTAGCATCTGTATAAAGTACAAATGGCTTGTTAAAATCTGGGAGAGCCAATATAGGGGCTGTCATTAAGCAATTTTTCAATGTATTAAAAGCTTTATGACAGTCATCATTCCAGAGAAAAGCAACATCTTTTCTGGTTAGTTTTGTAAGAGGCAAGGCTATGACCTGATAATTTTTAATATATTGTCTATAATAGCCACACATACCCAAAACGCTTTGGATTTCTCTTACAGAAGTTGGTGCTTTCACATTTTGAATGGCAGCAACTTTATTATGGTCTACACAAATTTGTAAGCCTGACACAACATGGCCAAGGACTTTCAAAGATTGAAAACCAAATTTACACTTTTTTTAAAGATAAGGTCATATTGATTTCATCCATTTTTTGGAAAACTCTATTCAAATGAATCATATGTTCATCAAAAGTTTTAGAAAAAACAATAATATCATCAATATAAACCATGAGCCAACCTTCAATAATTTCTTGATGGAAAGTGTTATCCATGACCTTCTGGAAAACTGAAGGAGCATTTTTAGGGCCAAATGGCATCCTAACATACTTATATATTCCCATATGAGTAGCAATAAGCAAAAAATTTTGAGAATTTTTCTCAACTGGAACTTGATGATAACCTTTATTACCATCCAGACAACTAATAAATTTTGCACCTTGCAAGGTAGCATGTATAGAATTAATTCTGGGTAAAGGATAAATATCATCAACAGTATAAGTATTTAAAGCTCTGTAATCTCCACATAATCTAGCTTTATCTTTTTCATAAGAAATTAAGACTGGGGAGATGACACAATATTTGGGGGTGACATCCACTTTCTCAATGATATTCATTTTCAATAATGTTTCAATATTATCTTCAATATTTTTTCTTTTTGATGGAGAAGCAAGATATGTGTTTTTCTTAAGACTAGGAGGAATATCACTCAAGTTACAGGATAAAGTAATTTTCATTTCATCCTTAACAACTCCTAGGATATGAGAACCATGAGCAAAAGCCATAGGAAATGTGGTAATTGAGGCAATTATAGAATCCTTCTGCTCACTAGTTAATTGATCACCAAAAGAAGCGGTATTTATTTCAGCTAATAAACTATCCATTTCATTTGTTGTTCTACTTGTACATTGAGTTAATGAGTTACAAGACTTTAACAAATAAGCAGAAGATCTTCTAGGGGAAGAAATTTTGAATTTCCTTTTGCCATTCAATCCCAATGTGAAGCAATTATTGGCAGGGTCCAATTTTACACCAAACATGGTCAGAATGTCATTACCCATAATAAACCAATTGCTCAAATTATCATTTCTCATGACAACAAATTCACAAACAGCTCTGACAAAACCACCTTTATATATATGAAGAATACAGTGGCTTTGTATTTGCCAATGGGACATAAAACAGAGCCATAACCTCTCCATTTTTCACATGTCATAGGTAATAATTTATCCATATAATCTTTATCCACTGAAGCCAGTGCCTTTTCAGACACTCACACCTCCATATGCAACCTTCAATATATCTTAAGGTTTGAACAGGCTTTTAGCATGTTTACATTGATGGAGCTGATTAGGAGGCATGAAAATTTTCTGATTTAAAACCTTAAAAATGAATAAGATTTCTTGAATTCTGTCCTTCAGAAGTTCTACTTTAGCATTATATCTTAATTTTTCTTCATTCAAAGCCAGTCATTGAGCTGATAGATCTGTGATTTGAGGACTTGAATGAGTATTTTCCATTATCAAGGCAGCTGAAAGTTTATCATGACTGTTGTTGGGATCCACTTTAATTTATGTCTCTATATTTATGTCCTGCAGGTCCAATATATTATGAAGCAGAATGAAAAGTATTGAATATTGAGAGGAAGTTACTGTTTGTTCATCATAATTCTTAATTTCAGCCTCTCAGTGGCAGTCATGTTACCAATATTTGCAGACATTGTGCCTGAAAATTTTAAAGAAACAAAATTTTAAATCAGTTTATGTCAAAGAATTCTATCATTAATAGAATCAAAAAACTGTTAATTTCTATATGCCAATTAATCTTAAAGAAAAAACAACAAGATAGGAAATTATATATTTATTATGATTATTATTTTATATTTTACCAAAAAAAAAAAAATAATTCATTATTATATAATTATTTTTTTTTTCAAACAATAATTAATAGAATTATTCATCATTATCAGTAATATGTATAAAATAATAATGAAATAAAAATGAGTTATTGATTATTCATATTATATAAATAATAAAAATTCACATTCTTTTATAATCATCATTTATTCCTTAAACAATAATTAATAAAATAAAAAATTATTTGGAATTATATGTTATAAAATAATAATCAAATAAAATTTATTAAGGTGACTAAATACAAAAAGTATTATTATGGTCTACCAAAATAAATAATACCAAATTAATGGAAAAAATTGGGACTATGCAGAAAATGCTATAATTGTCAACCAATAAGATATTAATGACAAAATTAAATTAATAATTCATCAGAAATAAATGTTATTTCAAAATTAAATTTTTAATATATACACACTTTCATTTATACTTAAAAATGATTGTATGATTATTATAATATTCGACAAAAATTGTCACAAATATTTATATTAAAAATTTAATTTCATTATTTTGACAATAAATCAATATGTCAAACAAAACTTTCAATATACACACATTTTATTTATATTTCAAAATAATTTTATGATTTTTTATAATATTGGACAAAATATTGTCAACAATATTTATATTGAAAATTAATTATTTTATTATGACAATAAATTAATATGTCAAAATAAAACTCATCTAGGACTAAGAGTGTTGCTCTATCATGGTCAACTAGGAAAAAAAAATATTTAGGAAGACCAACTTACACTCAGTGATTCAGCAATTAAGCCACAATCACTGTTATTGCCATAAAATATTTAAAATAGATTTGTTAAGTGCAAAGGAAAACTTACTATAATGATCAACAATTACTCTAAAATGTATAGAATTTTGAAATATATAACTCGTTATGTAAGGACCCCAGTTCAATTCACCGTCGCGGCAAAAGTTGATTTTGTGTGCGAGGATGGTCCATGCGTTAATCGTTTGTCGAATCGTCAAGAAATTGATGTTGTCATTCGGAAAGGCCCTCAATTGTCGGCCGGTCGTCTAGAAGAAGGAGAAAAATAGAAGAAAGGAGAATGAAAATAATAAGGAAAAGAGGAAAAGGAAGAAAAGGCAGTAACAACAATTAATTGACAAAACTGGACTGGGGAATTACAAGGACTTATAACGAGATATTTATGGGATGATACATGGTAAGTTTTTTATTCTCTCTGCTTAAGTAACAAATACTAATATTAAATGATCTTAAAGCAACCTTTATATGCATAATATATACTAGATTTCAAAGGCAAGAAAGTGCCATAATAAAAACTATTATAAGTATAACATTTGTAATTAATAATAAAATTAATAATAAAAATAAAGTAAGTAATAAGTGGTGAGGCTACAGGGGGTTACCCAAGGCCTTTATATAGGCAAGGGGCCCTCTGAAGCGCCACATTAATGTATATACAAACAAAAATAATATGTAACTAATTTTGAGTAAGTGTAAGGGGAAACCCATGATACAATTAACTAAGACACATGAGTAAGAGCCTAAAATCCACCAATTTAATCCCAAACAGTTACAATAAGATTATGGAGTAACTAAATAAGCTTGAGACACATAAAAACAACTAATATAATTTAAAACATGTCTGATAACCCTTTATTTAAAACCCAATTTTAAGTGAAACATAAAAGTGAACTATTTTAACACATAAAAATAGTGTAATTAATTAATTTAGTATGAAACATGAGTGATTAGTTATTTTAACTATTCTTATTAGTGTAATAACTCTTTTAATTTAAAACAAGTATTTATTTTAACAAAATCACTAATTTTTAGAATAAAACATTAATAATTTATTTAATAAAGTGTTTTAACTTGTTTAATAATTTGATGACACAATTATGATTCAAAAAAGCACTCAATATTTCTGTTTAATAATATATGAAAGGTTTAATTTAATATATAAATTTAATTAATTAATTTAATTACATTATAAGTCAATTTTACACTTATAATTATAATATATGTTTATAATTAATTAATTATTAATTTATAATTATTAAATACATAGAAATGCGCCATTATTTGTAGAATATAAAATATATTATGTTTAATTTAAATGTATAAAATTTATATAAACAATAAAATCAATATAACACTTATATGTAATAAGATATTTATATAATTTTATTATGCAATAAAATATTAATTTATATACATTAAATATAAATCATACGCCCTCTTTCAGGTTCTATAAGGTAACACATCATTTACTGGACTCCTGGAATAGCCTGGCTGACAATTCAACTAGAAACAGGGAAAATTTTGGAAACGAACATTATGGGGTAATTGTGTATAGAGCAGCCAGCCCATCAATTACCCCCACACTTGCCAATATTTAATTAAGAAGGTTCCCCTGTGAACACTTCTTCCAATAAATTTTAAAATTTTTCCAACACTATCTTCACCCATATTTTAAGAATTTTAAGTTTTTGAAAATTTCAAAGAAGGTCTTCTTGAATTTCGTTAAGTTTCATCATAGTTTCGTTGACCATATACAGTGTAACGATAGTAAAGTATTTTTTGATAAAAAAAAGAAGATAGTTTATCCTCGTTGCGGAGGTATCCATAAACTTTCGTAGATATCATAGTTTATCCTTGTTGCGGAGGTATAAATTTAATAAAAGTCATTAAAATTGTAGTTTATCCTCATTTCGGAGTTAGACTTCGGCACTCCTGGTGCCTCTAGGATAGAACCGTTTCACTTGATCGGCTGCTACCCTCTTCTTTAATACTACTCCATCCAACTCTTCTAGCACATATGAACCGCCGGAAACTTGCTCCTTAATTTTATACGGTCCATTCCACCTATCTGCAAACATCTTTCCCCACTGACTTTCCAAACTCCTATTATACACCAGGACCATATCACCTGGGTTCAAAGGTTTCCTTAATCAATGTGCCAACCGCTCATCCCAATATCTGACTGATTGATTTTGGATCTTCATCATCCGCGAATATGCCTTTTCTAAATATTCTTCTTTCTTTTCTAGCTGCATCATTCTTGCACACAATAATTCTTCAGTAGTTTTGACCGTGTCCCAGTCAACTCCAAGATATGATTCAGCTTCTAAATCAACCGGTAAAACTGCTTTCTGTCCAAAAACAAGTTCATAAGGTGAAAATCCGGTCGTCCTTTTGGCAGTGATTCGATCAGCAAATAAAACTAAAGGTAAATAGTGCCTCCATTTTTCGGCACTTGTCCCACACATTTTAACTAAAGCATCCTTAATAACTTGATGCCCTCTTTCAACCATGCCTTCAGCTTCAGGATAATATGGGGTTGCTACCCTAAACTTTGATCCAACTTTCAATACGGCCTCTTTAAACTCTGTCCCAAATTCAGGACCTCCATCTACCGTTACCAACTTCATCACCCCATACCTATATACCCAATTATTCAAAAAAAAATTCTGCCACATTTTTGGCAGTTAAATTAATAAGAGGCGCTGCCTCTACCCAACCAGATAAATCATCTCTGGCCACAATTAAATATTTATACCGTCCCTCTTTTATATGAACGGCATCTAAACTAACTCTTCCAAAGAGCGTATATTCACCAGTCGCGCGTCCAGGTTCTTTTGGCCTTAAATAACTTCGTCTTTGACATTCTTCGCATGACTGAACCCACTGTTTAACAGCCATCTTCATGCCAGGCCACCAAAATCGATCAGAAATTCTTCTAAACGTTTCTCCAATGCCTCTATGCCCGAGATCTTCATGCAGTGATTTCAAAACTAATTCTTGCCCCTTCTGTTGAGTTATAACTACTTGTGGATTTGGATACTTTCTCCTCATTAAACGTCGACCAGATAGGTAAAACGTAGATGACTTCCTTTTGATAGCCACCCATTCATCGTCTTCACAATCTTCTGGCCTCTCTAAAGTCAACAAATATTTGACTAAAAAAAAATAAAAACCAGTCTGACCCCAGACTTCATCTTGAAAATCGATTAATATAACATCAATAGGGACTTCTCTATCACCAATATCACCTGCACATGAATGAGCCAATAATTGTTGACCCCTAAATAAATCTTTAATCGAGCTATGTCGACGTTTTTCTTCTGAACCTTTGGATCCTTTGTAAACCGTATTTGAAAATACCTCTTTCTCTTTATCCACCCTTTTATTTAAATTCTCTAATTATCCAACATATACACCATTCCTTAATTTACTACTATCCCACACTACCAACTCATCTTCCTCTACATACACCACATCTTCTTCTACCTCCTCTCTGCCGAATTTATCTACACCTTTTCCAACACCTTTATTAACATAAAAACTATTTTCCAGTTTATCCTCTTGGTGGAGGTCATCAACACCATAATCTAAACACAATAGTCCTGCCAGTTTAACCTCATGGGGGAGGTATGGAAAGTCTTCAGCTCCTTTAGTGCTGGCTTTGATAATAGGTATATCTTCATCGAACTCCTCTGAGTCTGAATCTTCTTCAGTGGGTGGTCTCCTTGATAAACCATCTGGCATAGTAAAAGTTTTTCCAGGCTTATGAACTAAATCAAACGAAAAATGTTGAATAAAAGCTACCCATCTCGTCATGGGTGCGTTTGGTAAACTTGGGGAATTAATCATCTGGATTAACGATTTTGCATCCACTTGCAACTCAAAATGTTTCCCCCACAAAATATGCTGAAGTTTCTTCAATATTTTCGCCACACCACATAATTCCAATTTTTGTTGTGAATATCTTGATTAGACCTCAGTAAATACTACAGATTCATACCTAACTGGCCTGATGTAACCAGCTTTATCCATCTGAGACAAAACCGCCCCAGCTGCAACCTGACTTGAATCAACTGCTAAATAAATTCTGCCAGCTTCTTTTCCATAATCCAACTTGTGCAGGACTAAATCCTTCCCTAAAACCTCTTTTAACTTCACAAACGCCTTCTCGCACTCTTCATCCCACTCCCAGTCTGCATCCTTTCTTGTTAACCGTCTCAATGGGGCTGCCAATGAAGAAAAGTCCTTGATAAACATTCTAACATATACGCAAATGCCTAAAAACCCTCTAACTTCGGTTGTATTCTTGGGTCTTTGCCAGGACTGAATTTTGTTAACTTTCTTCTTGGACATGATCCTACCCTCTCTACATACCACATGGCCTAATATTTCTAAGGCTGGCACACAACAGGAAAATTTTGAGCCTGAAATAGCTAACCCAGCCTCTTCAATTGGAAACAAGATTCTTTCTAATGTAATTGCAAACTCCCAAATGAATTTGCGTATCCCAGGATTCTCTTCGAACACCTGGTTATCATAGTCGGTTGTTGGTCCCTTAATTCCTCCATCATCTATAAAGATTCCAGCACATTGTGGAATTTCGTCTTGAAGGATCCAAGCCATCTGAGCTTGATAAACTGCAACCGAATTTGTTGCTCCTTGAGGTAATCTTGTTAACTGTAAACGTTCAAGTGGCGTATCAAATGTAGTGAGAGGCCTTGAGTCCGGATGTAACTCTCTCTCATCATATCCACCCATAATATCTCCCAAACCATAACACACTCTCCCTGCAAACGCTTCAACAAACTCCTCAGCACTAGGTGGTATCCCAGCATCCTTTATTGTAACCCTATTTAATTCCCTAAGATCATGAACAACTCTAAGCTTGCCGTTCGGTTTCTTGGTACAAAATACCGGACTAGAATAACTTGACGTTGATTGCTCATACAGTCCAGTGCGTATCCGTTCTCTGACAACTTCGATATAAGCTTCTTTCAATGCAGCCGGAATAGGAATCGGTTTCTGCTGCCACGGTTCATGACATACCACAGGAATCTTGTAAGGCTCCCCATAGGAATGCTTCAACACACCCCTCTCCTCTTCTACAAAAGCAATGGCCTTCTCTCGCTTGACCATCACATCCGACAACAACTTCTTCTCTTCACCAGACAACCAACCATCAGGTCCAAAATTAACAACACCCAGTCTCTCAAAAGTGATTCTTGACGTCTCAGAAAATTCAGGAGGATTCTTTACCAAGGGACTTTCATAAGGATCTCTTGATAACCTTGGTCTTCTCAAAGGTGGATTTAATTCAGCAGGTAGTGGTTCATTAATAGGTTGAAATTTATTTGCTACCTTCTTATATTTCGCTGCGTCCACATCTAAATAAACTTGAGGTAAAACATTTACTTTTGTATCACCATTACATATTTCATCAAATGAATCTTCTTCATCGCCAGAATCGGAATAAGAAAAATTAGAAAAATATTTTATTTCATTTTTAAATTTTACCCTTTTCTCCTTTCCCTCGTCTAATTTATAAACAGATTTTCCAACACCTTTGCTTCCCTTATCCAACAGTAAATCACCCGTAAAGAAAGTCGGCAGTTTAACCTCTTGCTGGAGGACTGGAAATGAATTTTCACAAAAATTATTTCTTTGTGTTTTAATTATACTGAGATTTTTTATTGGATTTTGATAAGATTTTTGCAGTTTACCCTCTTGCTGGAGGTCCATAATAGAAGGAGATAATTGCAGTTTAACCTCTTGCTGGAGCTCCAAAAACATACCCTTCCAATTTTTATCCAACCTAATTTGGTCCATTTTGCCTTTTTCACCGTTTTTAAATTTAATAGAAAAACAGGGTAAATCCAATAAACATATAGTAAAGTCCAAAACGTATTTGCACTCCAAAGTAATATTAACAGAAAATAATTGAGAATCCACTTGAATTATCTACAAGTGAGCTGACCTATTGCAATCCGGGATCTCATTATGAGGAGAGATTACAACATTAGAGTGATCAGCCCCTGCTACCCCAAAAAATGAGGGCTTTCATCCCTTTCAAACAAACATAATTCACCAGAAGCTGTCCGTTTTATATGCCGCTTCTTGGTGCAAACACAACACTGGCACAGAGTAGTAATCCCTGGCCGTGTTTCCCAACCTTCATCTCCAGGAGGCGCTAACCGCATATGTAACCTCCGCATATCTTCACCAGTGATCTCAAAACTAATCCCCATGCCAGCTTGATACCCTATCCTGGCGTCAAAATCCATCAAAAAAGGACCACCATGAACAGTTTTGACTGCTCCTCTGGCCACATAAAAGTGAACCTTACCAACAGATCCACCAATGCCTAACCTGACATGCTCAGCTGTACCCATTAGCTCTGTTGCATGCTCTCCAATACCTCTGAGGTTTCCCCCAGTCCCACTTTTAATTGGCAAGCCTATACTTGTTGCTTGCTCCAATGAAATTAAATTAATTTGAGACCCTGAATCGACCAAGGCCTCAGTTGATTCACCCTATTCAAAACTGCGTCCATCGCATTAGCTTGACCAGAAACTACTGGCCGCTCATACTGGACCTTTGATTTAACAACCTTGGCCCTGGGTACCTCTTGAGGTCCAACCGAGCCATCTTCACTTTCTATAACCCTAACTCCGTCACCAGCTTCTTGCACTAATCCTGATCCATCGCTAGTCCTTCTTACTCCCTCCATTGGGATGGGACCGCTAAAACTTGGTCTGGGTAGAGACGCCAACGGTACGTCCTCCTCAGAATCCGAATCATCCTCTGGCATAGGCTCACCATTTAAATCAAACTTGCCATAACTAGGGGGCCCCATATCAGCAATCCCCTTCTGCATTTTATATAATTCGTCCTTAGAGTAATGTTTCAATTTGTTGGTGGCAGTTTGAGCGCTAGAATTCTTGTCCTTAGAGTAAGGGTTCACTTTGTTATTGGCCTTGCCAGGATTAGCCCTCAATTGGCTCTGAATGCTACTTTTTGCCTTAGTAGCAGCTGCTCTTCTAGCAGCATTAACATCGTATTTGCCAGCCATACAGCTACCCTCCACCTGGGCAACCGTCGCCAGCTCTAAACCACCAAAAGAAGTAGAAAACGTGGCTTTACTGACCTCTTTCTCTTTACCTTTGTCAGCTTTTCCACCATTACCATTACCATTTTTGCCACCCTTGGCATTAACATCTTCATCCGTCACCTCTTCAAATCTGGCTCTCCTTTCAGCCGTTAAACTTCTTCTGACCAAATCAGAAGGAGACTGTCCATCACTGGGCTTGATGAATGAACCATCAGGAAATTTATAAACTTTACCATCAAATAAAACTCGCCCAGCATCCATATCCTTATCAAGAGCAAAACAAACTGTTGCTCTGTTCCCCCTCCTATTACAATAGGAGCACACCTTTGGCTCATCGTAGCCACCTCTATATCCATTACCACCGTTTCCACCATTTCTCCCATTGCCTGGGAAGCGGTTACCATTGTTATTGCCATTATAATTTCGACTTTCATACCCTCTAGACTGATAAGAAGTTGACGTCGACGAAGAAGCGATTGGGGCCTTATTGGCCTTCTGGGTTTCTTGAACAAATATTTTTAATTGTTTCGTTAAATCGGCCAGGTGATCGACCATCTTATTATCTACATTACCCTCAACTTTAGCAGCAGGTAATCCCATTTGAGCCTTCTTGGCCTCCTGGGCTTTGACCATAATATCGTTGTTTTCGGCCAAAACTTCGCTAACCTTGCTAACATATTGAATGCATAACTCTTGATATTTGTCCAATGCCAACAACTTGAGATGGGCCTGAATGTTCTCTTTGATAACCTCCAGAGCTGGCAGTTTCTGCTCACCATTAGGCAGTTCCTTCATCAAATCTTTTCTTGAAAGATCCTTCAAGACGTCCATTCAAATATCCCTGCTGCATGCTGTCCAAAACAAATCTTTTGCCTGGTTCTCATGCACTAACTCGTCCACCAATATGAGATATTCCACCACTTCATCAAACTGAACACACAGCTTTTTGAAGTCTTCCATAGAAGAAACACCACCTTTTGCTTGCCAGTCTCCAACAATTTTATTGAGGTCCATCATAGTAAACCTAACACCCCATCTATCAACCATAGCTTTAGAAAGCTTAACCCAATCCTTGTCCTTGAATGCCTGCATAGCAATAACCTCTTTTTCCACCTCCCTATCAGCAATAAAAAACCTAACTTGCTTCACCATATCCACATGAGAAGCACCATCAACAGCAGCAGCAGCTTCATACCTGCTAATGAACCATTTAACCTCCTCCCCATCAAACGTTGGGCCATCCCAAGAAACAATTCTAACTGAGGGAGTAAGAGGGTTAGAAGATCCAGAAGCAACAGCAGAAGAAGACATCCCAATAAGTAATGAAAAGCGTTAACAATCGATAAAATACCAAGCCTCTTGCAGGCCAATAACAAAGATCCAATTAGAGTTCCAGAAAATAAGCCTCTTGCAGGCTAAGAACGTTCTTGATCCAAGTAAGTCTTTAAATTAAGCTAGAGAAATCGAACCCCACGTTGGGCGCCAACTATGGTAAGGTAAACTCTTAAAGTCACCTTGCTGTAAGCAGAATCCGGAGGAGATATGTGGATTTAGCTGAAAACCCCGTCCTTCCAATAAAAAATAACAAAATGGGAATTCTAAATCACTAAGCTAACCAATCTACTTGGATCTGATTGATGAAAATAATGAAACTCTAAAATAATTAACGCTTTTTGAGATTTAAAGAAAGTGGCTGTTGATAAAAGAAATACTGATAACAACAATTAAGGTGTACCAGTGAAAGATCTGTAAAGATTGACTTTATGTTTTTATAATAATTTAAATTTTTATGAGACAGCAATAATCAAGTCCCAGTGAGGAAGACCTTTCTAAAGATACCCTGTATGAAGTGTTATTTAAATTGTTGAGTAGTATTTCTAAAATTTTATATATAAAATATAAAGCTATAAGGGTATTACAAATTTATTTGATTTGTTGAGTAATAAAAAATGAGACCGTGGTGGTTAAATATTAAGCTGTATGATGTGTCCCCCCTCTCAATTTTGAGTTTGAGAAGTGCTTAAGTATTCCTAGTCACGTGCCTAAGTTTTCCCCTCCAGAGCTCTTCCAGAGTCAATCCGGAGTCCATACACCACACAATATGGGGGGCGGACTTGCTAGTGAGTCCGCAACCTTGGACCCAAACTCACAACAGATTGAACACACATTGAGCTATTGATAAAGGAACCATACAATCAGGAATGAACACCACTCAGCAGAACAGTTTTAGGTGGGTGTTCAAGTAGAGTTCAGTTTGGGTTCAGTATGAGTTCAGTCTGAGTTCCATCTGAGTTCCATCTCAGTTCAGGTTGAGGACTTGCTAGCAAGTCCACCCCCTATATTGCGTAGTGATACGGAGTCGAAACGGAGTCCATACAGAGTCCGTCCGGACTTCCGGACTCAATTAGAACCTTAAAACTATAAAAAAAAATATAGAAAAATTACACATAATAGAACTACTTCCCTTCTACATACCAAACAAATTTTCGTAGTCTGCGCAGCTCTAGTTACCCCGTGAAAATTCATCAAAGTTAAGTAATTTTTGAAAACGTAAATATTTCTATAAAACTTTAAAATTCATTTAAAAAATATAAGAAAAATAGTAAAAATTCTGGGAAAATTTCCCAAGGTTCTTGAGTGACTTGACTTGATACTTATAAATTTTTCAGACTGTAATAATAAGTTTTCTCCGTAAAATAAATTGTATTTGTGTAGGCATTCGCTCGTGACCAATTTCTTCATATTTTAAACTCCAATAAATTAAATAAAACCCTTTTATAAAAATAATAACGCCAATCTTGCATGCCGTAATAACTCCATTTACGTACTTAGGTGCTATACTAAACTTTAGGCTACCACAACGTTAGAAAAATGCTACATGCACTCATTTTGTAGCAGAGCAAATGAGAAGTGCTGAATTATGGTTGGTGCCCATAATTTAGTATGATATCATAATTTTATTTAATTGTTTTCAATATTGAAAAGACTTTAGGTCGGTTGGTATGGATCTAGCTGTGCCAGGGTCTAATCTAATTATTTTAACAATTTCTTAATAATTAATAGGCTTTAATACAAAAACAGGTTGTATTTTTTGTGGGATATTGGATATGATAAGGTCTTTTTTAAAAAAAACTTATATTGTTTAAAAATATTCCTGAATCAGATGTGGGATAATCACTACAAAAAATTGTAGTACTGTGGGCAATAAAATATATGCACAAGCAGTAAAGAAAGGACCAAGTGAACCCTTTTTGTGCAGTGGGAATCATTAGAGTGGAATTGTGGATGAAAAATATAATTCATTATTACCATTTTATTTAATCAAAAAATTTATAATATTAAAAAGAACTATTGATTAATTGGTATTTGACCTTTGTGCCTCACTCATATTTATCATTTGATTGATTTTTTTCACCATTATGTTATTAATATTATAAGTATAGCAAAAACTTGTGTGCCAAATGCATACCGGGTGATGTTACACCTTTTATAATATTATTAAATAAAGGTAAAAAAATATGAAAATGATTTGTTTTACAAAAAATAAATTGATATCCAAAAGCGATATGAGGGATAAAAAGGTAAAATTAAAGGCATCAAATATGAAATTAAAAATTAAAGTGAAATTTCTCCCATCAAGAGCAAGTAGACATGATGGGGTGAACGCCCACCAGTGGCACTAAACTTGGACTATAATTTCTTTTTTGTAAAAATAAAATAAAATCCACTGGAGCTTTACCAAAACTTCAGGATGACAATTTTGCCATATCAAACAACTTCTAGTGCAATTATTGAAGAAAAATTAATCTTCATCGCAATAGAGAGAATTGATCACATCAGACTGCATGTGACCAAAAGTGTCCAGCACAAGTTTGGCCGAACTTGTGCTGGAAACTTATATGATGGAGGTTAGCTAGGGTGGAATTTTTCTTCAGTTCATCTGGTATTTCTTATAAACATGTCCACTGGTATTTGATCTTTGTTCCTCACTCATATTTATCATTTGATTGATTTTTTGTCACCATTATGTTTTAATATTATAAGTATAGCAAAAACTCGTGCCAAATGCATACCGGGTGATGTTACACCTTTTATAATATTATTAAATAAAGGTAAAAAAATATGAAAATGATTTGTTTTACAAAAAATAAGTTAATATACAAAAGCAATATGAGAGATAAAAAGGTAAAATTAATCTCAAAGAGATCAATTATGAAAAACAAAATACTAGTAAAATTCTTGCTCTCAAGAGCCAGTAGAAGTGTTGAAAAAAATGGGAGCCATCAGGGCTAAATTGTAATAAGTGACCTTTTTTTTAAAGATAAAAAATTATACACCTGAGGTTGGGAAGAACAACAGGTGGATGATTCAGCTAAACAAAACTGCTTGTAGTGAAGTTTAATAAAAAATGTCTTTTTGTTGCCATATAGAGAATTGATCCCATCTGACTGCACGTGACTAAAAGTGTCCAGAACAAGTTCAGCCGAACTTGTGCTGGACACTTTTATGATGGAGAGTAGCTTGGGTGGAAATTTTCTTCATTTCTTTCATCTTGTATTTCTTATAAACATGTCTACTGGTATTTGATCAGTCTTTATCTTTCATATTTATCATCCGATTAATATTTTATCACCATTATATTATTAATGTTATTAGTATAGCAAAAACTTGTGTGCCAAATGCATACCATGTGAATTTATACCTTCAATAATTTTTTAAAATAGATGTAAATAAATATGGAAAGGAATAGTTTTACAAAAATTAAGTTGAAATTTAAAAGTAAAAAGAGGAATAAAAGAGTAAAATAAAAGTCAAAGAGTTAAAATATGAAAAAAATACTGGTAAAATTCCTGCTATCAAGAGCCAGTAGAGGTGTTAAAGCAAATGGGAGCTATCAGGGCTTAATTGTAATAAGTGACCTTTTCTTTAAAGATAAAAAATGATACACCTGATATTGGGCAGAACAGCAGGTGGATGATTCAGCTAAACCAAACTACTTCTAGTGAAATTTGATGAAAAAAATTTTTTGTTGCCATACAGAGAATTGATCCCATCTGACTGCACATGACCAAAAGTGTCCAGCACAAGTTCAGATGAACTTGTGCTGGACACTTCTATGATGGAGAGCAGCTGGGGTAAAATTTTTCTTCAGTTCATCTGGTATTTCTTACAAACATGTCTACTGGTATTTTATCTTTGTGCCTCACTCATACATATTTTTTGATTAATTTTTTGTCTTAATTAGGGGGTGTCAGTTCTGGCAAATCCGCACTTACAAATCCGCACTTAAATTTGACCAAATCCGCACTTAAATAAGTGCGGATTTCCAAAACACACTAGCCCCAATACTGGTGGATTTCAAAATGAAATAAGTCACTTATTTCACTCAAATCCGCACTTTCTCAACCAAAAGTGCTGATTTCACCATCAAGTCCCATTTCACTGATTTGCCAGCATCATCCCATTCATACGCAGCACTCCGCAGAATAACACTTCATAACTCAAAACATCGTACATCACTTACATCTTCATATCATATCATATAAGAGTCATGCCTTCCTCACTTTCAAATCGTGATAAATTACATAAAGCAATGACTTTCATGGCGCTTGAACTGCTCTTGGACTCTGATTCCGATTCTGATCTAGAAGAAGATTTTGTCGTTTTATCAAAAATGGCCAGGAAAGGTTACCTTCTTCCCAGAAAGCCTCAAGTACTTCATACCCCCAAGTACACCATCCAAACACTTCTTAACCTATCTACACCCAGTTTTAGACAGCTGTTCAGGACTTCTCAGGAATGTTTCCTTAAATTGCTTGAGCTTATTCAGGATCATCCCATATTTCACAATAATTCTCAAAAAGAACAACGACATCCTTCAATTCAATTGGCCATCACACTATGTCGTTTGGGTTCAAATGGTAATGGAGCCGCTTTGAAACGTTTAGAAAATGTCTTTGATTTAGGGTATGGTTCAGTTAACACTTATACCAAACAATGTATCACTGCCATCAACTCCTTGGAATCTCAACTTCTCACCTGGCCAACAAAAGAAGAGCGACTTGAATCATCTCAGGTTATGCAAGCAGAGGGCTTTCCAGGATGTATTGGTTTTGTTGATGGTACTACTATTCCTTTGAGCCAGAAACCTGCTCAAGGTGGAAACAATTACTTTGACCGTAAAAAGAGGTAGATTATTTTTAACTCCTTTCATCCTCCTTGAAACTAACACAAACAAATATATCTTCTTTATAGATATTCAATTAACGTTCAGCTTATATGTGACGTAAACAAAAAATTTATATCATTCTTCGCTGGCTATCCTGGCTCATGTCATGACTCCTACGTCTTCCAAAGAATGCATATTTCAAATGAACCTGAAAAATTCTTTGATGAAAATCAGTATCTTCTTGCAGATTCTGCTTATGTGAATGGAAAGTATGTACTTCCTGCTTTTCGGGGAGCAGCTTCAGAAGACAGTCAAAATGCCAAATTCAACAATCATTTGGCAAAGTCAAGAGTCCGTATTGAACATTCTATTGGAATCTTGAAAGGCCGTTTTTCTAGTTTAAGGGAATTAAGAAGTCCTCTTAGAAATAAATCTGAAATGGAGGCGGTGATCAACTGGATTCTGTGTTGCACTATACTTCATAACCTACTTGCTGACCTCAAAGATCAATGGTTAGAGCTGTATGAAGATGAACAAGTTGATTCACCTCCGACTATATCCAACACTTCTATTTCTCAATCAACTAGTATAAGGGCGAAAATCCTTCCAATAACACTCCAACATTTTTCAACGCAATTTTAATTTTTTTCTCTTTCTCTTCAAATTATCAATTTGCATGTATTATTCACTGAGAATGGTAAATTTTTTTGCATATTTTTTTGGTTTTTGAATTTGCTGTTAAAGTCTTATTTTTTTTTCTCTCTGTGTTTTCTTTCATCAACTCAACATGAAATCGCATATTTTCAGCAAACGCATATTTTTTCAGTCACTCTCTTTTTTTTCTTCACTCATATCCGTTTTCTCCTCTCTTCCTACATCACTCAATCAATTTCACTTATATTTCTTTTTTCTCAACTCATCTCTCCAGGTAAGTCATTTTATTCTTTTTACTTAATTTTTTGCTAATTTTTTTTTTTTTTGGTTTTTTGGTTTTTTTTTTTGTTTTTTTTTTGTAAGTGGTTGTTTTTAAATTTATAGGTAAAATTAACCTTTTTTTTTTCTCTCTCTTTCTCTCCCTCTTTTCTCTCTTTATCCCCCCTTGGCCTGGTCTTTTTCCCACCTTTACCCTCTCCTTGGAATGGATACATCCCCCTTTTCCCCCCTTTGTCTGCCTCATTCCCCCCTCCTTGGCTCACTCTAACCTCCCTTTTCTCCCTCTTTGGTCTCATCTCTCCCTTTCTCCCCCTTCTTGGTCTCCTCATATCTTCCCCTCATTCCACTCCACCCCCCACCAAATCCCCCAAATCCTCCCTCCAAATCCCCACCAAACCCGCCTCTAACCCCCCCTCCAAACCCCCCTCCTATCCCCCTCAAAACTCCCCCAAATCCTCCCTCATATCCCTCCTACCCCCCCTTAACCTTCACTTAACGATTCGTTAACGAATCGTTAAGTTATTGAACGATTGTAGCTAATCGTTCATTAACACCATGCAATATGGGGGGCGGACTTGCTAGCAAGTCCGCCAAGAGGTTGAGAGGGGTGAAATGGGGATCAAAAGAGGATGGCATACAATGGGGCTGGGAGGATAGCGAAAGGCATGGGGAGGGAAGACAAGCATGTGTTGATAGAATTGAAAGGGATGGAGATTGGTGCAAACAGAGTGTGAAAATAGGAGGATGAACTCTGTTCTTTGGGCGAAGAACAGAGTTCACTTCCATTCACTTATATTTCTTTTTTCTCAACTCATCTCTCCAGGTAAGTCATTTTATTCTTTTTAAACAGAGTGTGAAAATAGGAGGATGAACTCTGTTCTTCGGGCAAAGAACAGAGTTCACTTCCATTCACTTATATTTCTTTTTTCTCAACTCATCTCTCCAGGTAAGTCATTTTATTCTTTTTAAACAGAGTGTGAAAATAGGAGGATGAACTCTGTTCTTCGGGCGAAGAACAGAGTTCACTTCCATAAAATATTAGCTGAAACATAGTTTTCAATTCTGTAAAAACAGTTGTAAGAAATAGAAAAAGTCACTGATTTTTTTTATATGTAATCTGAAATTTTTTAATAAAATTATTGTATTTAAGAATTGCAATATTGTCAATCAATCTTTATTGATCAACTTAATTTAATAAAGTATTATTTAAATAAGTTGCTTCAAAAAATACTTTGCATTGAACCTAGTTTCTAGACTTGATCTGCATTTTGGCTTAAGGAATTGTCATTACTTTAAAAGTAGTATACTTGACATATCTTATTTATATATTAATTAATTTATGTAATTATATTAAATTTTGATGACTTTCACCCTTTACTTCAATAAAATGCAGGGGAGGGTATTGCCAATTTTTTAAATCTGACATGTGAAATTGATGACTTAGAAAAATTTGGTGGTACCCACCCCTTGTTTCAATAAAATGCAGGGGGGGGGGTATTGCCAATTTTTTAAATCTGACATGTGAAATTGATAACTTAGAAAAATTTGGTGGTACCCACCCCTTGTTTCAATAAAATGCAGGGGAGGGTATTGCCAATTTTTTAAATCTGACATGTGAAATTGATGACTTAGAAAAATTTGGTGGTACCCACCCCTTGTTTCAATAAAATTCAGGGGAGGGCATTGCCAATTTTTTAAATCTGACATGTGAAATTGATGACTTAGAAAAATTTAGATAAGCAAACTTATTGACTAGAAAGTAAAGATAGAAAATTTTTATTATACATTCAAATTTTTGTCAAAAATAACGTACTATATTCTTTTCCTTTTATAAGTCAGCATATAAGAAAATATTACCAAAATTAAATTAACTAGAAAAACAATTTATCAATTGAAAAGGTCAAGTAATTTTTTAATGTCCTCATAAGATTGGCCATTTTTAACACATTCCATAATGAAATCTTTTTTTTAAAACTCTCTTGTTTTTCCAATTCACAAGTAGCCATTTCTCTTTGAAATTGACGGTCATTTACTCTTTCCATCTGCTCTACCTCAAATTTTTTTTCTTCCAAATCTAAGGCTTGCTGATCTTTCCTTAGCATATGATCAAACTTCATCTTCTCAAAGTCAAGGGCATTATTTGCAATAGTTGATTTCGCTGAGAAAATTAAATTGAAATAAATAAATAAATGAGTTAATGATTAAGATATATAGTAAACAAAACTTACTTAAAACTTTTTTTTGAAAATAATCCTCAAGGGAGCCAAATGAGCTTGTTGAAGTATTACCACGTTTTAATAGATGGTTCAAGTTCATTGAAGTTGAGGCTCAACGCTTTAGTTTGGAGTTTGAACAAGAGGCTTCAGGAAGTTCTTCTAAAGCAGCTTCTAAAGAGGTATTCACATTTCCAGAATTGAGATTATTTAATGGAGATTGAGTTTGAGTAGGAGGAGACTAGAAAGAAAGAGAAATTCAGAGAAGAATTGAAGAAAAAACAAAAAGTAAACATACATTTAAATTTTGGGCCTCTGAGGATTCAGATCTTCTGCGATATAATTGTTCTGCTTGATAGTTGGGATCATCTTCAGCTGAACTATGGTTAGAAGGTGGAGGGGATTGATCTTCTTCAAGTAAAGGTGTGTTGGGAGGATTATAGGAAGGTTTGGATCCAGAGGGTATATGCTTAGTAGTATCGTGTAGAAACCAAGGGTTTACATCAACTCGGGTGCCAAAAAGATTATCCATTTCCTCATAGAAAGGACACATGACATTGAGCTTTTCGGAAACAGTAGTAATTCCAATCTCCAAATCATCATCGTCAATACCAAAGCCAGTTTCATTTACAGCATGATGAGTCTTTTTAAATTTTGAATGGTAACTCTTAAATCTCTCCTTCATTTGTTTAGGATTGATATCGATTCTCCCCCTTGTTTTCTTCCTTACTTCATTGGCCATCAACAAGTAGCCATTAACCTTTGAAGAAGGTGGACGTCCAATACGAGTGGACTTTTCACATCCAAAACATGCTTCAAAATTTGATTTTATTTTAAGGAAGTTGATTATGATGAGATAATCATCCTTTTTAAGCTGACCTGAACCTGCCTTTGATTTTTCAGGTGTAGGGCTTGCTTTACGAGGAGACTTTTGTGACGAAGCAGATTTTTGAGTTACCTTTTGAGATTTGGAATGTCTGGGAGGCATTATGAAACTGGCACATAACAAGAAAAAAGATTAAAAAGTAGAAGAAATAAGTAAAAAAGAATGTAAACATGCCTGGTCAAAATATTGAAAATGTCAGGAAGGGGTGTGTGCCGAGGATTGATGGGTAGGTAGCGAGGAAGGTCAGTGTGTCACATGTGACAGGGATGGGGTAAGAAAGGAAGGGATGTTTTGTGGCCAAAATGTGGTTGTGAAAAAAAACAGGAAAAAAGTGCTGATTTGAGGTCATAACTGACACCCTTTTTTGAAATAAGTGACTTTTTTGCAAAATTTAAGTGCTGATTTGTAAGTGCTGATTTGGTTTGAAATCCGCACTTAATTTAAGTGTGGATTTGCCAGAACTGACACCCCCTATTATATTATTAATTATATGAGTATAGCAAAAAATCGTGTGCCAAATGCATACTGAGTGATGTTACACATTTTATAATATTATTAAAAAAATGTATAAAAATATTAAAATAATTTATTTTAAAATTTATTAATTGATATCTAAGAGCAATATGAGGAATAAAAAATTGATTTAAAGCAATCAAATATGAAAAAAGAAATCCAAGTATTATTGCTAATATCAAAGGCCAGTAGAGATGTTGAAGCAAATGAAAGCCGTCAGGGATAAATTGTACTTAATTGATTGTTTTTTAAAGATAAAAAATTTTGTACCTGTGGTTTGGATGAACTCTAGGTGGATAATTCAGCTATATCAAACTACATCTAGTGAAGTTTCTTATCAAATAATTTTTTTCATTTCCATAGAGAGAATTGATCCCATCTGACTGCACCTGACCAAAAGTGTCCAGCACAAGTTCGGCCGAACTTGTGCTGGACACTTTTATGATGGAGAGTAGCTAGGGTGCAGGTCTTCTTCAGTGCAACTGTTATTTTTTTAAAACATTTCAAATGGTATTTGATCTTTCTGTGTTATTCATATTTTATTATCTGATTAATTTTTTGTAATTAGAATTTTATTAATTTTATTAGTACAGAAAAAACTTGTGCGCCAAATGAATGCCATGTTATATTACACCTTTTATAATATTATTAAAAAATGTTAAAAAAATATGAAAATGATTTCTTTTCCAAAATTATAAATTAATATCCAAATGTAACATGAGTGATAAAAAAGTAAAGTAAAAGAGATCAAATATGAAAAAGAAAAATTCAAGAAAAATTCCTGGCTTCAAGAGCCAGTAGAGGTGTTGAAACAAATGGGTGCCATCAGGGCTAAATTTGATAAAATTTAATTTTTTTTAAAGATAAAAAATTTTTCACCTGAGGTCTGGAAAAACTCAAGGTGGATAATTCAGCCATACCAAACTACTTTTAATGTAATTATTTAGAATTTTTTTTAATTTAATTTCCACAGAGAGAATTGATCCCATCTGACTGCACCTGTACAAAAGTGTCCAGCACAAGTTCGGCCAAACTTGTGCTGGACACTTTTATGATAGAGAGTAGCTAGGGTGGAAGTGTTTCTCAGTACATCAGTTTTTTGTTTTTCACATTTCTATTGGGTTTTTAACTTTTTTTTATCATTCATATTTATCTTATAATTAATTTTTTGTCACCATATATATTATTAATGTTTCTAGTATAGCAAAAACCTGCATGCCAAATGCAAAATTGGTGATGTTACAACTTTAATAATATTATTATATGAAGTTAAAAAAATATGAATATGTTTAGTTTTTAAAAAAATAAATTGATATTTAAAATTAAAAAGAGTAATAGAAAAGTAAAATGAAAATAAATGGGATCAAATATGAGATAAAAAATACAAGTAAAATTTTTACTATCAAGAGCCAGAAGTGGTGTTGGGAAAGTTGGGGACCCCTAGGTCAAGACTTGGTCTAAACTTACTTTTATGTATAGCTAACAAATTTTGAACTGAGGTTTGGAAAGACATCCAGGGGACAATTTTACAATATTAAACATTCTTTACTTCAATAATTGAGTGAAATATCATTTTTTATTTCCATAGAGAGAATTTATCTCATATGACTTCATGCAACCAAAAGTGTCCAGCACAAGTTCAGCCGAACTTGTGCTGGACACTTTTATAATTGAGAGTAGGCATACAGAAAATCTTCTTAAACTCAAAAGGGATTTCTCATAAACATTTCCACTGGAATTTGATCTTTCTGTGTCATTTAAATTTCCCATTTGATTAAATTTTTGTCATCATTATATTGTTAACGTTATAACTATAGTAATAACTTGTGTGAAAAATGCATACCAGGTGGTGTTCAACCTTTATTCATATATTATTAAATAAAGGTATAAGAGTATGAAAATTATTTATTTTAAAAATTAAAAATTGATATCCAAAGCAATATGAGCAATAAAAAAGTAAAATAAAAGGGATAAAATAAGAAAAAAAAATCTAAGGAAAATTCCCACTAGCAATAACAAGTAGAGGTGTTAGATAAAATGTGCACCACCAGGGTTAAACTTGCACTATATTTTCTTCTTTGTTAAACCAAAGAAAGTGTCCTGATTAGTTTTGAAAATTCATCAGGAGGACATTTTGGCAATATCAAACTACTTATTGTGCAATGATTGAGCAAAATGTCATTTTCATTTCCATAGAGTAATTTATCCCATCTGACTGCATGCAACCAAAAATGTCCAGCACAAGTTCGGCCGAACTTATGCTGGACACTTTTATGATGGTGAGTATCTAGGGTGCAGGTCTTCTTCAGTTCATCAGGTATTCCTTATAAACAAATCCACTTGTATATGATCTTTCTGTGTCATTCATATTTATCATTTGATTCATTGTTTTTCACCATTATAATATTAATGTTATTAGTATTGAAAAAATTTGTAAGCCAAATGCATACTGGGAGATGCTACATCTTTCATAATCTTATTAAATAAAAGTAAATAAAATATGAAAATTATTAGTTTTACAATAAATAAATTGATATTTGAAAGCAAAAACAGGAATAAAAAAGTAAAATAAAAGTGATTAAATATGAAATTAAACATTCAAATAAAATTTCTGCCATCAAAGATAATTTGAGTTTTCAGACCAAATTTGCACCACCAGTTCTAGATTTGGAATATTTTTTCTTTTTTTTAAAATAAATAAAAGTGTCCACCTGATGTTTTCCAAAAAATCAGGAGGATAGTATAGCAGTATAAAGCTACTTCTTGTGCAATGATTGAGCAAAAATTCATTTTAAAAATGTCTATAAGTATTTGATCTTTCTGTGTTATCCATATTTATTATTTAATTATTTTTTAGTCACCATTATATTATTAATGTTTTTAGTATATCAAAAAAATGTGTAATGAATGTACACTGGATGATTTTACAACTTGAATAATATAATATAATAAATATAAAAAAATGTGAAAGTTATCAGTTTTACCAAAATAAAATTGATATTTAAAAGCTAAAGGATAAATAAAAGGGTAAGATTAAAATTAAAGAGATCAAACATGAAATAAAGATATTAAGTATAATTTCTGCTATCATGAGCCAGTAGAGGCTTCAGAAAAAATGGGCACCATCATAGATTAACATGGATCAAATTTACTTTTTACCAAAGGAAAAAATTGTCTACCTTAGGTTTGGAAAAACTTCCAGGGGACAATTTGTCTATGTAAAACTACTTTCAGTGCAATGATGGAGTGATAATTCAGTCTCATTTCCATAAAAAGAATTGATTGCGTCTGACAGCATGCAACCAAAAGTGTCCATCACAAGTTTGGCAAAACTTGTGCTGGACACTTTTATCATGAAGAGTATCCAGGGTGCAAGTCATTTTTAATCATCTGAAATTTCTTATAAAAATTTCCACTGTTATTAAATTTTTGTGCCTCACTCATATTTATCAATTGATTAATTTTTTTCACCATTATATTATTAATATTATCAGTATAGCAAAAAATTGTGTGCCAAATGAATACTGGGTGATGTTACACCTTTTATAATATTATTAAATAAAGGTAAAAAAATATGAAAATGATTTATTTTACAAAAAATAAACTTCTATCCAAAAGCAATATGAGAGGAATAAAGTAAAATAAAAGAAATCAAAGACAAAAATTAAAATCCAAGTTAAATTCCTGCCATAAACAGAAAAAAGAGATGTTGAATTAAATTGGAACAATCAGGGCTAAACTTGCACTAAATTTTCTTTTTTGTAAAAATAAAAAAAAATCCACTTGAGCTTTACCAAAACTTCAGCATGAAAATTTTGCCATATCAAACTACTTCTAGTGTAATTTTTTATCAAAAATTTATCTTCATTTCCATAGAGAGAATTGCCCCCATCTGACTGCACCTGACAATAAGTGTCCAGCACAAGTTCGGCCAAACTTGTGCTGGACACTTTTTTAATGTAGAGTAGCTAGGGTAGAATTTTTCCTCAGTTCACCTAGTATTTCTTACAAACATGTCTACTGGTATTTTATATTTGTTCCTCACTCATTAATATCATTTGATTAATTTTTGGTTGCCATTATATTATTAATTTTATAAGTATAGAAAAAACTCATGTGCCAAATGCATACCAGGTGATTTTATGCCATTTATAATATTATTAAATAAATGTATAAAATTTGAAAATAATTTATTATAAAAATTATTAATTGATATCCAAAAGCAATATTAGGAATCAAAAATTAAGTTAAAGGGATCAAATATGATAAAAGAAATCCAAGTAATATTCCTACTATCAAAGGCCAGTAGAGGTGCTGAAGCAAATGAGAGCCATCAGGGATAAATTGTACTAAATTGACTTTTTTTCAAAGATAAAAAATTGTGCACCTGTGGTTTGGATGAAATCTAGGTAGAAAATTTGGCTATGTAAAACTACTTCTAGTGAAGTTTTTTATCCAAAAATTTTTTTTCATTGCCATAGCGAGAATTGATCTCATATGACTGCAAATGACCAAAAGTGTCCAGCACAAGTTCAGCCAAACTTGTGCTGGACACTTTTTTGATGGTGAGTATCTAGGGTGCAGCTCTTCTTCAGTGCAACTGGTATTTTTTTAAAACATATCCACTGGTATTTGATCTTTCTGTTTTATTAATATTTTATCATTTGATCAATTTTTTGTTACCAGTATATTATTATTTTTATAAGTATAGCAAAAAAACATGTGCCAAATGCTTACAGGGTGATGTTAAACCTTTAATAATTCTATTAAATACAGGTAAAAAATTATGAAAATGATTTTTTTTACATAAAATTAATTGATATCTAAAAGAAAAAAAGGGATTAAAAGAAATAGGTTGAATAATAGGGATTTTATATGAAATTCAAAATTCAAGCTAAATGCCTACTTTCAAGGCTCAGAAGAGGTGTTGGATAAAATGGGCATCATCAGGAATAAAATTTTACTTAATTTGATGTTTTGAAAAACTAAATGAAGTTTTCAACTGATTTTTTTCCAATATTTAGTTGGACACTTTATCTATATCAAATTACTTCTAGTACCATGATTGACCAAATTAAATCTTCATTTCCATATGCAGAATTGATCCCATATGGCTGGATTAGGCCAAAGGTGTCAACCACAAGTTTGAGAATTCTTCTGGTGGACACTTTTATGATGGACAGTAGTAGGGTGCAAGTCTTCTTTAGTTAATCTAGTATTCCTCATAAACATTTACAACTTATTTTTAACCAAAAATCAGTTGGAAAGTTTTTCCATATAAAATTACTTCTAATGCCATGATTGACTAAAAATTGATTCTCATTGCCATATAGAGAGTTGATCCCATATGACTGGATCTGGAAAAAGTGTCACCGCAATTTTTGATAAACTTAAGTTTGAAAATTTTATGATGGAAAGTAATTGCAAGTCTTCTTCATTTCATCAAGTCATCCTCATAAAAATTTCTGCCTGTATTTTGGCCAAACTTCATGTGGACACTATGGCCATATTAAATTAATTCTAGCTCCATGTTGATAAAAAACTGATAATTATTGCCATATATAGATATTAAACCCATCAGACTGTGCCTTTCCAAAAGTGTCTACCTGAATTATGGCTAAACCTCAGTTGGACACTTTTATGATGCAGAGTAGCTAGGGAAAAAGTATTTTTCAGTTAATTTGGTATTCATAATAAATTTATCCTCCTGAAGTTTATCCTAACTTGAGGTGGAAAATTTCGGAAAGCACCAGTTAGTCACTATCCATCAAAAAAGTGTTCACCAAAATTTTGGCTAAACTTGTGGTGGACCCCTTTGATCAGCCACAGTCAGATGAGATCAACTCTTTAGATGGGAATGAGGATGATTTTTTGGTCAATCATGGAAATAGAAGTAGTGTGATGTGGCCAAATTACCCCCCTGAAGGTCAGACAAACCACAGGACACTTTTTAGCAGGTAGTAACTGAGAAAAATCCATTTATCAGAAGGAAAATCTTTTATTAGATAGATGCCAAGGTTTCATACTTGTGTATTATGGTCAGTATTAATTTTGAAAGAGTCTTTCCAAGCAATTTCATTGCCCATTATGACTCATTTTGTTTTAAATGTTTCAAACTGCGTGATACAGTATTAAGGTGTCACATAGTATAATTAAGTTCTATTACGTGCCCTCCTATGATGCCTAAATTTATAATTTAATATCTTACATAATAATTTTTTTTATATAAATTCATCAATCACTACGCAATATAGGGGGTGGACTTGCTAGCAAGTCCTCAACCTGAACTGAGATGGAACTCAGATGGAACTCAGACTGAACTCATACTGAACTCTACTTGAACACCCACCTAAAACTGTTCTGCTGAGTGGTGTTCATTCCTGATTGTATGGTTCCTTTATCAATAGCTCAATGTGTGTTCAATCTGTGGTGAGTTTGGGTCCAAGGTTGCGGACTCACTAGCAAGTCCGCCCCCCATATTGTGTGGTGAATATTTTTTTTATTATCAAATTTAATAGAGCAAGTATCCTGAATTATTATATATGCATAAGCTTAGGTTAGATCAATTTGTGCTCAATTTGTTCTCATCAGAGGACCAAAATCAAGTTCTGGAGGATCAACTTGTGCATAATTTGGAATCAGTTGATATTCTGTCTATAATCAATATGAGAATAAATGTAAATCTAACTCTAATTTACTTATGTCTATAAAGTATTCATAAACCTGGCATAATTAAGGGACACTCTAAATATCAAGAGAGGGGATTGCTAGCAATTCACCCCTAGATTTCCCGTGGTGATTAATCAACAATTTTTCTACTCAAAATCGTGAACCTGCTCCTGAATCCCTCTCTCATGAGGATCTCAACATTGAACCTGATATGAACATCCCTGATTCAGAAAGATTTGAAGAAATCTCTTCTACTCCTCCAGCACCTAACAATTACACCTATGTTGACAAAACACTCAGAGCATCAAAAGAAATTTCATCCAATATTTACCCTGCTAATATACTCCAAACTAAATAAAGGGGAAACCCTCTCTGCTTAGCCGTTACATCATGGGACACAACTAAGAATTACTATGAAGCTTTTAATTCCATTGAAAGTGACAAATGGCTGAAAGCTATCAAAAATGAGCTAGCTAGTATATCAAAACATCAGGTCTGAAAATAAGTTCCTATTCCTAATCATAATCATCTTTTATGCACCACCTGGACTTTCAAAAAGAAAACCAACTCTAATGGAAAAATAGTTAAATACAAAGCCAGGTTACGTGTGCTGGGCTTCTCTCAAATTGAAGGAATAGAATATTATGAAACTTATGCACCCACTGGACAACTAACTACTCTGCAATACTGGTTAGGGGTTTCTGCTTTCAAAGATTGGGAGCTTCACCAAATGGACGTTAAGTCCCCCTTCCTTCATGGTGAGCCCAAAGAGGATCTTTAGTTATGATTCCCCAGTGGCTACTCTCCCTCCAATACAGAGTATTGTCTGCACTTAAAAAAGTCTCTCTACGGACTTAAACAATGTCCCAGGTGCTGGTACCATAAATTAAGTGGTTTCTTTACTGAAATTGGATTCAAAGCTAGTGAAGCCAATCCATGTATATTCTTTAATAGAGATGCTACCAATCCATGCTAAGTATATATCCATGTTGATGACTTAATCATAGGTGGTCCCTCTATCCAAGATTTCAAAAACAAGATCTCTCAAGTCTTTGATATGGATGACCAAGGAAAACTTAAATGGGTGCTAGGGATGAAAATTGATTGGAACAGAGCTGACAAAACAATATCATTATCTCAATCACTTTATGTCATTAAAATCCTCAATTAATTTAATCACTTAAATTTACGTCCAATATTCACTCCACTATTTCCCAACACTCACTTAGTTAAAGACACCTCTAAGAAACTGACTCACCTAGTGAACTATCTTTGAGCTTTAGGACTACTCAATTATTTAGTCTTGTGTACCCATCCAGATTTGTCCTTTGCTGCCAGTTCATTAGCTCAATACCTCAATGATCCATCAGATGACCAAATAAACGCCTTCTTTCACATCTTCAGATATCTTCAACTCACAAAAAACTATTGTCTAAATTTAGGTGACATTGGTGGGAGTAAATTAGGCCAACTCACTGGTTACGCTGATGCTGACTACAATAAGGCTGAGGACTCCAAATCAACCTCAGGTATATTGGTCTCTCACCTAGTACTCATAAGCTGGAGATCTTCAAAACAACAATCAGTTTCCATCTCATTTTCCAAATCCAAATACTATGCAATGACTGAATGTGGGAAGGATCTAATCTGGACAAAAGAAGTATTCAATGATTTTAATATACAATTTATCAATTTCTCACTAATCGGTGACAATCAAGGAGGTATAAATTTTGCACTAAATCCCTTATATCAACACAGAACCAGACACATAAACACCAAAGTATGATGTTTATGAGAGCAAGTAAACAACAATGAATTTACAACAAAATATATCCCTACTGATCAAATGTTAGCTGATATTCTCACTAAATCTTTATCTAGACCTAAGCATCACTAATTTTTAAAGCATTTATATTTAAAACCATTGCTGTCATTCTTCCCAAAAACCTACCACTTTACCCTTTAAAAGTCCTCAACACCACCAAGTCTAAGCAAGTGAAGTTTTAGTCTCAGATGACAACATAAGCATCAAAGCCAATAACATAGAAGCAATTTATGATGCATTATATCATATTGATCTCAAAAGTGCTGAATAATCCTCCAAAGCTATGTTTTAAGACCTAAGAAGGCAGACTTATACTAGTGCTGATTCTAGCCTTAGATGGAACTGACTATGATACTAAGAAGTGAGACTAACTAGACTGAATTTGATGGGGTTACCAACAGTTAGGAAGGACTGACTATGCTGATACAGCAGTGAGACTAAAAAGTAACTTTATTACTATATATGTTGTCTGATGAGGAGCACCCCAAATTTCATGCACCATATATCCCCCTTATGAAATATCCCTTTCCTCTGCCTATTAAAATGAATTGTGACCATAGCACTCCTCTTCCATGCCCTCAAACAAAATACTAACACACTATCCAGAAATGCTGTGATTCTGGACAGTAATGCAACATATCACATAACAGGCAGGGTGAGCCTTCTCAAAATTTTCAACCCTTCTAAAAATCATATTCCAATCAGAGTAGTGACTCACTGTTCTTCCTCTTCCTTCATAACTTGGACAGGAGATTTAAAATAAAAGGAAATGGATAAATAGTTTCAATCACCAACCTTTTCTTTTGTCCAGATCTTAGAAAAAAATTTATATCTTTTTTTTATTTTGTTAATTTTGGGTATTCCTTTGGTCTATTCTCCAAAAATAAATATTTTGAATTATTTTTCAATAATGATTTGGTCATGGACGGTCTTCTATAAAACAAATGTAGATATTTAAAAAATTAATGTCCCCCATATTTTTATTCACCAACACTGTTCTCATTACAGGTCAGGAGTGAAATACAAACATATTAATACAAAGTTATGAATTCAAATTATATTATTTAAAAAATAACATTTACAGAAAACTTTAAAATAAATCAAATAATTGGTATATATAGGAAATACATTTTATTGACACATTCTTTATAGAACATTCTTAATATTTGAAATATCTTATTCTGGAATCTTCCTTCTCTCATACTTCTGTATATAGAATTTTAGCTCCTTCTTTTCTCTCCTTTTTGCCTATATAAGGCCTTCCATTTTGGTTGTTTTTCTTCATTCCATTCTCACCTCACAGAATTTATTTTATTTATATAACACTTATATATTACTACTATACTATCTTAATACTTACATATACATATTTATAAGTTTTAAAATGACTAATAATAATTATCCTTTACCTTTTCATTGATTATTAAAACTTATAAAGTTAAAAATTATGTACCTTTTTGAAATCTTGATTTTCCTACCTTTCACCGCTGTTGGACTGCTGTTAAATATTATAGACCAAAATTAACCCATTGACACTTGTGGGCCTTTCCAAATTGTCATTGACACACCGATAACTTGACACCACCAACCATGGGACCATTGACTACAAGGACCAATAAGGATGGGTGGATGACTAAAAACAACAAAAATAATTAGGCACATGACTTGATTTTTTTCCACAACTGGGAATTGAAACTCACTCCAAATCTAAGTTTAATATATTTTCAATTGTAATGTATAACTGTGGTGACTATACTGGTTACTATCTGTGGGTCTCACTTTGCATATTTCATAGATCACATATATTTTTCTACTCAGCACTCTGTAGTGGCATTAATTTTCCCACATTACAGGAAAAGTTTCCTGGTAAATAATTATTTTTTTTTCCTAGTAAACCAAGATAGAACCATTTTGTCCTAGTCCTAGAATTAATATAGATTAAATTAATTAAATCATATTTTTATTTAATTATTTTAGTTGAGCTTTTGTCCTGATAATTAAAATATTATATTATTGTTTCAGTTGACAATTTTCCAGGCAGTAAAATATTATTTAAATTAATTGAATTTATTATATAAAATCATTTCAGATGATATTAAGTCTTAGTAATTAAAATTTCAGTTGACTCTTAGTCCTGATAATTATCAACATAAATATCAGTAAATAATTGAGAATTGAGTTAATTATTCCAGTTGACACTTTCTCCTGATAATTAATAAATTATTTTATTATTTCAGTTGAATTATTTTAAATCCTGGTAATAAAATATAATTATCTTAATTTAAATTAATAAAAATTGTGATTATTATTTCAGTTGATTTTTTGTCCTGATAAACTAATATATAATTATTATTCCAGTTCATTAACAAATCCTGATAATTGATTACATACTTGAAATATTTTTTCCCTTTTTTTTTCAACAAAGTAAAATAATAACTGATTAAATTTTAATATTTCATTATCTCAGTTCAGGTTATCTACAAAAATAACTGATCAAAGTGCTTCTGCTGCTTGTGACAAGGAACTAGACTTGATTGATTATTATGAGACTTTTTTATGTTCTCCTTTGACTGTAAAACTTTCTTAATTAATCAATTATTGGAACAATCAGGATGTGTAAATGCAAGAAATAGAAATAAAAGTGGAAAAGACTGCTCTGGATTAAAAGCCCTCAGAGAACCCCCCAGAAGTGCTTCCAAGAGGATTCAAGATAAAAAAGATGCCCTTGCAGCAGCAATTCAGCAACCTATCCACTCACATCAAAAAGTTGAGGTGAAAGAACCTCAAACTAAGATCAAAAGTAGAAATTCTAGAAGAACAGGTAAGAAATATAGAATCCTTTCTTCAAGAGAAGAGGAAACCTCCAACTACAACAAAAGCCCTTCCACAATTGGCTCCTCAACCACAGGAAAAGTTGGAAGTTTCAAAATGGCAGTGAAACTGGCTAAACACCCAATGAGACTCCCTGCAGGCTCAAAATCAGCAAGCACCTCTGGAAGGCCCTTCCAGGCCCCATCAATTCACCCCAGCCTCTCCTCATCCCTACCAAGGAGGAAGGAGGAAGGAGGAAAAAGAACCCTTAATTCAAAATTTTACCAAAGCCATGGTAAGCCCCTCCATTGAATCTCTAGTGCCCTTTCTTGTCACTAATTCAGTTCCTTCAGGTAATTCTTGAAGAGGTGATGATACATTAAGACCAGTAGATGCTGGCTCTAGTAGGCTTATCAATTTATATTTAGATGTAACTAATCATATAGTATTTATTGCTACTTCAATGATTAATCCTGATATGGCTTCTATTTATTAAACACTTGATCCTGATATTTATGAGAATCTGGGAAATTATTCTGTTTCATTGTTAAGAAATACTCCAGATGTAGCTACAATTAATGATAAATATTTGAGAGATATTATTTCTAAACAGAATCATATAATGAAAAACATGCAATCAACTCAGAAACTTAATAGTTTGTTAACTGAACAGGGTTATCAAGCATTGAGGAGTGAATTACAGAGAGTTTCTGATGATTTGTTTCATTACAAAGTAACTCATGAAAAGAAAGTTGCTTTATGGCAAAATATCAAGAGTGATTTGTCTAGATTAAAAGATACTGTGTCCATCACTTTCCAGGAGCTAGAGGGACATAAGTTGAGCTTTAAACAATTGAGCGATCATTATTCATCTTTAAAAAATAAGAACCAGTTATCTTTTTCAACCATCAATGAGAGTTTATCTAGTATTCAAAGAGTAAAAACTAGGCTAAAAACCATTGAAGAGAAATTAAATTTATTGTTACATGATAAAAAGTTTTCTGAAATTTCTACGAAAGAACATGTGTTTCAGGATACCCCAATTTTACCTGTTCCTAGTTCATCCAAAGTAAAATTAGTTCCAGAAATACCTGTTTATATTACTGAGTTTCCATCAAAAATTAATGATGTACCTGGATCATCCACAGAAGGATTAAAAAATGAAATTACTGCCCAATTGGAGAAGTTACAGCTTATTCACACTCAAAAACAAGCTTGTAATAAGGAGACTACTTAAAATTAAAATAATCAGCCAAAACTTGACCAATTCTTAACATTTTATGGTTATTCTTCCTCTGATTGGCAACAATTTATTTGCAGAATTGATAACCTGAAGAATTCTTACAAACTTTCAGATGAAGAAATTGTTTCTAAATTGATTTCTTTGTTTACCAGTTTTTCCCTAATGTGGTATGAATCTGTCATTTTAGATAAAAATGACTACTCATGGGAATATTGGAAGAAATTAATTAAAGGACAATTTAGTGGTTCCAAGTTTAGGTTGGCTCAACAAAGGCAGTATGAGGAAGCTAGATATAGCTCTTCTTCTACTGAGAACCTATTGAGATCCTAACGAAACTTGTGAAGATCTTGAGGGCAATGTACCCAGACATGAATTTTGAATTATGTAATGACAGGTTCCTCTATAAATTACCTATGTCTCTAAGAGACTTAATAGTTGCTAGGACTGAGTTCTCAAGTGAACCTTCTTTTTTTATTAATACTTGCAATGGGGTACTTTTAAATAAAAAGTATGATTCTAGAAGATTCATTCCTAGAAATCCATTGGAGAAAACCTCCAATTACCAACAGAAACCTCCTGAAAAACTTGGTAAACCTACTGCCCCTGTTGCACCTAAAAAGTATGAAACAAAAACTTTCTTTAAATGCAGCAACCCTTGGCAGAAAGGAAATTTTTGTGACAAGAAAATAAATCTTTTTGAACAAACAGAGAAACATGCTGATGAGACAGTTGCACTGGATGATACTTCAAGTGATTCAGGAGGTAAAAAGTTAGACAACTTGCAGTCAAGTGGTTGTTTAGTACCTGTGGTCTAACCTGAGTCAAACCTGGGTTGTAAATTTGGTGGGACAATTTTTCATCATGACACATAGCTCATAGCTGAATCATTAGGACCAATTTGAATTCTTCATATAGTTCTGCTTGCATAATTTCCAACAGACAATAGATCATACTTTGGTGTCTAAAATACATATATTGAATTCATAATGGATTTTACAAAGGTGACTAATATGCAACAGCTATATTACTTAATGACATTATACAGAAAGTATCTGATAAAACACCACCAAAGCCACTTGGATTGAGAGCTCTTGAATCATGTCCAATAATATCTTTATGAGTAATAATAACATTTTTAGACAATCAATTGTAGCACCAAAATGTTTTGAATCCTGCTTTTGAGAAAGGATTTCCTATTTTTTTTTCAACAGCATCATACAATTCAACTAGAATAAAGATTTGATCTGGTAAAATTCAGTGACTTCCACATTCTCAAAAAAAAAACTCCAATCTTGTTGCCTCTTGATATTCCCATAACCTTGTTGTTTTGAGTATATTGAGAAGTATTTACCACCAATGTTTTAGTATTGGAGATCAGTAATTTTAGATTGTAGAAATTTTAAAGCACCAATGAATTTATCTTTTTAAAAAATGTTTAAAAAAGACATTTTTCTATAAATCTTGTTTAAATATTCTGGCCATAAATCATATTCTTCACAGAGCAATATAACAGTTTATTTTGAAGTCTTTCCTTTTTCTATATTGAAAAAATCTTTAATTTGTATTTTAAATCAATTGTCATTCATCTCAAGAAGAGATTGAAGATTTAATATCATGATGAACATTTCCATTAACATTTTGTCCATTTCAAATAAAAACAAAAAAATAATGTAAAAAATTATGGGTAATAAAAAGAATTATGAAAAAATGAGTTTAATAATATTGTGTGGGATAGATCTTAAAATTTGATTCATACTCTCATGATCCCAAGCTTCCTCTGATGATGCTGGGCCAAATATTTGCAGAACTTCAGGAAAATTTTGGGCTAAGTCGACATTAGGCTTGATGTGAATTTTTGGCCAAAATTTTATATGGAATTTTTATACTCCTTCAGCTAATCATGAAGAGATATAATTTCATTTTCATTGATTTAAAAGTAAGTTAAAAGGTTTTTTATTGATACAAAAATGGAAATAAACTTTATGAAATTCTTCTCTTTACTTTCAGAATTTTCTATATTCACAACTAGAAACGAAGAAACCACATCATAATTTTTTTAACATAATTCATTCTTCTGCCTTGAGATTTGTTCCATTCTTCCCTAAATGGTGTGGAACACAGTTGAACCATGAGGTAATGAGTGTATGAAAAATAAAATTTTGAACCATCATTAAATCCTTAGTACTAAGATCCAAATAAGAAGTTAAATCATTTGGTGTTGCAACTGATCCCCATTTGATTTAAGATCTAAAACAGGCAGAAAATTCCTGAAATGTGGACTCTAAGGAAGATATTTATTTGGGAAAATTTTATCTAATGATGATTCAGCTATAGTTACTTGAACTATCTACATCAGAACTATATTTTTCATTATATTAGCTGGGTCCAACACCTAGTGGATTAGAACTTCCTGATGGCCCAACGATTTTTAGAGCTTCTTTTGCCTTCTCTCAACAAATTTCATCATAAGATAATTTTTGCTTGAGGTCTGTTCTCAGTGGTGGTATCACTATTCAAACTGTACTATCTTTTTTCTTCTTTTACTTGAGTTATGAGAGGAATAATTTGAGGAGAAAGATGGTATTTTTGAAAAAAAATTCCTTTTGTGTGAATTCTGTCTTTGAGTGTGAACCTTTCTCTTTCTCTGTATTGTAGTTTAGTAGTCTTAGTCAACATTGTGTTGTTTTCTATTTTTTATATGGAGCAATTTGTCATATAATCAAGCCTCTTCTTGCTGTTTCAATTTCCCCATCAAATTTTTTTTCTCTCTATTCTCTTTATCACTTCCATTTCTCCCTCCTATACACTGCTTCCCCCTTGGCTGAAACTTACATTCCTTGAATTTTTTGGGGATAATAGAGTCCTTTTTCCAGTTTCTTTCCTTTTACTATCTTCTTATTCTTTTAATCCTAACCACAGAAACTCATCTTAATGTACCTTCTTATTTCATCACATGCTTTTTTGTAGTTGTTGTAAGGTGCACAGTTGCAGATTGACCTATTTTTAGGTATGTTTGTTTTTGAAATGATATAAAAGTATTTTTACCTCTATTATCTTTATCCCCTGCATTGATACCTCCTTTTAACTTATTCCCCCTTGGCTGCATCTGACAGTACTTGCTCCATGTGGGGAGAATAGAGTATTCTTTCCATTTTTATCACATGCTTTGTTGTAGTTTCTTTTTGAAAGGTGAAAAGTTTCTCATTGACATGTTTTTCACCTTCCCCTGTGCTAAAAAATCTTCATTGATGTCTTTTAAAGAATGATAAGGTCTGATAAGAAATAAAGAATCAGGGGAGATAGAGGATATTTAATTGTTTTGATTGAATATATCTTTCACAGGACAGCCCAAATTAATCAATGGGTTATAGTCAGGAATAAGATTAATTATATTGGGGAGTGACTCAAGTCCTTTGGAGATAGTTATTAGGAAATTAGAAAGATAGAAATTCAAAATATTAATTAGTAGGGGAAGTTGGTATCTTTTTGGGGTAATAATGTATCTTCAACTCATATAGAAGATTAATCCTGCCCTAGAAGCTAAACCCCCAACAGAAGAAAATAAATTTTGATATCCTGAGAGGCCAATTATTACATAGAGGATGTGGGAATTAGAAGGGCACTGTTTACTAATGTTAATATGAGTTGAATGTGCCCTAGCCCTGATAATATTTTATGTATGAGAGAGATGAAGTGAAAAAGGTTTCTCAATAAAACCTGGGAAGCTTCTGAAGTCAGATATGTGAAATTGAAGTAATCTAATACAGATGGGAGGGGAATTATACAATGATTCCATCTTGAATATAAATTAATTATGAGAGAAAAGACAATAATTTAGGAAGAAATTACTATTTATAAAAGACTAAAAACATTTCTTGGAAAAGTAAGTCACATGATTTGAATGATGAACTGATTTCCAATAATTTTCAGAGATTTTTCAATCACTCTAGGTTGAGATAAACCATCAGGAAATATGTCAAAAGCTAATATTAACTGAACTATAATTTGTACATAGATTGAAGTCAAAAGAGGTCCCAGTTGACCAATGAAAATTTGAAAAATTAATGATTGGTTTTTTCATGTATAATTTGAACTCCACTTGTTTAAAATATGAATTAAGGTTTTCTTCCAAATTAAAAGAATAGATTAGGAAAAATTGAAAAGTAAAAAAATACTGAAACTTCCACTTTTACAAAAGAAGAAACCAAATTTTTGACTTGTGAAAAATGCTTATGGACACATAAATACATCCAGTAATTTTCTCATGTTTCTATTATCTAGTATTGAAATAAAAATGCAGGATCTGAAGGGCCTGGAATATGCTCTTACTTTTAAGTCCTGTTTTAAAAAAATTGCACAGAAATGAGTTAAAATAAAAGTGGATCTCAGTCAAAGTATGTGAAAAATTTATTATTGCACATGCCTTGTAATCTTACTTGATTTCTGTTTAAAGTCCATAGCACAGGTTCAACTTCTTATTGTCAAAAAAGTGTTAGTATGTTTATGAGATTAAGTCTATCTAATAAAATAATTTATTTTTAATAAAAAATATTATATTATATTTTTCCTCTAGAATTCTCTTAAAAAAGTTTTAAATAGTAAAACCAGATTTTAATTCACTGAACTCAAGTTCCAGTACAAATAAAGAAATTCATAAAGATACTCAACAATATATATTTACAAAAAACTTCAGCAACTTTAAGTGCTCTACAGTCATGCCCTGGAGTGCCCCACCCTGCCCCCCTCTTGGCAGCCACAAGGCCTTGCACAAGCCTCTCAAAATAACACTTACTTACTTCAATTTTTTCATTCTTAATTAGCATATTTTTATCATATACTCTGAATTTTTTCATAGAATGAAGTTTTAAAATGAATCAGATAAACTTTTCAACAAAAGTTTAAGGCAATATGTTGCCTCATTTTCTCAATAACAGCAGCTCAGAAAAAAAAAGAGGCAAAATATGAGGCACCATGTTGCCCCATATTTCACTCTTTGGTCAATGGCAGATGTGACATACACTAGGGTTCGTCTGCATAAATATGAGGTGGCATGCTGCCTCATTGTTTTATTTCTGGTAAATATTGAAAGTAATGGGTAGGTTAGTTGCTTAAATGCATACATGAGGCGACATGTCACCTCATATATGCATGTGGGCAACTTGCTCTCTCACATTTAAAAAAAAATACAAATAAAAACTGAATATTTACTTTGCATACATGAGGCGACATGTTGCCTCATGTATGCAATAACGAAATCTCAGAAAAAAAGGAGGTAAAAGATGAGGCACAATGTTGCCTCATCTTTTGCTTGTTTGTCAAAGGAAGATGTGAAATACACTAGGGTGCATAGGAATAAAGATGAGGTGGCATTTTGCCTCATCTTTTGCTTCCTGTAAATTAGTGAAGCTAACTGGTAGGGTAGTTACTTACATGCATCAATGAGGCCACATGTCACCTCATGTATGCATGTGGGCAACTTTCTTTCTCACATTGAAAAAAAATGAAAAAAAAATTAATATTCTAATTGCATACATGAGGCAACATGTCACCTCATGTATGCTAACAGCAGCTCAGAGAAAAACAGCAAAAGATGAGGCACCATGTTGCCTCATCTTTTGCTTGTTGGTCAAAGGAAGTTGCCACATACACTAGGCCATATTTTCTCAAAAAGATGATGTGGAATGTTGCCTCATCTTTTTCTTTCTGGCACATAGTGAAGGTAATGGGTAAGGCAGTTGTTTACATGCATAAATGAGGCAACATGTTGCTTCATGTATGTATGTGAGCCACTTGCTTTCTCACATTTAAAAAAAAATACAAAAAAAAAACATAATATTATAATTGAATACATGAGGCAACATGTTGCCTCATGTATGCATGTAATCAACTACCCTACCCATTACCTTCACTATTTTCCAGAAAGTAAAAGATGACACAATATTTCACCTCATATTTATGCAAATATGGCCTAGTGTATGTGGCATCTTCCTTTGACCAACAAGCAAAAGATGAGGCAACATGGTGCCTCATCTTTTGCCTGTTTTTTTTTTCTGAGCTGCTGTTATTGCATACCTGAGGCAACATGTCGCCTCATGTATTCAATTACACTATTCAATTTTATTTTGTATAATTTTTATTTTTACAATGTGAGAATGCAAGTTGCCCACATTCATACATGAGGCGACATGTTGCCTCATGTATGCATGAAAGCAACTACACTACCCACTACCTTCACTATTTGCCAGAAAGTAAAAGATGATTCAACATGCCACCTCATCTTTAGGCAAATTTACCATGTCCTGGAGATATGAATAAATGCGCTGCATCATGTCATGAGGACATGGTTGATATTTTGTATGTACAAAAGCAATCCAATATATCATTAAGGTACTATGTTGGATTGAAACATATTGGTTAGCATATTTAGGAGAACATGTAGCAGCATGTTGCCTCATGTTTTACATATCTTGTATAGTAAATTATATTGTGATTGGATGGATGAAATGCTATTATGGGAAGGGTTTGGTGAGCTTTTCAATTTTAGATGAAAGTATTATAGATGAGGCAGTTTTCAGATCTCTTCAGAGGTGCAGCACATGAGAAGCTAATAAATTTTCTTATATAGCTAATGATAAATAAAACTATTCTCAAAAGATAGAAAAGGTGAATCTGAAAAAATTGAAGTTAAACTTTCTAAAAGAAGATGATTAATAGTATTGTTTATATAGCTCTAAAATAGTTATTATAAATTAACATCACATTTTTTAAGTTGTGTGATGGAATAATCAAAATTTATTCATATTTTTTGGTCCCTGAAATTACTGAATTTTTAAAGATATCTGTATTCACTCTGATACTGAGGAAAGACAGAATGGGAGTAGTGTCATAACTCCAATCCTATGGAGGAGTGCTTGTTTTACTTGACGTTTAAATAAACTTAAAAAAGGGTGGATGTCTAAATTTCTTTCAAGTTTTCAATCTCAAACATATATGTAAGCTGTTAGGAAAAGGTTGATCAAAAATTGAAGGTCCCTAAACCCCCAGAAATGGAAGGTGTTCAGACTTTTTCATGGCCCAGGAGTTTTCCTATGGATGATATTGTTGAAGAATATTTTACTGGGAAACATCCAAAAGTCTTTCTAGAAGAAACACACAATTATAAATTTTCTGTGACAGAGTAGTTCATTTTTGATACTGAGAAAAAGGTCATTTTGGAAGATTTATCAACTTTTATAGAACTTTACTATTGTAAAAGTCAAGATAGTTTGAAAGCAGAAAAGCTTGAGTTTTTACAGAAGGATAAATTGTCTCATTTATTTATACTAACTGCAGCTTTACTTTTTTTAACAAAAAAGAATTCTAGTTTTAATGCTTATTTTTTATCATAGCATAGAGCATACATGTAATCTGTTTAAATACTTTAAATTTCCCCTCCCTAAGTTTCTAAAATTACCCTTTAACTAAAATAATTATTAAAAAGTTTAAATAAAATCAGATTGAGTACTATAAGGTGCCTGATTAGCTAGTTATGTTTGGTGAAAGTACCCTTTTTTCTCGCCTATTTATATTTTTATCTGATCTTTCATATTTTTTTTTTCAAATCCTTTTGTTTATTACTATAGGGTAAAAACTCAAATGATCAACTCATCTATTTTTTTTAGATTATGGTGAAGTATATTCCTGAAACTATGATTCAATTTTAAAAATTAAAGGTTTCAGATTAATCTGAATGAGTGCATTATTTTATATATATATATATATTTATAAAATTTCAAGTATAAGTCTATTTTTAAATTGAGATTCTAACTCTTATACCATAAGAAATTCATCAAGTAATTTAAAAAATTTCACATTATTTTCTAGAATTCATTTTGAAAATATGGTAAAATTAATAATATTATATTATTTCATGTAGTAAAATTTTCAATGATTAAATTAAACCCACACTTCCTTCACAAAAACAGGGTATGAGAATTTTATATTTTCTTTCATTGAATTTTGTCCTGGTAAAGTCTATGTTTCCAGCCTGCAGAAAGAAAATTATGAAAAGGTATAGCATGGCCTAAAAAAAATGTTGTAAAGGAACTTAGTATGAAGGACTTCTTGCCTGGAAAATGAAGCTAATATAGAACTAAGGCAAATTTTTTGAAGGTTACTCAAGTTCAAATCAGATAGACAGCTTCAACAATAAGTATTGAGATATAAATTTTCTAATTTTTTTTTTGGTACAGTGACATTCACAGTTTTGGTTTGGCTTTTAACTACTTTAAGTAAAAAAATTCCTTCAAAGTTTACTTCTGATGTTACTTTAAGATACCTGAAAAACCACTTGACTGAAAGTTGTCTAACTTTTGACCTGGTGATTGTGCCAGCAATATTTCATATGAATCTCACCAGAAAATTTTAATTCTGGAGGAATATATTCATTATTTGAATAATATTGACATTGAGAATAGTGATCTATCTACAGTGGAAGATTCTGAGAACATAAGAATTCTTAAGGACAGCTCAACTATTATTTCACCTCTCAAGGCACCAGTCTAGATTAATGGAAATAACATTGAGGTTTTTTTAGATACTGAATCTGAAGGAAGTGTAGTATATGATAAAGCACTTTCTTCAGTGGATAAGGATTATAAATAAAAACTTATGCCCATCTTTTCTGAGAATAAGAGAGGTTGTGGCTCTATTTTGTCTCCCACTGGTAAATACAAAACAACAGTATTTTTGGAATATAACCAAGGCTTTTTAAGAGCTATGTGTGAATTTTTAGTTACAAGAAATTATAAATTAAGCAGTTTTTTCATTGTGGGAATGATATTTTAAACAAATATGGCATAAAATTGGATCCCTCAAACCAAGCTTCACAATGAGGTTTAATGGGAAGAGAAAATTTAAATTTTCTCCTCTAAAAATTATTAACACCAGGATTGAACACATGAAATCCTGTAGCTCAATATAAAGAATATCTAACAGAGAAATGCCTGCCCTTCCTTCTAAAATTGACACTGCTTCTTTTGGAAAACAACTTTCTAGTGAGGAAAAAGATTCCATTATCAAATTGATAAAATCTTTCCCTATGGCCTTTTCTCATGGGTCACATGAATTAGGATTGGTAAAAGAGAAATAAGGCTCTCATTTTCTTGCACATTAACTGAAATACCATATAGTTTAAATAATAAGCCTTATCCTGCTTCTCCCACAAAGAGAAAAGGTATTGAAGACAATATCTCTGCCCTTTTAAAAATGAATATTATTGAAAAAGTAGTTGAAACACCTAAATATTGTGTTATCTCACCTATCTAAAACATTTGAGGAAAATCTTAACGACCTTTGTAAAGTGTTCCATAAGATGTATGAGATAAATATGACACTTGCCTTGAAAAAATATAAATTTTGTTCTCATTTCTTGAAATTGCCTGGTCATGTTGTCTCAGGTTTTCAGATATTTGTTGAACAGAACAAAGTGGCAGCCATACAACAGGTGAAAGCTCCTACTACAGTTAGAGAGCTCCAGAGTTTTTTGGGAATGTTTGGATACAATAGACAGTATATTAAAAATTATCAGGTAATAGCACTACACCTTACCCAATTAACTAGGAAATATGTTACTTTTGTCTGGAACAGTGAAAGAAAAAGAGCTTTTAAACTATGAAACATTGTTTAATGTCAGCACCAATTCTTTCTTTGCCTGACTTTAATCAACTATTTTTTTATACACTGATGCCAGTTTTATTGGTATTGGTGCTGCTCTCCATCAAAAACAAGTTATGATCGATACAGTATCAGAAGTAGTAATTCGTTATATTATAGGAATGTTGAGAAATAGTGAATTGAAATATGGTGCCACTCAACTGGAGTGTTTAGTAGTAATGTGGGCTCTAGAGAAGCTACATTATTATCTGGATGACCAGATTTTTGAACTTTTCACTGACTTCAGTGCAGTTAACTCCCTCTTGAACTTAAAGACACCTAGCAGACATATGTTCAGATGGCAGAAAGCTGTACAAGAATACAGAGGGAAGATGACAATAATTGATAGGGCTGGTATTGTTCACTCAAATGTAGATATTAACAAGGCTACCTTTCCAAATGATGACTCAAATCCTGAATATGATCCTGAGGATGAAATAGTTCACATTCATGGGATATATGTGGTTGATATGGAGGAAGAGCTATTACATCTTATTATGGATTCATATGATAAAGAAACTGACTTTAAAAAGTTATTTACTATATTAAATGATCCAAAGAATGCTTCAATACAAGAGTTAATTAAAACACTCACACCAACGTTCCAGACTGCTTTGGAAAATAGATAATTCTCAATTGATGAAGGCTACCTCTATTATAGAAGAAAGTTGAGTAATGTTACTTTTATTCCTCCTTCTATGAAAGAGATCATCTTAAAAATTTGTCATGAAGACATATTGGCCGGAAATTTTGATCTTTTGAAAACAATGATCAGAATTAAGAACACTGATTGATGGGTTAATATGTCTGAAGACACAAAATTATATGTTGAATCCTTCAATTCTTGCCTGAAATCAAAAAGACTAACTGGAAAAAGAGCTGAATTTATGCAACATATTGAATCTCCTGATGCACCATGGAAAATAATAAACATGGAATTTGTAACAGGATTTCCCATTGCTGGAAAAGACAGTTATACCTCTTGTTGGGTTATTTTGGAAAGATTCACAAAAATGTGTAAATTTACCCCTACTCACTAGAGTGTTTCCACTAAAGAATCAGTTTTTTTGTGGTGGTCTCATATGTTTAATACTGCTGGATTTCCTAAAGCCATAATCTCTGATAGAGACCCTAAATTTAATTCTGAATTCTGGATGTCTCTGATGGATGTTTGTGGCTGTTATCTGAAATTTTCTACTGCCCATCACCCCCAAACTGATTGATTAGATGAAAGAATGATTCAGACTTTAGAGGACATGATAAGAAGGTATTGTGCCTTTTGCTTTGAGTACAAAGACATTGACAGATTTACTCATTATTGGGTTACCTTACTTCCTGGTCTGGAATTTTCTTATAATAGCACTGTTTATTTTGTTACTGAGAAAAAGCCTTTTGAGCTCTGGCTTGGATATGTTCCACATACTCCCTCCCAAATTCTCAATAATAAGATACCTAAATTGGATTTAAATCCTGGTGTAAGATCTTTTCTTCAAATGCAATAACTTTGCAGAAGTCATGCTCACAAATGTATTGAAAAATTTTTTGAATATGAGAAGAAGAGGTAGGACAATTCCCATAGAGAAAACACTTTTAAAAAGGGTGATGAAGTACTGAATTCTAAAGTTCACTTCAATTTACAGGGTAATAAAAAATTAAAAGACCCATTTGTAGGTCCCTTTGTTGTCAGTAGAATGATTGGTGATAATGCAGTTGAGGTTATCCTGTACTCTCCATATGACAGGAAACATCCTGTTTTTCCAATATCTCTTCAGAAACCTTACACATTCAATAGTGATTTATTTCCCAAAAGGAGGGGAAGACCAAAGAAGACCCCTAATGAAATCACTGAGACAGCAAAAATTGATAAGATTCTGAATGACAGAGTAATCACTGCTAAACCAATACCAAATACTTATTGATATTCAAGAATAAATCTTCTGAATATGATTCTTGGATACTTGGGAAAGAGATATAAAACCTTCCTGATCTACTCAAGAAAAATAAAAAGAAAAAATCATAGAATTTTTTTTGGTTTTTTTTAGAGTGAGGGAGTGTCAGCCATGCTACTGGACTTACCCAGTAAAATAATTAATTACTTACCTGGATGAAGCCACGCCTTTGAATTCTTATTTTAATAATTATATTATATTTACTTAAATAAATTACTTGTAGTAATTTTACTAATTAAATTAAGTAAATTAAGTAAATATTTAAAAAAATAATGTCCCCCATATTTTTATTCCCTAAAACTGTCCTCATAACAGGTCAGGAGTAAAACAAAAATATCTTAATACATAATTTTAAATTCAAATTATATTATTTTAAAAATGACATTTACAGAAAACTTTAAAATAAATCAAATAATTGGTATATACAGGAAATACATTTTATTGACATATTCTTAATATTTGAAATAATATTTTCTGGAATCTTCCTTCTCTCATACTTTTGGATATAGAATTTTAGCTCCATGGTTTCTCTCCTTTTTTCATATATAAGGCCTCCCATTTTGGTTGTTTTTATTCATTCCATTCTCACCTCACTAAGTTTATTTTATTAATATAAAACTTATATATTACTACTACACTATCTTAGTACCTAAATCTACCTATTTCTAATTTTTAAAAGTAAAAATAATAGCTATCCTTTACCTTTTCATTAAGTATTAAACTTATAAATTTAAAAAATATGTAACATTTTGAAATCTATATTTTCCTACCTTTCACCACCATTTGGCTGCCGTTAAATCTTATAAACCAAAAGTAACCCATTGACAATTATTGTGGATTCCTTATCCATTAGCCCTTGAGCTAATAGATAAGAATCTTCCACATTTAATAATTTCTGATCCTGGGAAAAAAAAATCCTGATCCCTGATTGCGGATCCCTAAACTTTGATACCCCCTATTAAGTTCAGTTCTTGCACAATATTTTGCTCTTAAATTTGACCTGATCACATTTTTTGAACTGAGAACACTTTTGAAAATCTATGGTGCTTATTCTCAGCTGGACATAGAAATTATCACATCATATAGCATGGAAGCACACTTAAGCATTCACTAGGCAATATAGGGGGTGGACTTGCTAGCAAGTCCTCAACCTGAACTCAGATGGAAGTCAGATTGAACTCAGACTGAACTCATACTGAACACATACTGAACTCTACTTGAACACCCACCTAAAACTGTTCTTCTGAGTAGTGTTCATCCCTGATTGTATGGTTCCTTTATCAATAGCTCAATGTGTGTGCAATCTATGGTGATTTTGGGTGCAAGGTTGCGGACTTGCTCGCAAGTCCACCCCCCATATTGAGTGGTGATTAATATTAAATTTAAAAAAAAATATGCTTTTTTGTTGTTTTTTATCTTTAAAATTTTACTTCTAGTTTGGATTTCAGTTTTTCATATGGGAAATTCATTGAGTAGTGAATAATAATCTTAACTCATGAGGTAGCTCACCAACTGACAATATTTTCATCAAATTTAAATGAACTAAAGAATGAAAATTTCTGGAATCTCATATAAATATTATGTTAAATAAATGCTGATTACAAAACTACTTAGTAATTGAGGAATAAACAGAACAAATAAAAGTTCAAAAATGAATTTACTATTTATTTTAATCATTGACTTGCATTAAAAATTCTAAAAGGTGGATTAATATCTACCATTATAAGAGATATAATTTTTTACAGACATATAATCAAATAATTTCTCAAATATTAGTGATGAGTATAAGGAATTTATTAGAGTACTTCATTTAGTCAGAGATTAAGAAAACAAATTTATAATTTTTTTTGTTTAGTTATATGTGGTTTAACAGTATTCTAGAAGAAAAAATACAAGAGAATTGATGGTTCAATATTTTTTTGTATAACTCAAATGAATTGATAATAATTATATTGAATGAATAAAAAATATAATAATACATGAAATATAGAATCAGGTCATATGGGTTAAAATTTGAAATCAAAGCTCCAAACTCTGTGTTAAAAATAGTTTTCAACAAAAAGAGCCACATATATAATTTTATATTTTTTCTCAAAAAATAAATTAACTCATTAGAAAGCTTAGAAGTAATAATTTTGAAATAAGGACTATGATTTTCAGTCTTTTTACTTATAAAGTAAGATTCAAAATTAGCATTAAATTGAGTTTATTAAAAAATACTGTGGATTTATCAAAGTTTTAAGCTCTCCAACTTTGTATTTCTATTAATTTTTCATTAAACTCTTAATATTATTTCAGAAAAGTATCATTCATCCTTGGTTAAGAACTCAATATGAGCTCAAAGTAAAGTTCAGTATCAGTTTATTATAGGTTCAGTCTGAGTTCCATCTGAGTTCGATCCAAGTTCAAGCTGAGGACTTGCTAGCAAGTCCCCCCCAAATATTGAGTGGTGATAGCTCTGCTGAAGATTATCAAGACAATCAAGCTGAGCAATTATTTCAGAGCAGATATAATTCCTCAGAGCCCTAAAATTTTGATTTATGTTTACTTTTTCTTTTTTCATAAAGTCTTCAGTAAATTTCTCATTCTTTCTTCTTTAGTCTCTTCATACTCATATCTAATTTCAAAAAATATTAATGATTTCAGCAATGATAATCCTACTCTAGATGAACCCCCTGAACCCTTAAGCTCAAAATCCAAATCATACTTTTCCAGTCTCCTACTAAAACTCAAATATCAAAAAATAATGATGGTTTTAGCAATCAGAATCCTGCTTTGAAAGCTACTTTAGATGAACTTACTGAACCTTCTATCTCAATCTCCAAACTAAAGTGTCAAGCCTCAATTTTAATGAGCTTTAAAAATCTTTTAATGTGTGGTAATACTTCAACCAGCTTTTTGGGCTCCCCTGAAAAATATTTTTAAAATAAAGATAAGTAAGAATTGTTTACTACATAGCCTATTCAATAACCTATTTATATATTTTTTCAACTCAATTTTCTCAGAAAATTCCTCTATTGCAAAAAATGACTTCAACTTTGAGAAGATAAAGTTTGATCATGCTAATGAAAGATCAATGGGGCAAAGAATTGGAGGAATTTTTTTTTGCTTTAATCAAACTTTGAAAATTCTAGATTCAATGTAGAGGAGATGGAAATATTTCATTTTTCCTCTGAGAAAACAAATTACTGTGAATTTTGAAGGAAAATGTCAAGTCATTTTTCAGAAAATTAAGAAAATTATAAAAAATAAATTCATAATGCAATGTATAAAAAATGGAAAATCTTATGAGGATATTAAAAAATTACTTGACTTTTTTCAATTGATTAACTTTTTTTGGGTAATGTTTGGGGAATGAAATTAATAGCTACTTTTTATCTTCTCAAAAAAATTTATATCATCTGATTCTTTTAACACAATAAGTGCTTACTTGACTCTAAAATATCACACTTTTGGAATTTCAGATGGTGAAATAATACTGGAATCTGTACAAAAATCATCATCACCTTCTCATCACTATCTGAATTTCTATCCCTTAATAATCCTCATCACAAGCATAGTTTTTTCACCTCTTAACCAATATGAATTCATAAGTAGGGCTAAGTCAACGAAACTCTATATCTTTTTTGTAAATTTGGCAATATCCTACTCTGAATTTAATTGAATTAAGTGGCTAAAGTAACCAAAATTTAATATACTTTCATTAATTAATAAAAAATAACTAATACATTTCAACTTTCCAAGTTTTAAAGTAATGAAAACTCCTCAACACAAAATATGGAAAAATTGGGAAACAGAAGTTTGGGAGTTTCCACAAGTATAGGGTAGAGGAACACATCAAAAATTTAATGTTATCATTATTACCATTTATAAAACACAGGGTTTCTGTCCCATCACTTAAGTTTAGTAAATTTAAAGATAAGATTTATTTTTAAAAAAATATATGAAAGAATATTAAATATTTGGCAACTTAAAAAATCTCCATTTTTTATGATATACCTAAAGTTTTTTTAATTATATTATCTTTAACTTTTTTTTACCTTTTTAATCCTTTGAATCATCTTGAGTTATTTTGAAGAATTAAAAAAAATGATGAAATTCTTAACAATATTCCAAACCTGGAGGAGATTTAAGTTTTTGGTGATTATCCTGAGGAGGCTCCAGACAGATTTGATTATACAATTTCTTAAGCCAAAATTGAATATACATTTATGATCTTGAAAAAATAATCAATTTCCTTTGATTTTGGCTGGTGATGGTATAGGTTTTCTGGTGATAGGATTGATATATGAAAATATTCTCAAAGTAATTAATTTTTATCATTTGAGTTGGTATGTACTTGGGTTATGAAAACCAGAATGAGTGATTATGGCATTTTAAAAAAGTAGGTATTTGTTACCAAGTTGGTGCCATTCCAAATTACACCAATTTGGTATACCAACTCTGGTTTCAAGCTCATGATTTTTTTGACAGCTTTATTTCAAAGTATTATGAGACAAAGAGAAAGAGATGAATTAAAAGAAGGGAAGGGGTCCCATTTTCAAACATAATTGTCTTTTTCTGCTTTAGATAAATTTTTGAGCAAATAATAGATACCTATACAATTAAAATGTGTAAAGTTTTTAATCATTAAAGAAAAATTAACAGACTTAAAAAGAGAATATCTTTTAATAGAACCTGGCCTCCATCCAAAACCAACCATGATAACAACCAACATATACCCACTTTTAATTGGTGTGGAATTCCAAATAAGAGTAGGCCTTATTGTTTTAAATTGATATGGATTATTTTATTTCCCAGATTTTGGGATTATTTTGGGTTTTATGGGGTCTATTTGGATATTTTAATCAAAAAGAAAGGGTTATTGTTTTAAGTTCAATATGAATTTATTTATTATTGGAAAATGTGGTCACCTTTGAAGGATTTAAAATTTAAATGGAGGAATATTGTTTTTTTGGATTTTCAGGGGAGATTCTTTATCTTTTGGGTGTTTTCTGGGGCTTTCTTGGGTTTATTTTTCAAAGATTAGTAGCTATTTTTTTGGATTTTTAGGCTGTATATTTAGAATTTTTGGTGGTTTTTTTTATCATTGGATAGAACTGATGTTTCTCTATCATTAATTTCCTGATGGTTTTTCTTATATATGACTTTTTTCTTAGTGTTTTTTTTGATTTAGTGTTTTTGAGTATTATTAGGCGATGTGGTGTGGTCATGGAATGGCCACAGTGCTACAGTGCTCAGGTTTTCTCTGGTGATTTTGTGATGCAAAAGCAAAGTGTAGTGGGAAAATTCCATAACTGTGGCAAAATCAGCTCAATCTGAAAAAATTAGCTCAAAGTGGAAAAGTTTTCTCACATTTGGAAAGTTTGGTCACTGTGGCAAAATTTGGATATTAAATTGATTATGATTCAAGATCACTGAATTATTGTAGAAAATATGCATGTAGGGTATTTTTAGGAAGGCCTGGATGAAGAGAAACATAGGAAGACGAGAATAGCTTATTCTGTTATTTTTTTAGACATATTAATATTTGAGTATAAGGGTCTGTTTTATAATTTAACAATAATTTAACAATATTTAACATGACTCAACAATACCATATACTAATATCGAAATATAGGGTACCATTGTATATCTCTCATACTTGGTGACTCAAATTTATTAATTTATTTATAAAACTCATAAAATATAAAAACATTAAATTAATCTCTTTTAAGAATCTATTCTCTTCTGTAACTTTTTGTTACATTTCAGTTTTATTCTTTTTTGAACTGGTCCTAATCATCACAAATTTAACAAATATAAATCAGACAAAAGTATTTTTCATATAAAGTAGAAATTTTAGATTAGATTATTGAGAACCCTTTTTTTAAAGGAAAAGGGTTTTCTTTGGTTTATTTAACTCCTTTAGATTATTCTTACAGTAAGGAAACTGTAAGAGTCTTTCTATATTGGTAACCAAACAAATTCCATTTGGTATAGTGTAATGATGAGATTGGATAGCTGATTAAAAATTTCAACTTTTAAAACCTTTAAAGAATGATTTTCATAAATAAATTGAAGCTTAAAGGAATGACTTATTACTTCTTTAACTTCATTTCATCCTAATTGAGTTGAATATTCAATATCTTCAGGCAACTTCTTTGGATAGTTATTTTTTTCTTGACTTTAGTTTTATAATATTTGATGTTTGATATGTGTCCAAATAAGCTATCCAAGTGAGTTTTCTTTTTTAAATTCCTTTTTTTCTGATAATATTTATTATCTTTATTTGTGTTAGAATATTTAGATGATAATTGAAATGATGTAGATATTGGAGATGTTGATTACAATGATAAAGATGAAGATAGAGGAGTAAGGATTTAATCAGAAGAAAAAGAAATTATTTTTTCTTAAATAAATTTTTACATGTCAAAAGGGGGAATATAGAAGAATAAAAGCATGAAGAAAGTGTTATGATATGCATTATGAAATTAACAAAAGTATAAATGAAAAAAGTCTCAACTTTAAAGGTCAATATCTCAGCAAACACTGAGAAAAATTCAAACCCATTAGTTGTTGATGAAGGATTTTCTTTAGAAGAATTTTCAGTTAAAAGGATTTAAGATTTAAATTAAACTAACCCTAATTCCAACTCTGACACTATGCAATATAGAGGGTAGACATGCTAGAAAGTCCCCAACCTGAACTCAGACTGAACTCAGATGGAACTCAGACTGAACTCATACTGAACCCATACTGAACTCTATTTGAACACCCACCTAATACCGTTCTGTTAAGTGGTTTTCATCCCTGATTGTATGGTTACTTTTTCAATAGCTTAATGTGTGTTCAATCAATGGTGAATTGGAGTCCAAGGTTGTGGAATTGCTAACAGGTCCACCCCCCATATTGCGTGGTGTGATATTGAAAATTTAACAAAAGATTGAAACAAGATAAGAAAATGACCACAAAAGGAGTTTAATAGGTCCACTTTTATCCAGATAAGAGTCTTAAATCATTTAAGTATGAAACTATCATAGAAAGAAAGAGATATCATATAGGCATGAAAAAAAAAGATGAAAGTTACCTTGATAGAGAGGTAGTAAAGATAGACTGAGAAAGAGAGAAATTCAATTTGTTGGAAATTGGATATTGAGCAAGTTAAATGCAAGAATTATTTTCAATAAATGTGTTTCAATGACATGGAAACAAAAAAGGTGAAATAGGGAAAAGTGTGGATAATATCCTTGCAAAGCAGGGATGAAGAGCAGATTGATGGAGAGAAAAAAAGAATTAAAAGAAGGAGAGACAAGAAAAGTTTAATTGTACCTTGAAAATCAAAAAACCACTTACAAAAAATTTAGATACAAAGAATAAAAAAAAGAAGAAAGAAAAAAATAATTAGCAAACATACAAGTAAAAATAAAAAAATGAAGTTAATGGAGTTATAAGTTTAGAAAAAAATTGACTTCTAACTATTAGGGATATGAAAGAGGAGAGAAGGAAACTTATATTAGTGATGAAAGAAAAAAAGAATGACTGAAAAATTATGTGAATGCAGAAAATATGAAATTTCCTGTTTAGTTGATGAAGGAAAAAAAAGAGACTTGAAAAAAGATACCTTTTGAGAAAATTCAAAATCAAATTCAATGTGCAAAAAAAACAATTTCAAGTGAATGAAACATGAAACTTGATTATATGAGGAATATGAAAAAAAAAAGATTGTGTTGAGAAATTTTGGAGTCTTATTAAAATAATGATGAAGCATATCCCAATAGAAAGTAAGTTGAAGAAATTTCTTAAAAATTTATGCATATATTAAAGCTTAATCTCCCAATGTGCTAGCTTTATTGGAATAATTTTCTCCTTATGCTAGTGATTTGAGAAATTGAAGTGTTAAGTATAGTGGGAGGTTTTTTGACTTCTTCATCTTCATAAAGATCTAACCATTGATTTTCAGGTCAGCAAGTAGGTCATGAAGTATAGTGAAACACAGAATTTAGCTTATCACTGCCTCAATTTCAGTTTTATTTTTAAGAGGATTTCTTAATCTCCTTAAAATAGAAAAAAGACCTTTCAAGATTCTAATTCAATGTTCAATACAGACTCTTGATTTATCCAAAAGATTTTTGAGCTTAGAATTTTTGCTTTATTCTGATTCTGTTCACTGAAAAAGAGGAAGTACATATGTTCCATTCACATAAGCAAAATCTGGCAGAATATACTGATCTTTATATAAGAATTTTTCAGGTTGTTTGAAATTTGAATAATTTGGAAGATGTGGGGATCATTACATGATCCAAGATATCTAGAAAAGAAAGAAATCAATTTTTGTTGACATCAAATATAAGTTGGATAGAAATTCAATATCAATAGAGAAGATATAGTTAATTTTGTTAGTTTCAAAAAGAAAGAATGGAATCAAAAATAAGCTACCTCTTTTTCAGTCAAATTAATTTTTTCCACTTAAGCAGGTTTCTGACCCAAATAAAAAATTTAGCACCATCAATAAAACTACTAAAAGCTTGGACACCATCTGATTGTGTAACCTGTCAGTGTGTGCTAGTATCTAAGTATGATTTAATAGTAAATATTAATGGTCCTACAACTTATTGATAAATGATTTAGTGATTAAACCACAGGGGAAGACTAATAAAATAGTTATTCTCAATATAAACTCACAAAACTTGGATTTTTATGGGTGCTAGTGATGGAAAATAGCTAAATAGAATATAGTTATAGCTTATATAAAGATAATATCAATTTATAAATGCTATATATTATATTTATATATAATGATAATTGTTTAATATTGTTTATTTGATAAATATTAAGTAAGTGATGTCCAATAACCTGTCAAATCCTCCCTTACTTATACCAAAATCCACTGGAGTGCACAGACCTTCAATCCAGATGGTATCACTACTTTTACCAGCAATTACAGCACTGTGAGAGCCTATCACCTCCCCATGGTGTCAACCTTCAGAAGTTTCAACACCCAGACATCCAGTAAGGACCCTCCATCACAATTAATGATACCACAGAGCCATACCATAAATACAATAAACAGATAAAAACGGATACCATAAAGAACTAGGTAATATAACTCATCCAAAGAGTATAAAATGAAAACCAAAGAATATAAAGAACCAAATTCACTGAATAAAACACACAAGCATCCATATTAACCCAGTAATGTTATCCCAACCTATAAATCTGTGAAAATCCATCAAAGGAAGCAGATTAAGTTGTCAAAACTGGATATATGTGCCTTAAAAAGGTGTATATGCTTGTGTAGGCGTTGTGAGTCCACTGGATACATCCATATGACCTAAAATATGAAGAAAAATAAAGGTTATAGGCTATTAAGAGGTTATAACCCACTTATAGACCTAAATATACATAATATAACTACGTATTTCACTGAATATGAAGCTTATGTATGTCTAAAATTACTTAATATCACTTAAGATAAGTATATTATGACACCATTAACACCTTAATAAGTACTAATAGGCTATTGATAAGCTATTTAAACTACTATAAGTCATATAGTAGTGTAATGATTATATATATATGTATTATAACCATATATATAACTATTATGACCTTAATTTTAGCATATAAGCTTAATTTAATTAAGTTTATCTTAATTTAAAGATAATAATTACTCACTCCTGGGGAAACCTAGGCTGACATAACCTGATATGTTTTAAGTTGCTCATCATTTCTTGTTCAAGTGAGAAGTGAAGATTCTAAGGAGTAGATAGAAGTGATGCATTATTTTGTATAAGTGTTAGAAGAACCATAACCTAAATCAAAGACATTTTACAAATGTTCCAAGGATGCTTCATTACCATTGGAAGACAAATAACATGTGTGAAGGTCAATTGAATTGAAGGATCACATTTTTTTTTTGAAAAAATTATTTTTAAAAACAGGGTGATTCTGAATAAGCTCAAGTGATTAAAGGAGACATTCCTTAGAATTCCTGAAAAACTGTATAAAAATGGGCACAGAGACATTAAGAAGAGTTTGGATGGTATAATGGAGGGTATGAAGTAATTTTATCTTTCTTGGAAGAATGTAACATTTCCTGGCCATTTTTGATAAAGGAAGAAAATCTTTTTTAAAATCAGAATCAGCATCATAATCACAGTCCAAGAGCAGATCAAGATCTATGAAAGTCATTTCTTGTTGTAATTTATCACAAATTGAGAGAAGTGCATGAATTTTATCTAGTATAAAATGTAGATGATGTGCAATATTTTGATTTATGAGGTTTTATACTACACAGTGCTCTGTATGAAAGGAATGATGTTGACAAATCTGTTACATGGGACTTTTTGGTGAAGTATGAACCTTTGGTTGAGAAAGTTCATATTTTGGTGAAATCAGGGACTAATTCTACTTTGAAACACACTAGTTTCTGTGCTAATTTGGTATATCCCCCTTAGATTAATGTGGAGTTGGTCAAATTCAAGTTCAGATTTTTGAGATCTAACACCATCTAATATGAATGAATAAAAAATGAATTTAGGGAAAATAAAGGAAGAGGTGTGAAGATATATTTATAATTAGTGGGAGGTAATGGGAAAATATCAGTACTATGAATAATTTTGTTAGGCTTAAAAATATGTATTAAAAATTAAGATTAAAGGGAAGAAACAGCAAACAAAATGTTTTAGGTATATATGCATTAAAATCATGTATTTCAAATGAAGATGAGACAGAGGCAAAAGCAAAAAAAATACTTGAGATAAATATGCATTAAAAATATGTTTTTAAAATAAGATGAGGGAAGAGTTAAATTATTTACCTGTTTCTATTCTGGAGAGAATGTCCTATCAATCCCCAGTTTCTGCCCCTGATTGAAAGAATAATGCCTCAAGACAATAGCTTATGTAAATAGAATGACATTGTAGAAAATCCTATAGTACTAGCTACAGGCCTTGACCAAGGGAGTTGGAGAAAACCCAGAAAGAAAATCCTCTGTCCCTTTAGAAAAATAAAGTGAGATTTACCTGCTACAGTAAATTAGTTCCTGTTTTCTAAAGACCCTTTTCCAACACACTTGACTGCCTGATCAGCCAAGAAAGTAGTCTACAGATAGACTACCAAACCAAAGAACTGAAATGTAGACCAATGTCCACACCAGAGAAAGCAATTATACTTGATGTAGGTTGCATATCCACACCAGAGACAGCAATAATACTTGATATGCTTGCAAGACTATACCAGAGAAACCTGTTGCCAAGTTAAATTAAATGAAGAACTCACCTTGCAAATAACATAGCCAATTGAGGCCAAATAAAAGTGAAAACTGAGTGAAGAACAAAGATATCACCTCCGGATGGTTGTATGTTAATTAAAGTTGCCCCAAACTGTCTTATTCACTATGTACACACAGACCACTCTCTAAAAGCCCATGCACACCAATGAATTTGGCGTTCTTGAGCTCCAAATTGCATAAAACACTTCTAAAAATGCTCCCCAGCCTTTTAGCACCAAGGCAGGCAGGCTTCCTGAGGAAGCTGCACCACCCTGAAGCCAGAAAACCACCGAAAACCTCAAAAAATTCCAAAATACTTAGAAAAATCTACTACAACTACTAAAACCTTTAAAACACATAATTAGGCTATAAAAACATTGTGACATAAAATGTAGAGAAAAGTTAGCACATTATAATGGTACTAAGCACTTAACTATAAGCATTAAGGTTAGCCCGTAAAACACAAAAAACAAAATTAAACAGATTTTTTCTAAATGAAAAATGAGAAACTATCCCCTTAATACTTAAAATGTGAAGAATTTCATCAAGACATAAAATATAACAAGAACCCGGGGCTATACAATGGTAATACCCCACATTGCCACAGTCCGAATATTTTCTGAATAAATCCAGAAAAAAACCCAATTATTAAACAATGCCATTTAAGACATATCAAAACAATGCCAAATATACCAACAAAGGGCTCCCCCAATGTTGGAAGACCACATCCTCCCTCCAATAGAGAATTTCTACATTCTTCTTCATCACAACACTTTTTCAGCTTTATTTCTAAATCTGCTACTGAAATGGGTCCTTGCCAACACTGCATTGACAACAATCTCATCTGTACCATCACACCACCGGCTCATCCCTACAGAACCTCCTGTGATGCTTGTAACTCTAGGAAGAAGACTTGTTTCAGACCTGGTCCATTTTCCTCTTCAACATCTTCTCCTCCTCCACAACCTGATCCACCTTCTACCAGCATCAAAAGATCTAGATCATCCATCCTGATCCCCAGACTGGTAAACAAATTACACCTTTGAAAAAGAGTGCCAACCCCGCTACACCCACTAGCTCTACCATCAATGGTCCTTCTGATTGTAAGCCCAATAATTCTTCATACTGCTATTCAATATGACAAATATCCTGTTCATTTCCATCCAGACAGTGATTATAAAAATATGGGAACCATTGAAGCACCCCAACCAAATCCATTGCCCATCATCAAAGGCAAATTCTCTCAACATTCTTCTCAACAGAAGAATTTATTCTAAATTCCTTCCAATCCACTCCTTCCAAGAATCCACAGGACCTTGAGAAAAGGAAGAACCTTATTCACTAGTTCAATGCCTTGTTGAAATTTTTTTTACATCTCTTGATTCTTTTCTCTAATTGCTTCTTGCCTGAAAATCTTGATTTAGAAATAAAAAAATAAAAATAAATTCCTCGGTTTAGAGTCTTGGAGGACTAATCCTCAGTTTTAAGTCTTGGGGGACTAACAGAACTCATTTTATAGTCTTGGAAGTCTCCAAAACCTAAATCAAAAAGACAGAACCAGAGATCAAAACATTAAAGACCAAAGAAAAAAACTAGCATTCTGGGGTAACTGTTCTACAGAGCAGCCAGCTCATCAGTTACCCCCACACTTGCCTTAACTAAATTCAGAGACAACCCCTTTGGATGCCTTCTTCCAGAATCATACCAATATCACATTATCAGTTTATGGTCCTGAAGGACTCACCCATCAAACCATCCTCAGTTTTTAGTCTTGGGGGACTATACAATTCTTCAGTTTCAAGTCCTGATGGACTGGCCAAAGTGTTCAGTTTAAAGTCTTGACAGACTTCTCCAGTGTTCAGTTAAAAGTCTTGATGGACTAAAACACATTTTTCATAAAAGGGCAGAGACAGCTCCATGCACAATGCTCTGCAACCCACCTGCTGAGCTTCCATTTTCCCTTCATCATCTACCATCACTGATAAAATTTTCTTTCATCTCTTTTGTTTTTATTGTTTTTCCTTCACAGATCAATGCTGAATCCCCAGACTTTGACCCTTCGGACCTTCCTTTTTTCACTGCTCCAAAAGACTATGCTTGTAAACAGTGCATCCCCATTTTCAGGCCTTGTACTTTCACTCTTCCTACTCCTCAGACCAAATTCTATAACAGAGCCTGTGACTCTTGCAACTCTAAAAAGGAAAGATGTTGAAGAGACCCCAACTATCCAATACCTCCACCTTCACCTTCCTATAAATATATTTACAGATCTCCTATCAGGTAACCAGAACTAGGAACTGCTTCCTCTTCTTTATCTTCTGCTCCTTCCAGAAGATCACACCATTCTATTCCCAAAACACTCCCTGAAAGAACTTCTTTATCTTCTCAAGAATCTGCTTTTACCTCAGAAAATTTAGCCAAAACAGCTTCAAAAACAGCTCCCAGGTGGCCCTCCCACCTTGCATTAAAGCAAAAATCAGGCTCAAAAATCCCAAATTCAGCCAGACAACAGCCAGAATCTACCAATAAACACTAACAACTCTATGCAAAAACCTCCTAGTGCTCCAAGAGCAATGAATACACACACAAATTCTTCATCAGACAACACCAAAAATTCCAACATCTCTAGGAGGCCTGCCAGAGGACCTCCTGAAAACACCAGAGCACACAACACTGCTCCCAAACAAAAATCTCCTGTTGCACCAAGAAGAACTAACTACACCTCTCCTCTGGAAGCCAATTATTCCTCTGATAGTTCCTTTCTTCTAGATCTTCATCTAGAAGATCACAATCAGTTTCCAGGTCACCTTCTTCTGGTCTTTCCTTCAACCAACGTGGAACTCCTCTTCCAGTATATAACCCACCTGCACCAGGAAATAATATAAACCACAACAACAACAACAGGAGACCTGATTCTCCACCCAGGACACAGGAACATCCTTCTTCTAGTCAATATTCCCAACATCATTTAGCAAATGTTCATGAGAATTCATACATCCATCTGGCTGATCCTCCAACATCCATTTAACATTCTTCAACAGTTCATATTCCCACCGCTTACAAATTTAATGAGCTCCCAATCTGTAAGTACCAAATTAATACATTCATTTTCTTTACAAAGAACAATGACTGATCCAATTCTTCTATTTAGTTGGAAACCTGCCTCCTGAAACTGCAATTGGGATTGACAAACTCTAGATACCACCTTAATGCTGGATTACTCCGACATGAAACAACACCTAA